>JAHRHZ010000038.1:15460211-15539456 GCA_024137785.1 Ginglymostoma cirratum | reverse complement strand
TTTCTGAGCTGCTGTACTCAAAACGTTAACTCTGTATTTTTCTCCATAGATGCTGCCAGACCTGCTGGGTCTCTCCAGCAATTTCTGTTCTTGCTTGTTTCAGATCTCCAGCACCCACATGTCTTTGTTTTGAAATGTGTACCTCTCCAGACAGGTATACAATCACCAGATTAGGATAAATCAACAAACTTTCAAAGTGTTGCATTGAATTTGAATTTTTAATCTTGTAAACTCCGTTCGGCCTTTTTTCTACAATTATCAAATTGACAACACGTATCGATTCGTGATTTTATTGTCATGTGTATTTTGCAGTGATGAAAGCAGCAAAGTACAGTGAAAAGCTTTTCACTGGCATCAGTCTGAATAGTTTTAAGAATAAGGAAAAAAGGGATAAAGCTTAAAGAGAGTCCTTCAGTACTGAGCCAGCTCATCATCAACGACACCTGCTCCACCATCCTTCCTCCACTGCCTCGCCATCATCTACACCAGACCCAACTAACCATTGAAGTTGCCATTTTCAGGCGCCATGTTATGCCACTGGGCCAATTCTCCAATGCCACTGCCTAGCCACTACCTACACCGGACCCGCCAATGTCAGAGTTTCATCTCTTGCCGCTGGCCCCAACTTGTTGATGTTGCTGTGATGCCCTTCCACCACCATTTTGCTGCTGCCAGCCCCTGGCCCAATCAACGACGAAGTCTTTTGTTGCTGGGCCCACCTCACCAGCATCATCTCCGCCGATGGAACAGCCGCCAATTCTGATGCCAAGTCTGTGCTCACCCTGGAAATGTACATGGGCCCACTCACTGCTGCCATGAGGTCTATACTGGGCCAATGCTCTGCCACCATGAGGTCCATACTGAGCCAATGCTCTGCCACCACAAGGTCTGTGCTTGGCCCACTCGATTCTGCGCTGGGATTTCGCGCTGCTGCTGATAGTAAGTAAAGGGAAGTAAGTAAGTAAGTAAAGCAAGAAGAAAAAAACAAGAAAAGAGAAAAAAAAAGGAAAGCAGTCGAAACAGACAAATCCTGGAACAAGAGCCTACTCCACCACCAACTTATATATCTGTTGTGACATTGTCTTCTCTTTGGAAATAGGGAAATGCGGTGTTAGGCCTCACAGTTAATATATAACATATCTTTAAGAGACACGCTCACCATATCATCACTGCGTCCTTCGTGTGTGATATCAAATTACAAATATCTCAAACTCCATCTTAACTGGGACCGCATAAAGTGAAGCACCTTCCTGCTCCTCTGATGCTGCCTGGCCTGCTGTGCTCCTCCAGCTCCACACTGTGTTATCTCTGACTCCGACATCGGCAGTTCTTACTATCTTTGAGTGAGTTCTCACTTCACTGCGAAGCCTCTTCTAGGGATGCCCCACCTTGAAGAAGTTATCCTCCTCCCTCCGGAAAGACCATTTCTGAAGAAGAGACCCGACCCAAAACTTTAACGCTCCTGCTCCTCTGATGCTGCCTGGCCTGCTGTGTTCTTCCAGCTCCACACTGTGTTACCTGTGACTGTAATGTTTTATATATAAAAAGCTGCTGAATCACTTGATGACACATTACACCTATTTCTTATGTTATAGGAGCTAATTAATCATTGTCGCATCAGATACAAATACCCTGATGCAGGTAAATCCCAGGCCATGTGGCTGTTCAACCTGTATTTGACAGCAAGAGAAAAGGGATCGATAAACACCATAAGTGAGACCATACTGTTGCCAATTGCTTCAATAGGAAATCTACACCACAGTTTGCTGGAGAACTGATATAATTAGTGGCACTGTATCAGAAGGGGCACTGCCAATGTCAGATACCAACCCAAGTTTGCTGGATGGCATTTGATTTTTTTTTAAATTGTTGTTTCGGGAATCTAGCAATTAAGAATGTCAGTAATTTGTCCCTTCGTCACAGGCACATTTCTACAGTGCAGATTTTATGGTTGAAAAGATGACAGTGTCAGCACTGTTATTCTGATCCATAAAGATAATCTTTGAAAAAGTAATTGCCAAACTTTGCGCTATATTAAAATGTATAATTTTTGTCTCTATTCACTGCAATTAATTTGTGAAACAATTAGGAACTTCCACCGATCATAATTGTGAAATTTAGAAGTTTACTATGTTTTGGTGCCGTTGCCTTTAATTTATGGTAAAATGAAAAGGGTTGTGTGACCAGGTCTGACAATAAAACTGGGAGACTGGAATCTTACAGATTAAAGGGAACCCAGATTATTTTGCTGGGGAGAGAAAGTTGCAAGGTGTCTACATTTAGATAAATGAGTTCCAAACATAAATAGACTTCTCTAAGATCCCAGAAAAGTGTTGAGAATGTTAATTTGCAAACAGTTGCACTTTAAAGTGTCAATTTACTTGCATGATAAAAGGATAACTCAACAGCCTTTCCATCTGGAAGCAAGGGCCGTGTGATTTGTGATGCAAAGGTGGCTTTGAGATGGGAACAAGACGGAGAAACTTATTCAGATATTGGGTTACAGGCTTCCCTAATTTATCACCATATATCACACAAGTTAGTTAGCCAGTGTCAGCAGAGAGAGAAAGTGGTTAAAAGCCAAAGATCTCTATGGAACATGAGTGGAAGTTGATGCTCAGCTTGACAAGATCAAATCTGTGAGGAGTTAAAGTGAAGCTGGAACTTCGTTGTGCTACAGCAGGATTTCACAACCTTTTTTCCCACTGTGGCCCCATATTGAGGCTCAAAAATCATTGCAAACACCATCACTCAGTAACAGCAGTGTGTACTATCTGCAAGATGCACTGCAGAAATTCACCAAACATCCATAGACAGCAACTTCCAAGTCCACAATCATTTCTATATTGAAGGGTAAAAGCAGCAGATACATGGGACACCACTGCCTGCATGTTGGAAATATATCACCATTTCTTCATTGTCACTGGGTCAAAATTCTGGAATTCGCCCTACCCCCTACCCCCTTTAAGGGCATTGTGGGTCAACATACAACATGTGGGCTGCAGCCATTCAAGAAGGCAGCTCATTGCCACCTTCTCATGGGTAACTAAGGATGGGCAATAAATGCTGGCCAGCCAGCGAAATCCATGTCCCACGAGTGAACACCCCGCAGTGAGAACTGTAAGATTGGAGTGGTATGGAGTGGGGAGGGTAGGGCAGTTGAGAAGGGCAGCCTTTTAGTGCAGGAGCATAACAGTTATAACTCAGTCAGAGCTCTATTATGGCCATTGCTTCCTCCAACCTCAGGACCAGCACCACAGGGATCAGTGCTGGGTTCAGAATTAGTTACAATACACATTAATGACTTGGATGAAGAAAGTGAATGTACCAGAGCCAAGTTTGTGGATGACACAAATACAAATGGGAGGGCAGACAGCCTAAATAAGTTAGCAAAATCTGGCAGACAGAATATAGAACATAGATCATAGAACATAGAACAGTACAGCACAGTTCAGGCCCTACGGCCCACGACTTTGTGCCAACCTATTATCCTACTAAAATCAACCTACCCCGCATACATTACATTTTACTGCCTCCATGTGTCTACCCAAGAGTCGCTTAAAAATCTCGAAAGTCTTTGACTCCACTATCACTGCTGGCAAAATTGATAGGGTTGTAAAGAAGGCGTATGGTGTGTTGGCTTTCATTGGCAGGGGAATTGAGTTTATGAGGTGCGAGGTTATGCTGCAGCTCTGTAAAACTCTGGTTAGACCACATTTGGAATATTGTGTTCAGTTCTGGTCGCCTCATTATAGGAAAGATGTGGAAGGTTTAGAGAGGGTGCAGAGGAGATTTACCAGGATGCTGCCTGGACTGGAGGGCAGGTCTTTTGGGGAAAGGTTGAGGAAGCTAGGGCTTTTTTCATTGGAGCAAAGAAGGATGAGAGGTGACTTGATAGAGGTGTACAAGATGATGAGAGGCATAGATAGAGTGGATAGTCAAAGACATTTTCCCAGGGCGGAAATGACTATTACAAGCAGGCACAATCATAAGGTGATTGTGGGAAGGTATAGGGGGATTATCACCTTAGAATCCCTACAGTGCGGAAACAGGCCCTTCGGCCCAACAAGTCCACACTGAACCTCAGAGCATCCAACCCAGACCCATCCCCCTACAACCCACCTAATCTACACCTCCCTGAACACTACAGGCAATTTAGCATGGCCAAACAACCTAACCTGCACATCTTTGGACTGTGGGAGGAAACCGGAGCACCAAGAGGAAATCCACGCAGACACGGGGAGAATGTGCAAACTCCACACAGACAGTCACCTGAGGGTGGAATTGAACCCAGGTCCCTGGCGCTGTGAGGCAGCAGTGCTAACCACTGTGCCACCATGGTAGGTTCTTCACATAGAGAGTGGTGAAATATTATCTGGGAAAATGTGAAGTTATACACTTTGACAGGAAGAGTAGAGGAACTGAATATTATTTAAATGGGGAAAGACTGCAGAAAGTAACAGAACAGAGGGCTTCAGGTGTTCTTGTCCATGAATCACAAAAATCTCATATCCAATATGAGGAAGTAATAGGGAAGACAAGTGGAATATAGGCATTTATTTCAAAGGGAATGGAATGAAGAAGTAGAGAGATTTTACTAAATCTCAACTCAGTAATCGTCAGGCCACGGCTGGAATACTGTGAACAACCTTTGGCCTCGTATCTCAGAGAAGATATACTGGCATGGGAGGCAGTCAGAAGAAGGTTCCCTAGGCTGATCCTAAGTATGGCAGGACTGTCTTATGAGCAGAGGTTGAGTGGATTAAGCCAGTACATGGTGGGAATATAGATAAATGAGAGGCACCATTATTGAAACGTGCACAATTCCTTGAGGATTTGACAGGGTAGATGTTTAAAGGTCGTTTGCCCTTGAGGGAGAGTCAAGAACCAGAATAAGGGGTCTCGTATTTAAGACATGGGTGAGGAGGAATTTCTTCTCTCAGACGACTGTGAATGTGTGGAATGCTTCACCACAGAGGGCTGTTGAGGCTGTATATACTAAGTATATACAAGACTGAGGCAGACAGATTTTTAACCAATAAGTGAATCAAAGGTTATGGAGAAAAGCCAGGAAAGTGGAGTTGATGATTATCAGATCAGACATGATCTCATTGAATGGCAAAACAAACTCGATAGGCTGAATGGCCTACTTCTGCTCCTAGATCTTATGGTTTAATGGTCTAATGAATCTCAAAGTTTCAGTGTGCAATCCCACTTGGGATCCCAGTCCCCACTTTGGGAAGCCCTCCATAAGAGACAACATTTCCTGTGGTACACTCACTCTGAAGGACAGTTCTGCTGTTAGAAGGTATTGGGGCAAGAATGGAAAACAACAGAAGTAAACTGTTGGCAGGCAAGAATTATTTTCGGCTGATTCTTGGAAAATTGAATGTCCGCTTAAAGAACATTGTAACGTATACCTGATAGTTTGTCACTAAGTCGTATTAAAAGTAAGAAAGGGATATTCCATTTTGTAGCTTTTTAGTCAACTACAAATATAGTGTTTAATCAATGGAACCTTCAATTTTCAAATGTCTCAACACATGAAACATGATATTTTGGCTATCAATTTGGTTCAAATTTATTTTAGGAGGTGTTGGTCTCTATGGAGATAGTTGCAATGCACACACAATTAATCACAGAAATGCACAAGTTACTCAGTGATAATTAACACCTCCACAATTTGTGTTATTGAAGTTTATATAAACGGCAATCTTCAGAAATTACTGAACTGGCAAAACAACTCCTGTTCCAGTATGGTATCAATGCTTTAAAAAAAAACCCTACAAAGTTTTCTGAAGCATATCTAGTAATATGCTAACAACTGCTGAACAATCCCTGTCGCCCTGGAAAACTAATTTCATATTTGTAGAATGTCAAATGTTTCCATTCTCTTAAACAAAAACCTTCTTTAAACATTTGTTTGATGTTACATTTCCCTGTTGTGATGATGCTGTCACTTTAAGAGGTTATTTTGTCCTGGTTTTACTTTTGAAAAGAGGTTGTAACGAAGAGATGCTAAGCTGTCTCTAAGAAAGTAAGCAACTTGTGAGGCAATGGCGTTCTTTTTAAAGTTGGAACAACAGAACCTGCCTGGCCAGGTCTCGCAGACCAGGCTTTCTAGATTTTTTTTAAATTTAATTTTAAGCAGAAACCTTTGAGGTCTCAAAAGAGTTGGAAACTTTAGTCTCCTAGCTGCTACTTTCTCTGAATTTTCTCTTTGACGTTTTTTTCCTCCTGGATTGGAGAACTGCTTGTGAGAATCTGTGTCCGAATTTCCCTTTTTACCAGGGGGTGTGTTTATGGAATGTAACTATGCTGGAACAATTACGCAGTAATAGTTACTGTATCTATGAATTGGTTATGTTTTCCAATAATTAAGGTATTCTAAATTCCTTTTATTTTTGTTTGTATTCTAACTATAGTGTTTAAATAAATTGTATTTTGCTTAATGTTGAGTATTTTGATCAATTGCATTGCATCTGGAGCATGGCACTTCACACTTACCTTTAAAATAAGAAATTAGGGTCTAGGCTACCTTCTTAAAATATTTTGAGAGGGTCTGGTGTGGTCTGTCAAACTGTCTGCATCAACACGTTAACTTTTTATTCATTAACAGAATGTGGGCGTCACTGGTTTATTGTTTATTGCCAATGTTTATTGCCTATCCCTTGTTGCCTTAGAGAGCCACCTTTCCAAGCCATTTCAGTCCATTTTGTGTAGGTGCACCCATTAGGGAGGAAATTCTAGGATTTTGCCCAGTGACACTGAAGCAATGGTAATTTATTTCCAAGTCTGGATGGTGAGTTTACTTCCTGGGTTTTCTGTATGTGATAATTAGGCTCCGCGAGTCGCTGTTTACCCTGTTTGATAAGTCATTGTGGCTGGGTGCCTACAGATCCCCTTGGACTTGATGCCAGATTGAAATTAATGTTCGGGAAAAGGGAAATCCCAGCACAGATTCTTTTAGATCTTGGAAGGGTAGGTTCTTTGGGGTCAGCTATGTGTGTTGTCATTTTACTATTAATTGCAAAATCTGGAGCTATATTTTAAAAATGAAATGGTAATATGAACTCAGTGATTGTAACCATTGTCACCTGTAGATCTTTTGCATAGTGAGGACTTTCACATCATAAATTATTATAACTGCTAAGAGAATATCCATTGGGCATCATCTCACTGATATAACGTGAAAAGCCGCTGCCTCTTGCTTAACAAGGCTTAAACTATAATTGGAAAATACTCAACTGATCAAGAGTGAGAGCAGTCTCTGTGAAACATGGCTATGTGGTATTTCAATGAATGACAATCACTCATTTTCAATTATCCACATATTTCTGGCATTTAATTACAATCCTGAAAGTGGCAAAAACATTCCGACCTCGACAAATTCTAAAGGTGAATGCAGCTGACTTCAGACTCACATTGCATCTCATGCATTTTTTTTCACTAAGGGCATCTTTTCATCTTGTTCTTTGGATACATAATTTAACTCTTCTCCGTGCTATTAACCATGAATTTTAAAAAAAAGTCTGAGGATGGGATTATAAAAACCATAACCACAAAAAATAGCATGTTTCATTAATGCTTGGTGGAGTGCTCAGAAATGTGGTTCAGGAGTTGATGGATGAGGACAAGTCTGGGAATTCTTTTTGGATTGATCTTGTTTGCACTAAATGTGGATAATGAGGCATCAGAAGCAACCATATTGAATAAACACATAAATCAGCCTGCTGCTTGGTCTTCAACACCATGATTTTTCAGTTTAAGTGGCAGTGCTGTTAAAAACTGGCTTAACATGCAGCGATTTGCAATCACCATTGATGTTTTGGAGGCAGAGGGGTCAAGCCTATGACAATTATTTTTGAACATGGGTCTTTGTGCAGCAGTGCACAGACTTAGCAAATAGGAACTAAGAAGATGCTCCATTTTGTTCCTCTAATTTTATCCCCAGTAGCCAATAACTGTTTTTGCCTCTGACCTAAGGAATGGCCACTTCCAATTTCTTTGCTAAATTTTGTAACAAATTAACTCATCAAACAAATAAACAAGATTAAACCGACAGCGTGGGGAAGTGATGAGTCATTACCACCAGATGTGAGAGTTTGTGGAGTGTGTTGCAATCTCAGACAACCCTATCCACACTAAATGCAAATACTAAACCGAAAGAACAGCAAATGCTGGAAATCCAAAACAAAAACAAAGTTGGAAAATCTCAGCAGGTCTGGCAGCATTCTCCCACGCTGAACGTTATCCACTTATTTGGCTGTCCAACTGTTCTTCTTTCTCTTTCGGCTCCACCTCCACCTATCATTTACTCCATCCCCTATCCTACCTTCAGTACATACACTAACCTTTCTCCAGCTACCATCAGTTCTGAAGAAGGGTCACTGGACCCGAAACTTTAACTCGGATTTCTCTCCACACATGCTGCCAGACCTGCTGAGATTTTCCAGCAATTTTCTGTTTTTGTGTCTAAATGCAATTATTGTTGAGCAAGAGTCTGAGCTGCAGACATCATGGGAATTGCAGAGAGTTACTTCCTTCCAGGAGATGGTTGCATACATTACGTTAAGTGGAGCTTTTGTGTCGGTCAATGGTCAGGACCAGGGTGGGGTGACAAAAGTCAAGCTGGTATGGAGGTCCAGGAAGTAAAAAGTGCAAAGAAAATTACAGCACAGGAACAAGCCCTTCGGCTCTCCAAACCTGCTCAGACATGCTGCTCGTCACTACTAAAACCCCCTACCCTTCCGGGGACCGTATTCCTCTATTCCCATCCTATTCATGTATTTGTCAGGAGGCCTTTTAAAAGTCGCTATAGTATCTGCTTCCACTATCCCCCCCGGCAGTGAGTTCCAGGCACCCACCACCCTCTGTGTAAAAGACTTGCCTCATACATCACCTTTAAACCTTGCCCCTTGCATCTTAAACATATGCCCCCTAGTAACTGGCTCTTCCA
This sequence comes from Ginglymostoma cirratum, assembly GCA_024137785.1. Taxonomy (NCBI): domain Eukaryota; kingdom Metazoa; phylum Chordata; class Chondrichthyes; order Orectolobiformes; family Ginglymostomatidae; genus Ginglymostoma; species Ginglymostoma cirratum. Next base: position 15,530,497 of record JAHRHZ010000038.1, on the reverse strand, counting down.
CCCTGGGAAAAACGCTTCTGACTGTCCACTCTGTCCATGCCCTTCATAGTCTTGTAGATCTTTATCAGGTCACCCCTCAACCTCTGTCATTCCAGTCAGAACAACCCAAGTTTCTCCAACCTCTCCTCATAGCCAATGCCCTCCATACCAGGCAACATCCTGGTAAATCTTTTCTGTACCCTCTCCAAAGCCACCACGTCCTTCTGGTAGTGCGGTGACCAGAATTGAACACAATATTCCAAATGCAGCCTAACTAAGGTTCTATAACGCTGCAACATTATCTGCCAATTTTTAAACTCAATGCCCCGGCCGATGAAGGTAAGCATGCTGTATGCCTTGTCGACTGCCTTCTCTACCTGCGTTGCCACTTTCAGTGACCTGTGTACCTGTGCACCCAGATCCCTCTTCCTATCAGTACTTTCAAGGGTTCTGCCATTTACTGTATATTTTCCATCTGGATTAGACCTTCCAAAATGCATTACAAAACATTTTTCCGGATTAATCTCCATCTGCCATCTCACTACCCAAGCCACCAACCGATCTATATCCAGCTGTATCCTTTGATGGTCCTTATCGCAATCCACAATTCCACCAACCTTTGTGTCATTGGCAAACTTATTAATAAGACCAGTTATATGTTCTTCCAAATGGTTTATATATATTACAAACGGCAAGTATTGATGGAGCTACCTTGGTGACTAACCTTGATTAACAGATATGAGGTACATGCTACTTGTGTGGATGTGAAGATGGACTGCAGTGTGAATGGGCACACTAACCAAAGTGCTGCAAAGCAGGAGCCCATTCAGGTTGCTGTTTAAAAAGCAAAGTGGTAGTGATGTGAACAACTGTTGAATTAATTCAAGGAAGATTGAGATAGATTGTTGGTAGACAAGGGTATCCAGGGTTATGGGGTGGTATGGATGTAAACAGGAGAATGGAGTTGAAGTCACAACTAGATCAGACATGACTTTCTTAAATGGGAAAGCAGGCACTGTGGGCCAAATAACCTACTCCTAAGTCTTATGTTCCTACAGGGAGAACTGGAAATAATGCTGCTGATAGTGTTTGAGGTATAAGGGTCCAAAGTAAAAGACAGAACCTCAATGGTAATAATATATAGATTGTTACCTGAACCATGTATAAATTAGGATCAAACAGATTAGAAGATTATGTGCATGGGTCAAAGAGTGGTGTGGGAAGAAGAGGTTTCACTTTGTGAGGATTCCCAGTCTCAGAGAAAGAAGGAACTATTCATATGAAATGGACCTCTCTTAAACTAAGCAATGATCAGCAATCTGGTGAATCATATGACAATGATTTGACAAGGGTTTTAAACGAAAAGAGTTGGAGGAAGGGTCATGTGGAGCATGATCAGTCAGGGAAATCCCACACTGACTGCCAGGTTCTGTTAGACTGTCTGGCAGTCACCCATTCCCTCAATGCCTGTATGCTTCTAACCAGCATTGTGAGCACCTTCCAAACCTGTGATCCATATAGTCCTCTGTCTTGTGGATGCACAACAGATACTCCAGCCATTCTCAAGTTCCAAAACCCAGAGTTCAAACTTGTGGGGCTGGTGACACTTGTTGCAGGTATGCTTAGCTAGGCCACATGGTGTGTTTATAATCTTACACGTACCACAGGATGTCCACTCCATTTAGCGGAGCTAACCTGCCTTTCCATAACTTTCAAAATGATTTATTAGAGTGGGTAAATTGCCAGGACTGACTGATCAACTTTATCCACTATACTGAAGTAAGAACCAACTGCAGGAGGAAGCGAGTCCCAGCGCAGACTATCCTCTCGCTCTGTTTTCTGTACTTCATGACAATCATTATCTTTAAGCTCTCAGACTGATGCTCTCTTTGGGCATTGCTGACTGTCTGTCTCGAAGTTGTCACCTCTAGCAATCCTCGCCTGGATCTAATGAGGATTAGAAAACAATCACAGAACATCTGAGTTTTCCTCCCTGTTTCCTTTAATTCGGGATGGAATTCATCCAGCCCCCGTCATTTATCCACCTTCAAGGAGGCCAGTCCCTCCAGTACTTTGTTTCTTATTCTATCTTAGCCATGGACTTGGCATCAAGATGGGGAGGAGGGGGCATCAAGAAGCCACCTCCCCCCATTAGCTATTCCATTGACTCATCTCCCAACAGAGTTAGAAGCCTTGGTGTCAAGTTTCTGCTGCTGATTGCTCTTTGTCTCGGGCTCCCAGAGATCAAGTTAGTGAGCGTCCCAGCAGTTTGTCTTTGAGGTAAGGACCCCTGAACCCACTCCCCACCGTGCCCCATGTTAAATTCCACCTCGGATCACAGGTCAAGGAAAAGAAAGGCTCTCACTTCCATCTGCTACCAAGTGAATTCTTTAAAGAGTCAGAATGCATGGGAGACATAGAGGACTGGATCAAGCTCGGAAGTAACAACGTGCCTGAGATTGGACTGCCCAACTTATCTTTCTAATCAAACTTTAGCTGTTGCTGACTAAAAACAGGACTACCAGGGGAAGACAAGAAAATGAGAGCAGAAAGAACTTAAAGAACTTGCAATTATTTAAAACAACCAACAAAAATGTCCAAACAATGAGGTTATGCAGAGATAAAATTGACTAAACAGTTTGCCTCATTTACCTTTCACTGTAGAAGAATACCACAGTGTATATGGTGCTGCTACCAGCTAATTGAACATTTCATTGCTTTAATAGTGCAGTTTTCTTTCAAATTAAGTTTTCCACAGACTTAATAAATTCTAATTGAAAGTTTACAGTTTAAAATGTTGAAATAAAGCCTTAATTTTACTTGCTATAAATCAGTTCCAGAGATTCCTCTCGATAGTCTAACCTTAACAGGTTAGTTTCATAAGGCAGAATTTTCTGCAGCCCTAAATGTTGTCGGTAATTGCACAAAATTTGGGGAAAATCAAATTCCAATGTCAAGAAAAATGTTTCCGATCTTCTCCTTAACGTTTAAATGTTGAGTTCTGAATCTCGTTAATGAGCAGCGACTACCTTCTTTACAAACTTTTGCATCTCATTACTATTTAATATCGCCTCACTTCTTTGCAATTCCCAATTCTCCCCTCCTTCCCGGGAAGCAATGCCCAACATGAAAGCCGGAGCAGTTACCCCACGTCAGCTGTTTGCCACTTGCTTCGCTGGGCTTTCAAACTCCATCTTCAGCATCTCCATTTCCAGAATGCTTCATGGACACCATCCTCTTCTACGCTTTTATTTAAGCTGGGCATCATGCAAGCAGCAGCCTCAGCATATCATTGTGCCAGCTTTCAGAACAACTCACACACCAACCTTTCAGGACCTTCATTTTGGAACACAGGAACTTGCACAATTCACCTTGGCTTACAGGGACATGCATTCACGTAGGGTGTATCTTACAGCTCTGCACTTACCTTCTTAGAGCTCACTCACTCTGTGCTGACTCAGAGGTGACCAGGTCAAGAGGTTGGACATGTCACAATGCAACACCAGGCTACGGCAACATCACATCTACAACTTGTGGCAGCAACTTATGTAGCAAAAGCATGACATGTACTTCAACCAAATGGCCATATCTGAAAGTCAAAGGGGAGCATTCTTTAGTGGAATGAGGGGAGACTAGAATCGATCAATGGGTGCAACGATGATCAGTCAAGGAGCTCATACAATCTCAGTCCAGGATCTTGATCCAATCATTATTTGGGATCTGTGCCCTTGCGGTGTAGGCATTAAAATAACCAACAAAAAAGTACAGACAATGAGATAATGCAGACATTAAATTGCTCAGTCCTGTAACCAGTCAAGGGATCACAGGTATGTCAGTCAGGATGCTGTGGAGGCATCCATCCGGGGCCTGGCTCATTCTAAGGTAGAATTGGCCTCACAATGCAGTCCGGATGGTGTGCTATGGTATGTCCTTGGGGTTTGGGCATTAATAGTTAGGGAGAGATCCATGGAATCCTGGGAAAAGTGAGAAACCCAAGTCTAGGGATTGTATCAGAGATAATAGGAACTGCAGATGCTGGAGAATCCGAGATAACAAGGTGTGGAGCTGGATGAACACAGCAGGCCAAGCAGAATCATAGGAGCAGGAAAGCTTGACGTTTCGGGCCTGGACCCTTCATCAGATGAAGGGTCTGATGAAGGGTCTAGGCCCGAAATGTCAAGCTTTCCTGCTCCTATGATGCTGCTTGGCCTGCTGTGTTCATCCAACTCCACACCTTGTAGTCTAGGGATTGTGTTAGTTTGACTGGGTAGTCAAAAAAATGATGATAGTGAAAGGGGCAATTCAAGATACAAGAGTGAGATTGCTTTGAGCACAGGAGGTGGATTCTCAGTGTGCAATATTGAATCACAGAATCCCTACAGTGCGGAAACAGGCCATTCAGCCCAACAAGTCCACACCACCCCTCCAAAGAGCATCCCACCCAGACCCATTCCCCATGTCTAACCCACCTAAACTGAAACATCCCTGGGGACTACGGGCAATTTAGCATAGCCAATCCACCTACCCTCTGCATTTTTGGGCTGTGGGAGGAAACCGGAGGGTTGCAGAGTGGCTCAGTGGTTAGAACTGCAACCTCACAGCGCCAGGGACTTGGGTTCAATATGAGGAGAGTGTGTTGCCAATAAGGACAAGCCAACTTGCAAAGATGGTTTCAAAGGGTAGTTTGGAGAAATTAACAGTAATCTATAGGAGCAGAATGGAAATGGGGATGTGGGGGGAGGCTGAAAGGTGGTCACTGTGTCACAGGGACTGCAATACAAAAATAAGCATGAAAGATGGGGAGCATCATCATTCGTCTCAGATGGAACTGAAACTCAATGACAAGGGCACACAGTTGAAACCTTGCCATCTCACACCAACCCAAACTATGCAATGAGGGTACAAAATTACTGCTAATACAATGCAGCATAGACAAAGTATTATTTTTCTCTTCTAGGGCAGAGTATAATTCTTTTCATGTAAGACACTGCTCGGGGCAACTGTACTAATTATACACCCACTGCAAAATACCATTCATCCGCCATCTAATTGAATTTCATTGAGAGGTCATTCTTTTGATAACAATTAAATTCCAAATTATGGCCTCAGGAAATCATGACCATTCCATAATTTGCATCAATTTCCCCCTTGTCAGGTCAGATGTGCAAGGATATTCAGGTAAAGACTTAAAAGTCACACTTGATTATCCCATTTTCGCATTGTATTTTTTTAACAGGTACTGAAACACAATTCTTCAGAGCTGCTACATTGTAACACCTAACTGAAAGTATGCAATGATGTTCAAAGTGACTTTTATTGGGAAAGGGTGCTATCACAGAGTGTACAGTGCCATAAATTTACTCCCTCAGTGTAACATTAGCACGTTAGATCTGCAGCATGCATCTCAATAACGTTATAGCTCAGAGCACCATATGAAGGCATGTATATCAACGAAACTGAGGTTGAGAGGTGAAGAGCATCAAGCTCCTTAGAGTGACGATAACCGACAACCTGTCCTGGACTTCCCATGTAGAAAGGATGGTCAAGAAGGCACGACAATGCCTCTTCTTCCTCAGGCAGCTCAGGAAATTTGGCATGTCCATAAGGATTCTTAGCCCCATCACCAACTTCTACAGATGCACCATTGAAAGCATACTATCTGGGCGCATAATGGCCTGGTATGGTAACTGCTCTGGCCAGGACCATAAGAAACTACAGAAGATGGTGCGTATAGCCCAGACCATCATGGAAGCCAACCTTCCATCCATGGACTCTATTTACACAGCTCGCTGCTACAGAAAGACTGCCAACATCATCAAAAACCCATTGCAGCCTGGTAATGATCTCCTACAACCTCTTTCTTCAGGCAGAAGCTACAGAAGCCTGAACATATGCACCAGCAGGTTCAGAAACAGCTTCTTACTGGCCATTATTAGACTGATGGATGGACTCTCTAGCCTCAAATAATGCTGATCTTGCTAATGTTGACCTCGGCTGGCACATGCCCTATGCAATGTAACCTCTATGCCTCTGTCTAAGTCTTTTTGATCTGTATATTCTTGCTTACAATGATCTGCCTGTACTGCTCATAAACAAAGCTTTTCACTATACTTCGTACATGTGACAATAAATCAATCAGTCAATCACTGGCCTGGCTGTGAAGACAAAGCCTGCATGTCAGACTGTGTGAGGGCACAATAGATTGCTACAGAATGATTGATGTGAAGGATGAGGGATCTGGAGTGGTTACTGATCTGCTGTTCTGTTTCTGACATTACCAATTTATCTGAGATGGAACCAACACTTAGAGGATTCCTATGGCCTTGGCAAACATGTGAAAACTCATTAAAAAGTTGGTGATTTTCATGTGACCCAAGGATATAACTTGCTTTTCTGGACAACGGCCTTAAAGAGATGAAAGCAAGAGTATGGTGGGAAGGACAGTTCTTGACTCAAGGCATCTACAGTGAAGTGGAGCTGTGTTTAAATATACTACCAGGAGGATCAATGTCACGAAGTCCCAGCACTGGCAAGCACTTCCGTATCTTTTTTTCACATGGTTTTATGAGCTGGACACGATGGAGACTTATTCATGAGCTGAAGAGCAGATTGTTGCATGAGAATAGTAGGCATGGACCATAGTGGACCGCCATATAATCTCACCCAAACTAGCACTTTACCAAAACAATGGGAAAGTTCAGTCCAAACTCAATGCTTAAGGTCCACGACCTGCACTAATTCTGACACAGAGTCAGAGTTTTTTCTGCCAGTCTTGCTAAGCATCTCCAATACCTCCTGTATACTTTGAAGCAAAATATAACTTGTTTTTGTCAGCTCTCCAAAAAGTAACTAGACTTATTTTAACGTTCTCACTCCTCCTTCAACAAGAAATCCAGCACCAGCTGGCTGAGGTCTGCTTTGGCACAACATTCAATAGGAATTCTAAAAATAAGTTAGGATATGAGAAAAACATGAACTATTTTGCTGTTCAAAAAAATGCCAATATCAAATGTGATAAAAGGTTAGTAAGTTACTTATCTTATTATATAAGTGATTAATATTATTTATAGACACAAAACCAAAGTTGCTGGGAAAGCTCAGCAGACCTGGCAGCATCTGTGAAGAAAAAAACAGTTAACGTTTCGGTCTGGTGACCCTTCCGCAAAACTAGACCCGAAACATTAACTCTGTTTTTTCCTTCACAGATGCTGCCAGACCTGCTGAGCTTTTCCAGCAACTTTGTTTTTGTTCCTGATTCACAGCATCTGCAGTTCTTACGGTTTTTATTTAATAGTATTTATAGAGTTTGATTTCAAAATAGTGGCATATGGAAGTTGATTACTTTTGTAAAATTTAAAAAAGTAGGTCAGACAATCCTTCTGGAACAGTGATGTAATATTGTATGTGTCAGAGAGTAGGTTACAACAAATACCTGGAGTGTTAGTGAAAAAACATACTAATACTGTGGGATTTATGACAATAGAATAAACATTGAAGGTTATCATCTTGTTTTTAACTCCAAATAATCAAGGATTGATTTTAGTTTAGAAAATCCAGATTTGTCCATATAGTCTCTGCAATGAATAATGTTGGAAAACAGGATGAAACTTTGTTTTGCACTGTGTTTTAAGCTCTCTCGAACCATGTTCTGTGCATAGCTAGCTTAGTTTCTATTTATTTATTATTTTGTGTAATAAACTGCTGTTCTGTTTTTAAAGAAGCTCTATCACTTTTCATGGTTAAGTTTTAGTAAGGGACCTCCGTGTTAACAATAATAATCCAAGTCAGGTTTCATTCTGATGATGTCCATCTGACCAGTCAGACTTTGTGTGTGTGCGCGTGCGCGTCTGTGTGCGTGTATGTGTGTGTGCGTGTGCATGCGTGTATGCGCATGTGGCCCTGCAAGACGAGATGTGGTTGACAGCTTTTACTGTCTAGTCAAGTAAGTTGTCCTAATTGAAGTGTCAAACATAGTGTGGAATTTTGGCACCACACTATTTGATGTTGAGTATAATATGCTTGATACATGGTCTAATACAGTGTGGGGCTGGAGGAACACAGCAGGTCAGGCAGCGTTAATGGAGCAGGAAAGTTAATGTTTTGGGTTGGGATCCTTCTTCAGATCTGGGGAGGGGGAAGGGAGCTGGGATGGTGGTAGGTGCGTGCAGGTAGGGATTGGTGGGGATTGGTCAGTGGGATGGGTGGGGCGGGTAGGTGGTAGACAGGTTATATCAGAGATAATAGGTACTGCAGATGCTGGAGAGTCCGAGATAACAAGGTGTGGAGCTGGATGAACACAGCAGGCCAAGCAGCATCATAGGAGCAGGAAAGCTTGACGTTTCGGGCCTAGACCCTTCATCAGAAATGGGGGAGAGGAAGAGGGTTCTGAAATAAATAGGAAGAGATGGGGAGGCGGATAGAAGATGGATAGAGGGGAGGATAGGTGGAGAGGAGACAGACAAGTCAGAGAGGTGGGGATGGAGCCAGGAAAGGTGAGTGTAGGTGGGGAGGTAGGGAGGAGATAGGTCTGTCCAGGGAGGACGGACAGGTCAAGGGGGCAGGATGCGGTTAGTAGATAGGAGATGGGGGTGGAGCTTGAGGTGGGAGGAGGGGATAGGTGAGAGGAAGAACAGATTAGGGAAGTGGGGACGAGCTGGGCTGGTTTTGGGATGCGGTTGGGGGAGGCGAGACTTTGAAGCTTGTGAAATCCACATTGATGCCATTGGGCTGCAGGGTTCCCAGGCTGAATATGATTTGCTGTTCCTGCAGCCTTCGGGTGGCATCATTGTGGCATTGCAGGAAGCCCAGGATGGACATGTCGTCTGAGAAATGGGAGGGGGAGTTGAAATGGTTCGCGACTGGGAGGTGCAGTTGTTTGTTGCAAACTGAGCGCAGGTGTTCTGCAAAGCGGCCCCCAAGCCTCCGCTTGGTTTCCCTGATGTAGAGGAGGCCACAACGGGTACAGCAGATGCAATATACCACATTGGCAGATGTGCAGGTGAACATCTGCTTGATGTGGAAAGTCTTCTTGGGGCCTGGGATTGGGGTGAGGGAGGAGGTGTGGGGGCAGGTGTAGCACTTCCTGCGGTTGCAGGGAAAAGAGCCGGGTGTGGTGGGGCTGGAGGGGAGTGTGGAGCGGACAAGGGAGTCACGGAGAGAGTGGTCCCTCCGAAAAGCAGACAAGGGTGGGGAGGGAAAAATGTCTCTGGTGGTGGGGTCGGATTGCAGATGGCGGAAGTGTTGGGGGATGCTGCATTGGATCCAGATGTTGGTGGGGTGGTACGTGAGGACGAGGGGGACTCTTTTTTGGTTGTTATTGCAGGGATGGGGTGTGAGGGATGAGTTGCATCAGGTTAAGGAGGCGGGGATGACAGGGATGTTTGGATGTTGGATGAGGCCAGGGATAGGGAGATTTTAAAACTGATGAATTCTATGTTCAGACTACCGAGGCAGAATATGAGGTGCTGTTCCTCCAGTTTGCATGTTGTCACTGTGGTGCTGGAGGAGGCCCAGAATGGACATCTCACCAAGGGAATGGGAGGGGGAATTAAAATGGTCAGCAACTGGAAGGCGTTGTCAATTATTGCGTACAGACTGCAGATGCTCCACGAAATGGATATGTGGAACAGTTCATTTCCCGCTGTTACACTGACACCATCCCTCATCTCTTCCTCCGCTACATTGATGACTGTATCACCACTGCCTGGCGCTCCCATGAGGAGCTTGAACAGTTCATCAACTTTACCAACACCTGGGCCATCTCTGATACCTCCCTCCCCTTCCTGGACCTCTCCGTCATCATCTCTGGTAACCACCTCAACACCAACATCTATTTCAAGCCCACCAACTCCCATAGCTACCTTGACTACAGCTCCTCTCACCCACCTTCCTGCAAGAATGTGATGCCCTACTCCCAATTCCTCCACATCCATCACATCTGCTCCCAAGATGAGGTGTTCTACTCCCGCACATCCTCGGTGTCTCCTCCTATTTCAAGAAAAGCAACGATCCCCCCTCTGGTGATCGAAAATGCCCTCAACCACATCTCTTGCATTTCTCGCACCGCTGGCCTCACATCCCCTACCCCCAACAAAAACAAAGACAGAATCCCCCTTGTCCTCACATACCACCCCACCAACCTCTGCATCCAGCGTATCATTCTGTATCACTTCCACCACCTACAATCCGACCCCTCAACTAAAGACTTATTTCCCTCCCTACCCCTATCTGCCTTTCATAGGGACCGCTCTGTCCGCAACTCCCTCGTCCCCTCTACACTCCCCACTTCACCCACCCGGCACCTTTCCCTGTAACCGCAGGAAGTGCTACACCTGCCCCTGCACCTCCCCCCTCACCTCCATTCAAGGCCCAAAACAATCATTCCGTATCAGACATGGGTTCACCTGCACATTCTCCAACTTGGCCCACTGCACCCTCTGCTCCTGTTGTGGCGTCCGATACAGTGTTGAGACTAAGTGCAGACTCGGGAGCCATTTTGTGGAGCATCTGTGCTCCGTATGTGACAAACAACAACACTTTCCGGTCATCAACCAATTTAACACCACCACCCAACCCCCCCCCCACCCCCAACTTCCTGGGTAACATGTTCACCCTGGGCGTCCTCTCGTGTCACAATGACACCACAAGCAACTTGGAAGAGCAACACCTCATATTCCACTTTGGGAGCCTACAGCCCGATGACCTAAACATGGAATTCACCAGCTATAAAATCTCACCCCACCACCCACACACCAGCCCCCCAACCCCCAGCCTCATCCCACGTCCAAACCTCCCCCTCATCCCCGCCTCCTTGAACTGAAACAATCTATCTTCTCTCCAAACTAACCACTGACCAATCCCCACCACTCCCTCCCTGCATCCATCTATCACCATCCCACCTACCTTGCCCCAGCCCCACCCCTCCTCCCTCTATTTATTTCCCAGCTCCCTTCCCCTTCCCCGTTTCTGAAGAAGGGTCCTGACCCGAAACGTCGACTTTCCTCTCCTCTGATGCTGCCTCACCTGCTGTGTTCCTCCAGCTCTGCACTACATCTGCAGTTCTTAATATCTCCCTATGCCTGATACACGGTTTGTCCAAGCTCTTGATTGGAATTTTAGAAACCTTCCTACTGTGAAATGCTTGCCAGTATCAAGACAAATATCATTCCATTAGAATGCAATAAGACTGTAGCAAATGTAATTAGTGTAAAATTAAAAATACTGCTGAACCAGGACATTGTTTCATGACATATCTAGAATTTGCATCAGTAGACTGCAAGCGATGACAAGGAATGAAAGGACACATAGCAAAATGTCCCATAGCACAGCAAAGCACAGTATATCCAATGTAGAGCAAGGTACTATAACAGTACAGAGTAGCAAAGTGCAGTTCAATATAGTTCAATACCGCGTGCCAGAATAAAATATAGTATGAGAAGACTTGGCACAATATAACAAAATATAACAACACAGAGAATACAAAATTACACAATAGTGTAATATACTATAGCGCAACCGAGCCAAACCTAATGGCCCAGAAATCGCTGGAAGATGGTAAGTCAAAATGAGAGTAGTGTTTAGAACACCCAGCAATATGAGTTGCAAACCATCACAAATTGGAGACTGTTTTGCATTATATATGCTAATTTTGCAAAAATGGCAGCTTGCGCTATCAAATTCCAAGTGAAGATTAAAAATTGTTACTGTTTGTAACATAAATAGAAACAAAACAGAATCAGAAAATTGATAATGCACAGTAGGGGGTCTATTCGGCCTGTTGTGTCTGTGCTGGTCCTCTGAATTTACAATTAACCTCTTCGCACTGCATTGTATTCTCAACTTTCTCTTCCTTTTCAGTTCATAGTCCGATTCCCCTTGATTGCCTTGATTGAATTTGCCTCTAACATGTTATCGAGCAGTATATTATCTTCATTGCTTTGCGCACAAAGAACAGTTTCTCATCATGTCTCCATTTTTTTTGCCAGTTACATTAAAACAAGTTCTCAAATTCTTAATTCTTCTATCGTTCATGGAAATGTGTTTTCTCTTTTCACTCTGTCCAGACCCTTCATGAGTATGAGAACTTCTATCAAATCTCATTGAGTCATATAACCCTACAGCACGGATACAGGCCCTTCAGCCCAAACTGGTCAATACTGACCAAAAGTTCATCTATGTTAACCCCATTTCCCTGCACTTGGCCCATACTCTTCTAAACTTTCCCATCCATGTATTCATCCAAATGCCTTTTAAATGTTGTTAAAGTACCTACCTCAACCACTTCCACTGGCAGCTCATTCCATTTGCTTATCATCCTCTGTGTAAAAAGGTTGCCCCTCAGGTTACTATGTATTCTTTCCCCTTTTACCTTTAAACTGATACCCTCTAGTCCTCGATTCCCCAACTCTGGGAAAAAGACTGACTGCATTCACCCTATCCATGCCTCTCATGATCTTATACACTTCTGTAAGATTCTCCCCTCAGTCTCCTATGGTCTAGGGAAAAATGTCCTAGCCTGTCCAACTCTCCCTACAACTCAGTCCCTTGAATCCTGGCAACAGAAATTCACCAAAGATCCTCAGACAGTACCTTCCAAACCCACGACCACTTCCATCTAGAAGGACAAGTGCATCAGACATGTGGGAACACCATCACTTCCAAGTTCCCCTCCAAGTCACTCACCTTCTTGACTTGGAAATATATCGCTGTTCTTTCACTGTCACTGGGTCAAAATCCTGGAATTTTCTCCCTAATAGCATTGTGGGTCAACCCACAGCAGGACTGCAGCAGTTCAAGAAAGCAGCTCATCAACACCTTCTCAAGGGCAACGAGGGATGGGCAAGAAATGCTGACCAATCAGTGATGCCCACATCCCACAAATGAACAGAAAAAACAAACATCGTTGTAAATCTCCTCTGTACTTTCTCCAGTTTAATAGCATCCTTCCTACAGCAGGGTGAACAAAACTGAACATAACAAGTGTGACTTCACCAATGTCCTGTACAACTGCAACATAACTTCCCAACTTCTATACTCAGTGCCCTGACTGATGAAGATCAGTGTGCCAAAAACCTTCTTCACTGCCCTGTCTACCCGTGACTCCACTTTCAGAGAACCGTGCACCTGAATTTCAAGGTCCCTCTGTTCCACAGCACTCCTTAAAACCCTACCATTCACCATAAAATTTCTTTTCAACTTTTTCTCCTCCAAGGAAATTAATCCCAATTACTCCAATCTATCTTTCGACACAATTAAATTCCTCAACCCTGAAGCCATTTTTGTGAATCCTTTCTACACTTTCTAATGCCTTCAAATCTTTCCTAAAGTGTGGCCCTATAACTGAGAATGACGCTGCTTTTGTATTCTGTATCCCTATTAATAAAACCCGGCACTCTGTATGCACTTCTCAAGTGTCTTAATGAATTATGGGCATGTACATCCAGGTCCCTCTGCTCTTTCACCCCTTTGAGTTGTACCTTTCACATTGTATTGTCACTTCTCATCCTTCTGACCAAAATGAATTATACACTTCTCCTCACTGAATTTCATCTGCCACTTGTCTGTTCATTCTACAACTTGTTTATGACCTGTTGGAGTTCCACACTATCCTTCTCACAGTTCTCAATTCTTTCAAATATCATCATCTACAAATTTTGAAATTGCACTCAGAATACCAAGGTTTAGGCCATTAACATATATATGTTATATATCTCAGGAAAAGCAAAGGTACCAACTTTTAACCCCTGTAGATCTCCATTTCTAACTTCCCTTCAGTCCAAAAAGGATCCATAAACCATTACTCCCCGGTTTCTTTCACTGAGCTGATTTTGTATCCATGTCGCTACTCTGCCTTTTATTGTATGTGCTCCAACTTTGCTTGCAAGCCTGTTGTGTGGCACTGTTTTAAATGTCTTTTGCAGGGCAATTTACACCACCATATGAATAGCATTATCCTCATTTACCTTTTCTCTTACCTCTCCAAAGGACTCAAGTGATCTAATCAAATATAATTTACCCTTAACGAATCCATAATGGCTTTCCTCAATTAACCTGTTTTTACCGACATGATTACTAATTTTGTCTTAAATTATTGTTTCTAGAATTTTTGCTACTATTGAAATTAAACTGGCTGGTCTGTGGTTGCTGGTCATACCTTTATTGTATGCGCAGCAACGCCATTCAATATCAGCTTATGATTGGGGTAGTTCGCTGCTACCATCCTCTTACCTTCACTGAGTCTAAGGGTCTATTTGGTCGACGGTGGTAAGCAGAAAACCACTGCTAAGTCTTAATGAGAAGACCCCCTTACATTAAACTAGATGTAGCTTATTGCATGGTGACAATCAGATCTGAGTCAAATTGATAGGTTAGACATTATTACTAAGACTATTGGGAAATGTGGATATGGATATTCATCCTGCAAGATTCTAAGCTGTTTTGTCTTGCCTTCACAACTCCAACTTGCCTGCAGCAGAATTGTTATGTGGTCTGGCATCCTGTCAGGGTGGCATCTTGTATACTTTCAATCCAGCATGGTTTCTGCCCACCAGTACCCAATGGTGCATGGCATTCGTCAATCTGTATTCTCCCCTAATCCCTGTAAGTTCCATGTGATGTCGGTCTCTGAGCTGTTAGTATTTGGTTCAGTACCTTCTTCCTTACTTTCCTCCTTCTTTTCCTTAAGGAAGTGGTGATTCTTTCTCTCCTGCACTTTCTGTTAAGGGCAGTGAGGCAGATTCTTGTCCCCAGAGCCTGCAAGGACAAAGCTAGAAGGGTCAGGGTGTAGAACTTGTGGTGCTAAACGAGAATGTGAGAGATGAGACTGTATGGATCTGGGAGAAAGAAATGTTTTGGGCATTCAAGACCAGGAATACTTGTGGATTTGTGAGGATATTGGAAAGGCCACACACCTGACATGTTTCAGCCATGGGTGTTTTGTCTAATCAAAAGAAAAAAGCATTGAAAATAACAAATGTTGGAGATTGCAGCAGATCAGGCAGCACCCAAGGAGACAGAGCAAGCTCACATTTCAAGTTGAGATGACTCTTCATCAGAACTAAAATGAAGTGTGGACGGGGCAGCATAATGCAATAGTGGGGGTGTGGGGGTGGGGTGGGGATTGGTGGTGGTAGTATGTATAGAGGTGGTGGAGAAAATATGTTGACAGTTCAGATTAAGTGATCGGAATATGAGAACGGCAGAACAATAATGTGTCTAACTGCCAGACTTGAAAGAGAAGACAGTCCCACTGGGCTATGGGGAGGGGAGAGAGGGCATGGTGACAGAGAATGCAACATGTAAAGCTAAAAGAAAGAGAAGAAATGGGAATTGGTTTATAGTTTGATGGTGTTGAACTCAATATTAAGTCCAAAAGGCTGTAAAGTGCTAGTCTGAATATGTTGTTGTTCCTATAGTTCTCCACCATTTCAGACAACTCCAGCAGATCGCTATCACCAACATGTCTTCCCATCACTCCCCTTGTCTTCATTTCGCAGGGATTATTCCCTTCAGGAAACCCAAGTCCGTTTCATGACCACCAACACCACCCCCTTCCCACATCACTGTCCCATGTAACTGCAGAAGGTGTAACACTGGCCTCTTCCCCTCCTCCCTGCTCACCATCCAAGGGCCTAAACAGTCTTTCCAGGTGAAGCAGCATTTCACCAGTGCCTCCTCCAATCTTGTATATTGTATGTGTTGCACCCAATGTGGCTTACTGTATATTGGAGAAACCAAATGCCCACTGTGTGACTGTTTTGCAGAACACCTCTGATCTGTGTGCAAGCATGGGCCCAACCTTCCCATAGCTGGTCATTTCAACACAGTGTCTTGCTCACATGCCCACTTGTCTGTCCTCAACATGCTGCAGTGCTCCATTGAATCACAGTGCAAACTGGAGGAACAACATCTCATCTTCAGAGTAGGCACTCTACAGCCTTTTGGACTTAATATTGGGTTCAACACTTTCAATTTGTGAACTAACCCCCAATTTGTTCCCTTTGATTCAGCTTTACTCATTACATTCTCTGCCACCATGTCGCCTGACCCCTCCCCCCTACTCCAGTGGGACTGTCTTCTCTTTCAAGTCTGGCAGTTAGACACACTGTTGTTCTGCCATTCTCACATTCCAATGACTTAATCTGAACATTCAATATCTTTTCTCCACCAACACTCTGCATACCACCACTGCCACCAGTCCACACAATCCCCCCACCCAACTATTGCATAAATGCTGCCCCCTCCGCATTTCATTTAAACTCTGATGAAGAGTCATTCAGACTCGAAGTGTGAACTTCCTCTCTCTCCATGGATGCTGCCTGAGCCACTGTGATCTCCAGCATTTGTTGTTTTCATTAAAGATTCCAGCATCTGCACTAATTTGCTCCCAAACAAACATATTGTTGATCTTCTAAACTGAAAACCTAATACATAACAGGTTACTTTGTTCGTTGTAGAACTCTCTCATGTAAACAAATTCCCATGAGCCTCCAAGAACTATGTCTTTCATACTATTTTTTAAAAAGAAATTTCCATTTTGAAATGGTATTTATAAGTTAATATTAAACATCTTCAAAGACACAGACAACATCCCACATATAACTAGTTCAAATGTAAAATCTAAAGTAAATGATATTTGTGTGTGTGTGCATGTATGTGGGTGTGCGCCTGTATGTGTAATGTCTCTCATGCTTGACGTACTATGATTTGGAAGCAGTGTCGATGAAGAATACATGTTGTGTGTGCGAATGCCAATGTATGGCTGGATGGTGGATGAAGTATGTTGACGATGTGATGCTGGTTGTTGTGCAGTTATAGAGACGCATTTGTGTGATGGGATCTTACATCAGCAACTCATATGAAACAGGATTTATTTTCTGCCTCATTCGAACCATATCCTGTGGACTGGACTTCTCTCTACTGGCCTTGACCCATATCTACTAGAAAATTTGCCTTTGTTGTTTCTTTCCAAACCACTACACACCCTCCTCTTCTGTGCAGATTTTCCCTCCTCCTCCGTACCTTCACCACTGGGGACTCCAGTGAGGGCAGGTTACATAAACTGTTTCATGAAAATTGCTCCTCATCAGTGCTAACTATTAAATATTAGGTATTTATTTGAATGGTTCTGAAATCTAAATCATGACAATCAGCAATTAACCCCAAAATTATGAGACTTTTAAACATGAGTCCTTTTGGATTGTACCCACCTAGCGCACCTGCTTTTATTCCTTTCCCAAAAATAACTCCTAGAATGGTTTGCCTTTTCTTTTCTTGCATTTTGTTTCATATTTTTCACTGTCTCTTCCCTTTTCTTCATGTTCAAAGTTTTCTCCCCTTTTCTTCATGTTCTTCTCCAAATTGATTCCAGTTCACTTTATGCCCTTATTTGTTATTTGCCCAGTTTCTTTCACTATCCTTGAATCTAATTGGTTAAGGAGGTAGACCATCATTCACTGTGGTCCCAGATGGCATGTTAACACAGTTAGCCATTTTCATTTTCAGCAACCTGTGCTGTAAAAATAATTGAAGTTGAACAGTGAACAAAGCAATCCCCCTCTTACACTCACTGCAAGATACCCAAGCAACTTCTGGGCCATTACCATGCAGGATGCGGCTGAAAGCAATACAGCATGGGTAACAGAATAGATAATGCATCACAACTGAATTTTAACACAGCTTACAGACATCAATAGAATTCTACATCAGACATTGATCATAGGAGTTCATAGAAATGTGCTTAGAAGACACAACAGTTCAATACAAGACATAGCAAAATATAATACAGAAAAAGAAAACACATCTTAATAAAAAAGCACAACGAAGCATACATAACACAAAATGCCAGTACATTGTAGCGCTATGTGATACCATATAATATGGCACAACATTAACAAGTTGTTCTTACTAAGCATTCATATCCTCACTGTTGCTATTGATTAGTTGGTGTCTCTGCGTATTACTTAAAATTCACAGCATAGAAACTGGCCTAATGGCAAAATTGGTCCATGCTGATACTTATACTCCACACATGCTTCCTCCTGCCCTTCTTTATCAAACTGTCTCAATATAAACTTCGGAGATAAAAGGTACTGCAGATGCTGGAGAATCCGAGATAACAAGCATGGGGCTGGATGAACACAGCAGGTCAAGCAGCATCATAAGAGCAGGAAAACTTCCTGCTCCGATGATGCTGCTTGACCTGCTGTGTTCATCCAACCCCATGCTTGTTATCTCAATATAAACTTCAATTGGTCTCCCCACTGCGAAGCTATCCAGCTTCACCTTGAATGCATCTACTCAAAATGAATCGGTTATTCCCTGTGGGGCCAAGTCCCATATTCTAAACACTTTCCCCAAAGCCTCAGGGCAGTGACTTGTTGCACTTCCCCACTACACCACAGAGGTTGGCATCAAAGGTGCACCAGCCTCATCACATCATCACATACCTTCAGGAGAGATGGCTGGAGAAACTCAGCAGGTCTTGTCTATTCTGTTACCCATGCTGTATTGCTTTCAGCCACGTTCTGCATGGTAATGGCCCAGAAGTTGCTTGGGTATCTTGCAGTGAGTGTAAGAGGGGGATTGCTTTGTTCACTGTTCAACTTCAATTATTTTTACAGCACAGGTTGCTGAAAATGAAAATGGCTAACTGTGTTAACATGCCATCTGGGACCACAGTGAATGATGGTCTACCTCCTTAACCAATTAGATTCAAGGATAGTGAAAGAAACTGGGCAAATAACAAATAAGGGCATAAAGTGAACTGGAATAAATTTGGAGATAAAGTAGACTTAACTTTTAGAATCCACTGACCCTTGGACTCGAAACATTAAGTCTGCTTTCTCTCCACAGACACTGCCAGACCTGCAGCTTCTATTCTTGTTTCGGATCTTCAGTATCTGCAGTTTTACTCATCACACAACTGATTCAATCAGAATAAGTTATCCACTTTAACACTGCACTTTGGAGCACACCAGCACCTTTCATTGTCATGCTGTTGTCAGGCTGTTTTGTTTTCATACAGCCATCTCATGCATCAAAGTAGGGTGCAATTCAGGGCTCTTCCCTAATGTTCTTAGTGTTTACTTACTCTGTACCTACTTCAATACTCACAGCATCTCTGCTTTGCCTTGCCTTTTAGTGCTTTACCACCCAATTCAGAACATACAAGTAAGTGTAGCCCCAGAGATCATTTCATGGAGCATCTGCACTCAGTTAACGATAAATGACCACACCTTCTGGTCACAAACCATTTTAACTCCTCCTCCCACTCCCTGGGTGACATGTCTATCCTGGGCCTCCTCCAGTGACACGATGATGCTACAAGCAAACTGGAGGAGCAACACCTAATATTCCACCTCGGGACCCTAAACCCCAATGACCTAAACATGGATTTCACCAGTTTTAAAATCTCCCCACCCTGGCCTCATCCCATATCCAAACCACCCTCTCATCCCAAACTCCTTGACCTGACGCAACCTGTCCATCTTCTCTCCCACCTAACCGCCCCACCCATCCCACTGACCAATCCCCATCACTCCCTACCTGCACTCACCTATCACCATCCCATCTACCTTCCCCAGCACCACCCTTCCTCCCTCTATTTCCCACCTCCCTTCCCCCTCCTGTATTTCTGGTGAAGGGTCATGATCTGAAATGTCAACTTTCCTGCTTCTCTGATGCTGCCTGGCCTGCTGTGTTCCTCCAGCTCCATGCTGTGTTATCTCTGACTCCAGCATCTGCAGTTCTTGCTATCTCGAAGCTTACATTACTTCTGTCTTACCTTGCTTGTTAAAGCAGGCACAAAGCCAGGCAGATTGTCATATCTGTCAGCAATGGGGGTGGGGGGACGGGGGTGCTGGGGGAGTAGACATGTTGCTGTACAGCAATGTACTACATCAATGTTACACCTATACCATGTGGTACTTACACAGCAAACACACTGCAATTAAATGGCAATGTCTGAAAGCCTAAGGGGAGTCATCCTCAGTCAAGTCCAGTGGAACTGCCATCAGTCATGGCACATGGCACTGTACCAGCACAGTTAAGTCAAAAGCATCATCCAGTCTCAGTCCAGAGCTTGGATGTGGTCAGTCAGCCTCATGGGGCATTCAAGGTCAGAGCAGCAGTTCCGTACCATTACAGCCTGGGGAGCGGGTACAAACTGTCCTGGGATTTGCAGTCATTTAATCAATGAGCTGCTCAGATATCGGTCAGGCACTCATCAGTCAAGGTCATTTATTTACATTAGTCAGAGATGTGTGCCACAGAGACCCGGAGGACTTTTTACAAAAGTCAAGGTGGGTCATCAGAGGGCTCCGCTGTGATAAGGAGGTTGGGAGGCACATTGTGGGAATTGGAGGCAGGAAACTGGGTTGTGGAAAGGGCAATAATTCTGATGGGAGCAAATCAAAACAATTGTGTAACACAGTCGTCCAATAAAGGACATGGGTTGCTGGTTAACACTGTGGTAATGTTGGCAGATGAGGACTTCAGTAAAAGAGTTGGGAAATGGGTGGGAGCTCAGAATTGATGGGGTCAACAAGAAATGCGAAGGTATGAGTGTCAAGTAGATTACCAAGCTGAGCCTATGACTCTGCATTGCTGTTCCTTGTCTTCAGAATTACAAAGGCACAATGGAAATGAAAAATGGTAACCATCACACCAGGAGTGGGCAGAGAAAGTGGCTTTTTCATTTAATAATCCTCAACTCCACTTTTCTACTTTATTCCCGTAACCTTTGATTGTCTAAATGATTAAATATGACAGTTTAGAATAGTCTTCCATACAGTGGTGTATGGAGTATTCAGAGAGTTGGGATAAAGAGGCATTTTCAGGATGGAAACCTAGAACAACTGGAATGCCACAGTGATCAGTGCTGGGCTTGGAATTATTTATATGTTGGATGAGGAAATTAAATGCTCTGTTGGCAAGTTTGCAGATGACAAAAAATTGGTAAAATGGCACGACATGTGGAAGCCGCAATGAGTCTGCAGAGGAATATGGACAGATTGAATGGACCAAAAACATGACAGATGGACTATACTGTGGGAAAATATGACAGTATGCATTTTTGCAGGAAGAATAAAGGAGCTGAATATCATTTAAATGGAGACTGACTGCAGGAAGCTATAGCAATGAGGGATTTGAGAGCTACCGCCCATGAAACATGAAAAGCTAGCATCCAAATTCAATAGGTAACAGAGAAAGCAGTGAAATGTTGGCTTTATTTCAAAGGGAATGGAGTATGAAGATAGGGATGTCTTGCTAAAACTATACAAGGCACTAGTCAGGCCACTGTTGGAATACTGTGATCAGTTTTGGTCCACTTATCTTAGGAAAGATATACTGGCACAGGAAGCAGTCCACAGAAGGTTCACTTGTTTCATTATGGGCATGGAGGGACTGTCTTATGATGAGAGTTTGAGGAGCTTAGGTTTATACTCATTTGACATTCTTAAAAATGGCAGGAGACCTTATTGAAACATGTAAGTTTCTTGGGGTCTTTGCAAAATAGATGTAGAAATATTGTTTCCCCTAATGGGAGAGGATCAGAGGGTATAGTCTCGGAATTTAGGGGGCCCAATATAAGACTGAGATGAGGAGGAATCTCTTCTCCTCAAGGGTTGTGAGTTTCTGGAACTCCTTGCCGCACAGAGTTGTGGGGGCAGAGTCCTTGTGTCTGCTTAAGACTGTGACAGACAGATTCTTGATCAGTAGGGGAATCAAAGGTTATGGGGAAAGGGCAGGAAAGTGGACATGAGGAATGTCAGATCAGCCATAATTTTATTGAATGGTGGAACAGATGCGATAGACTAAATGGCCTATTTCTGCTTTTATATCTTAATGGTCTTATGAAGACACAGGGCGATTGTTACAATGCAAACCAAAAATCAAGAATTATTGGAGAGCAGTTAAAATCCAAATCAGGTAGACGAACAGAAAAGTACATTAAACAACGAAACAATTGCACATTTAATAGTCTGTCTCATTCAGATTTCTATTGACCTTGCTTCTCAATACCTGATTACAGGCACTGGCCACAAAGCTAAAGAAATTAAGTGCTGAGTTCAATACAAATCTATTGCATTAGCAGTCATTTGCAACAGTTAGTACTTAGTGTTTGCTCTCTTCTGAGTAAAAAAAAACTATGCATGCAAGAACCATTCCAAAAGTTTCAGTACAAATTCCAACCTGAATGATTATGGCAGTCATGAGGGTGTGCTGTGCTGCCAGAAGTTCTATTGGGAGGGAATGTTAAACTAAGGTCTGTCTTCTTAACTAGACGTAAAACATTCCATTGGCAAGCTTTTCGAAGAAGAACTGCAAATGTCTCCTTAGAGT
Organism: Ginglymostoma cirratum; assembly: GCA_024137785.1. Taxonomy (NCBI): domain Eukaryota; kingdom Metazoa; phylum Chordata; class Chondrichthyes; order Orectolobiformes; family Ginglymostomatidae; genus Ginglymostoma; species Ginglymostoma cirratum. The sequence continues at coordinate 15,508,174 of JAHRHZ010000038.1, read as the reverse complement.
CCTGGCAAATATTTATCTCCCAGCCAGTGCCACTATAACATATTACCTGGGTCATTATTGTTTTGCTGTTTGTGGGATTTTGCTGTTCACAAATGATCTGGCGCATTTCTGACCAGTGACTACAGGTAGTTCTCCAATAACGAGATAGTTGAGTCCTTGTGTGACCTCGCACTATAGAATATCGCCATTGAAAATCACGTTACAGGGAAATCGCTATAGAAAATCGTGATACCTGTACAGCAGAAAGTTTGCGTTATCCAAACAGCGTCCACTATTCATTAATTGCGTTACAGCCAATTTGCATTAATGGAACATGCATTATAGCAGGACTACCTGTACACTTTGAAGCACTTAATTAGTTGTAAAGGCCATTCAAATATCATAAGGTCATGAAAAGTATCATAAAAACATATTGGGACTGTTTTGGCCAAAGGATGAAACAGGTACAATTAATTTAGGGACATTGGAGGCATTGTAAGAGATGGTGGTAAGCTGAAACTGGTTTCTCATATACATTTGCACTGAGGCTGTGCAGTGTTCTGGCCTGGGACAATGCAGCATATTCTAAGGTGGGTCAGGGATTGAGAGGAGGGTCCACAGGTTCTTAGACGCAGCACGAGAAGTTCACTTTGAAGAGATCGAGTGACAGAAGTTCACTTTAAAGAGTTCGAGTGACAGTGAAAGATTGCTACTTTATGCTCCTTTTCTGCTGACTCTGTCTTACAGCAGCTGATGTTCTTCTGTATGGCCTCATGTCTTCTTCCTAGACCTTGAATGGACCAAGAGGTCCCTGGCCAGACCAAGCACTTCGTTCCTCCTGATCACTGCAATGTGATTCTGTGGTTCCCCTACACTGCTCCAAAAGTAACAAACATGAAATAGTGTATATCCCTTTAAGAGGTGCATAATAGCCACCAAGATGCCACACAGACATTTAAAGTGGCAGTCAAGTTTTTACCAACCTGTGGGTGCCTGTTGCTACCACAGGCTTCAGCTTCTTTATAAAGCTGGTGTCTTGGGTTAAACTTGGACTAAATTGGCATTACAACTTTAAACCCCACCTTTGTTACCTCAGGCTTTCCTCCTCTAAAAGGTGTTTTATTCTAGAGAGTGTATTATGTGTATCACATAATAATCTACCTGACCAAGAGGTAGTCACATGGTGCAGACTAAAGGCTTTATTGTAGGTATCTTCTAACATCCTGTTCAGTGATGTTATTATTTACTTCTGGAGCAGGTGGGACTTGAATACGGGTCTCCTGGCTCCGAAATAGGGTCACTGTCACTGCACCATAAGGGCCATCTTTACTCTAAGTATAGCTACTAAGCATGTGTAAATGGTGCAATGTCATAGAATCCTTACAGTGTGGAAGCAGGTCATCCAGCCTATTGAGTCCACATCAACCCTTTGAAGGCTATCCTTCCTACCCTATCCTTGTAACCCTGCATTTCCCATGGTTAATTCATCTAACCTGCACATCTTTGGACTGTGAGAGGAAACTACAGTACCTGGAGAAAACCCACACAGATGTGGGGAGAATGGGCAAACTCCACACAGACAGTTATCAAGGGTAGAGTTGAACCCAGGGCCCTGGGGCTGTGAGGCAGCAGTACTAACCATTAAGCCACCATACTGATGTCAGATCACACAAAACTTGAGCTCGAGCTTGTGCGATGAAGTCCTTTCTCACCATTCATTTTAAATGATTATGGTGAATAATGCTTGATAATATTCATTCAGATGAGTGTGGACCCTGTCTTACTACACATGGTGCAATAGTTAATTGGATTATTAAGTTCACAGAGATCATCATTGCAGAACTTGGCCTCAGGGGAATAAATGGAATGCATTATCACAAAAGCAGATCGAAGAGTGAATAGCAATGAACATCAAGAAATGGATTTACAAAAATCTACATCTGTTAAAATCTACATTAGAAAATTAACCAGCAACATAAATAGGAGTCTACACACAGGAACTGTCCAAAGCTGCTAATGGGAACCTAATAGGATGAGACCTCATGAATATTGATCAGAGCTATAAATAGAAAGTGCAAACATCAATCAGATAGCCCGACAAAAATTTATTAGGCAATTTGGGACAGTGAAATTGCTCTCAGTGGGATTTGAAACAAACAGTACAGTCAATGTTGTGAAAGTCCTCTGGTTGCTGTTTTAATGCACTTGTTAACCCTGTTTTTGCTTTAGATAGTTTAACAAATAAACTAAAGAAATACAGTATGAAATTTCCTGGTAAATTACCTGTTTTATTACTAACAGTTTTTCCCATTTCTATCGGATATTGATCAGTTGGGTTAAGTATTTAAATTACTGATAGTAATAATATAATAATATAATAATAGTAATAATAATACTGATAGTTAATAATAGTCCAGATTAAATTTTCATTAAAAGACTGATTGGGATTATGCATTACAATCATTAAACATTTCAATGTCAAACAATGAGATCTAGAGAAATCCTTATAAGTGACACTCACCAAATAGGGATCCAACGTTGCATAACAAAATCAATTGCATCCTACATCCGACAATAATGAACTAGGACAATTGCCATCTAAATTTGGCACTTATTGGAGGGGTCAATTGAGATGTACATTCGACACTGACAAGCCAGGTCAATAGCCATTTATAATAGTCACTGACAAATCGTACAAAAAAGACCTATAGTCGACACCGATCACATGTATTACTTCAACATCACAGAAAATCACAGGCTGCAATATCAGAAATCTACATCATGTGTCAATGCACTGAATAAATTAGGAAACTAATCAGGAAACACAGTATCAACTTTCTGATAAATTAGATCAATAGATACAATACAAGTTGAATATCACAGTCAAATCTTGCAGCTTTGAAACATGAAATTTCTCAAAATCTGCTTTGGCTAGGAAATTGGTAATGGCAGAGCCATACAGGGAATTCCCATTGTTATTTTCCTGAAAAAGGAAAGAAGGACTTTCTATAACATTTCATAACTGACCATCTCAAACAGGAACCAGTCCTGTTGGATGTTTGTCTGAAATCTGCATGCTGCCTGACTTGGGTGAAGCTGAATTGCAATGGTCCCTTAAGATATGCTAGGATTCATAAACTGTCCCACCTTAAAAGCGATGTCCATTATCTCATCATAGTTTAATGCAAGGTTAGAAATGGACCACAAGTTGAAAGCTGTCATGGTTTCCATGGTTATGTCTGCTGTACTAAAATGTATTGATTTGTAGTTTCCTTTGCATTGTGCACCTTGTTTTGTACTAATGAGGTTCATGCTTTTTTTCTAAACATTTGATGGTTCTCCTAAATAAAAGCATTAATAGTGAAATTTCAACTTACTGCTTATTAATGTGTAAATGATATCAAGCCATAAAGAAAGTATAAAGGCAAACAATTAGATGCACTGTGAGTACATTTATAGGAGAAAGGGTTATGTCAAAATAATCAGCCACTAGATGGTTTCATAATCTTAGTCAGCTCAACACAAGGAAGCTTTTCTTGAGAAATTAAGTCCAAGAAACAAATTCAATAATGGAATGCAAAGAAATCTAAAAGTCTACGAGAACAGTGAGGCAGCTGTCTCTATTTCCTCTTGTTTATTTTTATCATAATGTTTTAATTCTGGTGTGTTGTCATGCAAAGTAACCAATGGATTGAACTCAAATTACAAATCATTCTCACCTTCTCACATTAGCTAAAACAACATGACTTTTTAAAAGTTCATATCTAAGTCCTGATGACTTTAAAGGCTAAACATTTTTATAAAAACTGAAAGAACTGCGGATGCAGTAAATCAGGAACAAAAACAGAAGTTGCTGGAAAAGCTCAGCAGGTCTGGCAGCATCTATGAAGAAAAAATCAGAGTTAACGCTTTGGGTCCGGTCAGTTCTGAGGAAGGGTAACTGGACCCGAAACGTTAACTCTGATTTTTATTTCACAGATGCTGCCAGATCTGCTGAGCTTTTCCAGCAACTTCTGTTTTTGTTGTTAAACGTTTTATGGCCATTTTCAGAGATGTGGACGTGGAGGTTGTGGTTCAAGATTTGTCTATACATGTTGGCAGGCAACTCACAAACTTTCAAGTTGCTTCCAGATTTACCCGTTAGTGGTGTTGGTTCAGCTGGGGAACTCAGCTGGGGACTGAGCAACAGTGATAGCATGTGGAGCTGCTAGCCTGCTCCTCTCAAAGGCAGTCTGTCCTTCTTAAAGAGGAGCTGCACTCAAAACACATTAGCAGCTGCTAACTACCTGCACCGACACTGGCTGCATGTTAAGGGCTACATAACTGGAAAACGGACTGTCTATCTGGGCACTGTCTAACCACTCACTCCTTTTCCCCTCCACTTACCTACCCCCATCCTGCTGCAAGAATGAATATTACCATTTCTGAGCTGCTATCAGTTCGAAAGAAGGGCCCCTGGACTCGAAACATTAACTCTGTACTCTCTCTACAGATACTGCCATACTTGCTCTGTTTCTCCATCAATTTCTGTCTTTCTTTGTCTCATATCTCCTCATCTACAGTTCTTTGTGTTATTTGTGCTGGAATAAGCTATTTCTCTCTGGTACAGGATATCTTATATTTATGATCTCTAGTGCTGGCCTTCCCGACAAATAGAAATACCTTCTCTGCATTGACTGTGTTGAACCCTCTCAGAATTGTGAATCTTTCTATTAGTACATCAACAAGCACAACCCCCAATTCACTCCTTTCCAAAGAAAAGATCCCTAAATGATGGTTGTGTTTCCTTTGGTACAATCACATTAAGTCTATTTTTCAGTTTTACCATTTTTTTGCCGTATGAAGACCAGTACTGTGAATTTCATTCAAAGTATAGTCCAAATACAGTGCAAACTTAGCTCAGCATAACGTCCTTGCTCTCAAATTCTGTTCCTCTTGAAATGAACCCAACTGTATTGTTTGCACTTGTTATGACTTTGTCAACGTACATTGCTAAGTTAAATGATTTGTGAGTCACTGTGGTAGAGCGAAGGGACCAATTAATGAGGGGCCTTTCACTGTTGGAGAGGTAGAGGACATTTATGGAGATGTATGGCTTGAAAAGATTAAGGAAATGAGGATGAAGTTCTTAAAAGCAATTCACTGGGGCACAGGCAGCCAGTGAAACATGGCAAGGATGTTAAGTTAGACACGTGGGTCATCTGATATATGCGCATAAAATAATTAAAGGGCTAGATAGCGCATATTGAAAAATTATTCCATTTAAACAGACTCTGGAATGCAAATTTTACATGCACAAGCAGGAATCTGAGAGAGATAACCAGTTAAAAATTCAGTGACACTCAGAAATGAATATACTGGTGCCATGGACCAGAACAAACCCCCTCAAAATGTATTAGAAGATAGCCTAGACCCTAATGTTTTCTTACTTGTAAAGGCAAGTAAAAGGCATCATATTCCAGATGCAATTCAATTAGTCAAACTCTGAGAGAGAGAGAGGAGTACTCAAGCATTTTGCTGTAACAGGGAGAGGTGTACAGCAACTTCCAGATTCCAAAAGCTACTGAAAGTTAAACTAAAATCCTGGTTCTGTCAGAGATTGACACCCCACCCATTCATGCTGCCTCTACTGTTCCGACTTTAAAAAAGAACTCAAGGCCTCACAAGCTGTTTACTTAATTGGCTTTGAGCAGATCACTTTGCATATCTGTCTCAACCTCTCTCTATTAAAAAACGGATAAAATAAACCTCTTAAAGCCATAGTATCATCGTACCTCCCCCTTTAAAAAAATAAGCATGGCTGAACAGAGACAACTTCATTTAAAAAAAAACTTTTAATTAATACTTTTCTTTTGATAAAATACATATACATTACATTGACGCTAAACATGCAAACATTTAATATTACAGTCCATTTCAGTCTGGTTTATTTTCCACCACCAAATGAACATAGAACATAGAACATAGAACGTAGAACAAAACAGCGCAGAACAGGCCCTTTGGCCCTCAATGTTGCGCCGCCCTGTGAACTAATCTAAGCCCATCCCCCTACACTATCCCATCATCATCCATATGCTTATCCAAGGACTGTTTAAATGCCCCTAATGTGGCTGAGTTAACTACATTGGCAGGCAGGGCATTCCACGCCCTTACCACTCTCTGAGTAAAGAACCTGCCTCTGACATTTGTCTTAAATCTATCACCCCTCAGTTTGCAGCTATGCCCCCTCGTACTAGCCGACGTCATCATCCTAGGAAAAAGACTCTCACTGTCCACCCTATCTAATCCTCTGATCATTTTGTAGGTCTCTATTAAATCGCCTCTTAGCCTTCTTCTCTCCAATGAGAACAGACCCAAGTCCCTCAGTCTTTCCTCATAACTCCTTCGCTCCAGACCAGGCAACATCCTGGTAAATCTCCTCTGCACCTTTTCCAATGCTTCCACATCCTTCCTGTAATGGGGCGACCAGAACTGTACGCAATATTCCAAGTGAGGCCACACTAGCGTTTTGTACAGTTGCAGCATGACATCACAGCTCCGGAACTCAATCCCTCTACCAATGAAACCTAACACGCCGTATGCCTTCTTAACAGCACTATCAACCTGGGTGGCAACTTTCAGTGATCTATGTACCTGGACACGAAGATCCCTCTGCACATCCACACTACCAAGAATCTTTCCATTGACCCAGTATTCTGCCTTCCTATTATTCTTCCCAAAGTGCATCACCTCACATTTATCTGCATTGAACTCCATTTGCCACCTTTCAGCCCAATTCTGCAGTTTATCCAAGTCTCCCTGCAACCTGTAACATTCTTCCACACTGTCCACCACTCCATCGACTTTAGTGTCATCTGCAAACTTACTGACCCATCCACCTATGTCTGCGTCCAAGTCATTTATAAAAATGACAAACAGCAGTGGTCCCAAAACAGATCCTTGTGGCACACCGCTAGTAACCGGACTCCAGGCTGAACATTTTCCATCAACCACCACTCTTTGCCTTCTTTCAGAAAACCAGTTTCTAATCCAAACTGCTAAATCTCCCTCAATCCCATGCCTCCGCATTTTCTCCAATAGCCTACCATGTGGAACCTTATCAAAGGCTTTACTGAAGTCCATGTACACCACATCAACTGCCCTACCCTCATCCACATGCTTGGTCACCTTCTCAAAAAACTCAATGAGGTTTGTGAGACACGACCTGCCCTTGACGAATCCATGTTGACTATCTCCAATCAAATTGTTGCTTGCTAGATGATTATAAATCCTATCTCTTATAATCCTTTCCAAAACTTTTCCTACAACAGATGTAAGGCTCACTGGTCTATAATTACCTGGGTCATCTCTACTGCCCTTCTTGAACAGGGGCACAACATTTGCAATCCTCCAGTCCTCTGGTACTAAACCTGTAGACAATGACGACTCAAAGATCAAGGCCAAAGGCTCCGCCATCTCCTCCCTAGCTTCCCAGAGAATCCTCTGAAAAATCCCATCCGGCCCAGGGGATTTATCTACCTTCACACCTTCTAGGATTGATAACACCTCCTCCTTACTAACCTCAATCCTTTCAAGTCTAATAGCCCGTATCTCAGTCTTCTCCTCTACAATATTCTCCTTTTCCTGAGTGAAAACAGATGAGAAATATTCATTTAGCACCTCTCCGATCTCCACAGGGTCCACACACAACTTCCCACTTCTGTCTTTGACTGGCCCTATTCTTACCCTAGTCATCCTTTTATTCCCCACGTACCTATAGAAAGCTTTAGGGTTCTCCTTAATTCTACCTGCTAATGACTGCTCATGTCCCCTCCTTGCTCTTCTTAACTCTCTCTTTAAATCCTTCCTAGCTAATCTGTAACTCTCCATCGCCTCATCTGAACCATCTCGTTTAGTGGAAGAGGGAGGCTTATGTGACATTGAGACAAGAGATACAATTTCTTTTGTAAACCAAGGTTCCCTTACCTTATCACTTCCTCCCTGCCTGACAGGGACATACCTATCAAGGACACCTATCAATGCCTCTCTCTTCACTCATCAAAGCCACAACAATGTGTTGGCAATTACATTCTCTCATTCTGCCATATGCATAATTTTCAAATTGAATGGCTGCAATAATGAGCTCCATTTAAACAGTCTGGTATTTTTATCCTTAATTTTTTTCCAAAAACTTCAAGGGGTTATGATTAGTATATACAATTGTCTTGGATACAATGCCAATATAAATGTTAAAATGCTGCTATGCCAACACCAAACTCAAGGTCTCCTTGTCAATTGTGGAATATTTCTGTCGATGAATATTCAACTCTCTGGAAAAACACCTACTAGGTCTTTCAATCCTCTTGTTGTCTTCTTGTAAGAATGCAGCACCAAAACTCACATTGATAGCCACACTGTAAGAACATAAAAACATAAAATAGGAGCAGGAGCAGGCCATCTGGCCCATTGAGACTGCTCCGCCACTCAATAAGATCCTGGCTGATCTTTTTGTGGACTCAGCTCCATTTACCCACCTGCTCACCATAACCCTTAATTCTTTTACTGTTCAGAAATCTATCTTTATATTAAAAATGTTCAATGAGGTAGCCTCAACTGCTTCACTGGGTGGGGAATTTGACAGATTCACAATACTTTGCGTGAAGACACTCCTCCTCAACTCAGACCTAAATCTGTTCTCACTTATTTTGAGGCTATGCCCCCTATTCTAGTTTCACCCACCAATGGAAACAGCCTTCCTGCTTCCATCTTATCAATTCCCTTCATAATTTTATATGTTTCTATGAGATCACCCCTCAGTCATCTAAATCCCTGTGAGTCTACTCAATATCTCCTTATAAGCCAACCCTCTTAATGCTGGAATTAACCTAGTGAGCTTCCTGTGCACTCCCTCCAGTACCAGTACATCCTTTCTCAAGTATGGAGACCAAAACTGTACACAGTACTGCTGGGGTGGCCTCCCCAGCACCCTATACAACTGCAACATAACCTCCCTGGTTTTAAACTCCATCCCTCTAGCAATGAAGGACAATATTCCATTTTCCTTCTTAATTACCTGCTGCATCTACAAACTGATTTTTTGTGATTCACGCACAAGGACATCCAGGTCCTTCTGTACAGCAGCATGCCACAATTTTTCACCATTTAAATAATATTCCATTTTGCTGTCATTCCTACCAAAATGGATGACCTTACATTTACCAACATTGTACTCCATCTGCCAGATCCTTGCCCTTTCACTTAACCTATCTGTATCCTTCTGCAGACTTTCAGTGTCCTCTGCACACTTTGTTCTACTAGTCATCTTAGTGTCATCTGCAAACCTTGCTGCACTACTTTAAATCCTCTATGTAAATTGTAAACAATTGCAGTTCCAATGCTGATCCCTGAGGCACACCATTAGCCACTGATTGCCAACCAGAAAAACACCCACTTATCCCTACTCTTTGTTTTTTGCTAGTTAACCAATCTTACATCCATGCTAATAAATTACCTGTAACACTGTGCACCTTTAGCTTATGCACCAGCCTTTTTTGTGGCACCTTGTCGAATGCTTTCTGGAAATCCAGGTACACCACATCAACTGGCTCCTATTGTGCAACATACTTGTGATGTCCTCAAAGACTTCTAGTAAATTAGTTAAACATGACTTGCCTTTCACAAACTCATGCTTCATCTGCTCAATGGAACAATTTCTATCCAGCTCTCTTGCTATTTCTTCCCTGATTATCAAGTCAAGCACTTGCCCCACGACAGATGTTAAGCTAACGGGTCTATAGTTACCTGCCTTTTTTCTACCTCCTTTTTTAAACAGAGGTATCACATTTGCTGTTTTCCAATCTGGCGGAACTTCCCCAGAGACCAGCAAATTTTGATGAATTACCACAAGCCCATTTGCTATTTCCCCTGCCATCACTTTTAGTACTGAATGTCTTTGTGTGGTTAGTTGTTGCTAACGCTGGAGCAGTCATCAACACAGCCTTCAGGTTGTCAAATGCTTTCTGACACTTTTCATTCCACTGAAATTTTTTGCACACCACGCTTCTAAAATTTGGTACCACCTTCCAATAAAAACCACGCAGCCTCAGGAATCGTAGTAACTCTTCCGCAGTTCTTTTGGCCGAGAAAGTGACTAATGGAAAGGCCTCTGGCAATCCAGTAGACACATCCATTATGGTCAACAAATACTGACTCTCACTTTTCGTTTTAGGTATGGGTCCTACGCAATCAATTAAGACTTCTGTAAAATGTGCCTCAAATGTCGGAATGGATATTAATGTTGCTGGTTTTATCACTGCCTGAGGTTGTCCAGTTACCTGACACAATAACATGTCCAGCTAAACTCAACCACATCCTTAGGCAGTCCAGCCCAAAAATAATGTCTTTGTATTTTGGCTTGAGTTTTCCTTACTCCTAAATGACCTCTTACTGGTAATTCTTGTGCTACTCACAACATCTACTTTCTATATCCAACCGGTAATACAACTTGATGAACTTCTGCCTATTTCTCATCCACCTGAATATGTGTTGGTCTCCATCAAGACTTCATTTTTAAGATAGTAACATTCTAGGATACACACAGATTCTTCTTCTGTGTCTGCTTTTTGACTCAGCCTCTTTAGACTTTCATCTTTCTGTTGTAATTTGGCTAATTTCTTTGAAGTAAAAGTACTCACTTTGTCCTCTGCCTGTTCTTGCTTTTTTTTTTTTCTCAACAGTTTGATCAAACATTAGTTTCTGATAATTCCTTGCCTTTACTCCTTGATTTCTCCTCCTGCTTCAGTCTATGACTTTGCAACCTTGTTATCACACAGTCAGGAAAATCCTAGGATATACTTACTGTAACACCTCAGCTGTTTGATGTTCCACTGGATTTTCAACCACAGTAGGCATCACACATACTTGTGATCCAGCTATATCCAACTTTCCGGAACCAAGAATTTACCTATTCCTACTACCTTTTCCCTCCTTTTTCTTCTTTTCTCTCTTTTTCTCTCTGCTCTTTTCTTCTTCTCTCCCCTCAGCATTGGAGCTGGCAGCAAATCCTCAGAGCAGCGAGCCCTACAACAGTGTGTGGGCTGCAAGCCACAGAGCAGCACATGGGGGAGAGCCCTGCAGCAGCACTTGGGGGAGTGCCCCACAGCAGCAGGTGGGGGAGAGTCCTGCAGCAGCAGGTGGGGAAGCAGACCCGGAGCAGCACGCAGGCAGCGAGTCCTGGGGACCGGCAGCGAGAGTGGGATCAGGCAGCCGAGGTGAGCGGAAGAACGCTGCGGGAGAGTGACAGAGGAGCCGAGTCCCCGGAGCGACGGAGGTGCCGAGGTACAGATCGTAGTACAGCATGACTTACCTTGTTGCTGCTGAGTGCCGGCGAGGAGCGGGTGGGAGGCTGGAGTGATGTGGGACAATTGCTGGACTTGGGCTTAGCGCCACATGCTGAGCTGCTGTTATCGGACTGTAATGTTAAATCTTTTCACTATGTGTGGAAAGTTCTTTACGCAGAGGGTCATGGGTGCCTGGAACGCGTTGCCAGTGGAGGTGGTAGAGGCGGGCACGATAGTGTCATTTAAGATGTATCTAGACAGATACATGAATGGGCACGGAGCAAACGGGTACAAATCCATGGAAAATAGGAGACAGGTTTAGATAGAGGATCTGAATAGGCTCAGGCTTGGAGGGTCGAAGGGCCTGTTCCTGTGCTGTAACTTTCTTTGTTCTTTGTTCTATGTGGAAACTGCTTATATGAGTAATGTTTATGCTTTCCTTTCACTGTCTTTATATTAGAACACTTTTTTCTTACTCTGTAAGATTGTACATACGTACTTGTATCTAAGATCATGCCATTAAAACGTAGCCATTGTAAAAACTTTTCACTGTACTCCTATACTTCTGCACTGCAGTACAAGTGACAATAAAGGATATTCTATTCTCGTCTTCCACCACCACTTTACCACTTTTCATTCGACTGTCCAAACTCACTTTATACAATGGAACACTGCTCTTCTCACCATGAATTCCACCTATCACAGTTTCTGGCAATACTCTTTCTGAATTATGTAGCTCCTCATCTCTCACCATCGAAAATTGACTTGCTCCCGTATTTCTTAAAATCTTAATTTCTTCACCTGCTCCTGGCATACATGAGTAGACCTTACCCATGCAAAGAAATTCTTTAAAAAATCTTGCAATTTCTTCCCAGCAATTCCCTGAGCAGATAATATATGCATTTGCAGTCTTTTAGCTCCCACTGTGCTTTCCTTTACCACTTCTACAAAACTCATTGGCTTATCTTATTTTCCCACATTTGTCTTCCCACGCCTCTTATAAATCACTAACACTGTAACTTCATGTGGCCTCCTTTATTACAGTGAAAACACCTGAGCATTTTTATTTAACTTTCTCCCTCACGGGTTTCCTTTTTACCCTGTGGCAAGCTATCTTTACTATCTTCAATGACATCTGTTTCCCTCTTCACTTGAGAATTTCTCTTTTCCTCAATTTCAAATGGCAACATCCGGGTAAATCTCTTCCAAACCCTCATTAGCTTAATAGTATCCTTCCTATAACAGGGAGTCCAGAACTGGACACAGTACTCTGGGAGAGGCCTCTCCAATATCCTATACAACCTCAACATAACATCCCAACTCCTATACTCAAAGGTCTGAGCAATGAAGGAAAATGTGTTAAATGAATAGCCTCTTTCTGTACAGTAAAATTCCATGGTTCTATAATTTTGCAGAGGAGCCCTGCTACAGTGAGGCCATTTGAAATCCCTCACAGATTAAAATTGATATCAGAAGCCAATCTTTGATTTATGAACCAACTCATAATCATCTGCCATTTCTGCTGCTGATCTTGAAGTCTTAACTCTCTGCTCTTCCACATGAGTTCTCACTATCTTTGAATTCCTTCAGAATAATCATCTCTCGAAGAGCATCATATGTTTGATCTATTTTCAATGCCTTTATCCACCTGTCAAAATTACTTTGTTTGATCCTTTCAAACTCAATGTACGTTTGATCATGTTCCCTCCTTAGATTCCTGAAACATTGTCTTTAGGCTTCTGTTACAAGCTGATATGCACATAAGATGGCATTTTCACCTCCTCATATTCCCCAGATAGCCCCTCTGATAGTGATGCAAATACCTCACTAGCTCTACTTACCAACTTTGTTTGGATCAACATAACCCACATGATCTCCGGCCATTTCATTTGTTTAGCCACTTTCTCATATGAAATGAAAAAGGCTTCTACATCCTTCTTGTTGAACTTAGGCATGATAGGTCATAGAGTCAGAGAGTCAGAGTTATAAAGCATGGAAACAGATCCTTCAGTCCACCTAGTCCATGCTGACCATAATCCCAAACTAAACTAGTCCCACCTGCCTGCGGTTGGCCCATAGCCCTCCAGGCATTCCTTATTCATGCAGTTATCTAAATGTCTTTTAAACAGTGTAACTGTACCCAGACCAACTGCTTCCTCAGGAAGTTCATTCCACACATGAGCCACTCTCTCTATAAAAATTGCCCCTCATGTCTTTTTAAGATGTTTCTCCTCTCATGTTAAAAATATGCCCCAAAGTCCAGAACTACGACACCCTAGGGAAAAGATACCTGTCATTCATCTCATCTTTACCCCTCACTATATTATAAATCTGTACAAGATCACCTCTTAACCTCCTACACTCCAGTGAAAAAGGTCCCAGCCTATCCAGCCTCTTCCCTTAACACAAACCCTCCATTCCTGGCAACATCCAGGTAAATCTCTTCCAAACCCTCATTAGCTTAATAGTATCCTTCCTATAACAGGGAGTCCAGAACTGGACACAGTACTCTGGGAGAGGCCTCTCCAATATCCTATACAACCTCAACATAACATCCCAACTCCTATACTCAAAGGTCTGAGCAATGAAGGAAAGTGTGTTAAATGAATAGCCTCTTTCTGTACAGTAAAATTCCATGGTTCTATAATTTTGCAGAGGAGCTCTGCTACAGTGAGGCCATTTGAAAACTTCAGTAGATAAGGCTCCAGGAACACAACAGAATACCTGTCGCTTTGTGAAGCCATCCACAAAGCCTAGATTCTCTGGCACTGCAAGTCAGGAGCCTTCCACCAGCCTGGCTATAGCCATGGGTATAGTACTGGTCAAGAAGACCAAGGTAGAGCAGGAAAAGGCACATGGAAGACAGACACTAAGTTAATGTACAAAGGAAATTAGTTTCTTTCGTTTTGGTTATTTGACATGATTTAATTTGTAATTTGAGGTATTTGCATTGTGTTGCTTTGTGTTTCTCAAATGTGGTCCAGAGAACAGTATGATAACGGGTGACAGAAAGAAACTAAGGTGGGTGGATGTTGGTGAAGTAGGATTGAAGTTACAGCTTTTGTTCTTGAATTGGATGTTCAACAAAGGTCAGGAAGATTAGGGCAGTCTAGATTGCAGTGGCTTTTCCTCTTCAGCCTCCTTCTTTTTCTCCTCCTCTTCAGCCTCCTCCTTTTTCTCCTCCTCTTCCTTGGGCAATCGCTCTACAGATTGTTGCCTGATAGGTGTAGCATGAGGCAAACCACCTTGATTCATGACACCTGCTCTGCTAAGTATTGCAGGGCTTCTCCTGACTAGTTTAAGCAGAGGGATCATTGCTTCAACATACCAATGGTTTGTTACATTCCTGTTGGCAGCATGGACTTCCTTATACATATGCTCATACGCATGCATAAATTACAAACCACAGTTATCAGTGAGGTTGTCAGTGGATAACTTTGTAGCCCATTGCAAACACTTTGGTTGCTGTGATTGCTGGCATAGACTGCAATAAATGAAGACATAGTCACTACTGCCAAGATGTCAGACCTTCTCCTATGTTAGACAAGAACAGAAATTGCTGGAAAAGCTCAATAGGTCTGGCAACATCTGTGGAGAGAAATCAAGGTTGACGTTTCAAGCCCAGTGACCCTCCCTCAGAATGAAGGCAGTTGGGAAAATGAGACAGCAAAAACAGCACATGCTAGTCTACTGCATTCGCTGCTCACAATGTCTCCTCTACATTGGGGAAATGAAGCGTAGACTTGGCGACTGCTTTGCAGAACATCTACGTTCTGTTCGCAAAAAAGACCCTGAACTACCCGTTGCCTGCCACTTCAATGCATCACCCTGCTCCCTGGCCAACATCTCTGTCTCTGGTTTGCTGCAGTGTTCCAGAGAAGCCCAATGCAAGCTGGAGGAACGACACCTAATTTTCCGCTTGGGAACCCTACAGCCGTCCGGACTCAATATTGAGTTCAATAATTTTAGGGCCTAAACTCTTCCGTGTCCCAGCTCCCCCACCCCACACACCAGGCCTTGTTACCATTTCTGAAGAAGGATCTAGGCCAGAAACATCAGCTTTCCTGCCCCTCTGATGCTGCTTGGCCTGCTGTGTTCATCCAGCTCTACACCTTGTTATCTTAGATTCTCCAGCATCTGCAGTTCCTACTATCTTTGTTACCACATTGCCTGCCGTTACACACCCCCTGTTGTTAGTCACTAACAGTCCCCATTAACAACTATTCACCCTCCCAGCCTGATTGTTAGCAACTCCTTTGTCTGTCCAACTGTCTTTCTCTCTCTTTGGGCTCTATCCTATCATTTACTCCATACCCCACCCATCTCCCTATTTTCTGCAAATAAACTGATGTTTTCCCAGCCACCATTCTAAGGAAGGGTCACCGGACCCGAAACGTTAACTGTTTTCTCCTTCACAGATGCTGCCAGACCTGCTGAGCTTTCCTAGCAACTTTGTTTTTGTTCCTGATTTACAGCATCCACAGTTCTTTTGGTTTTTATGTGATAACAAGGCCTGGGTTGTCGGCGTTGGGGTAAGGACATAGGAGACCTCAAGCTTTAAAGTTATTGAACTTTTTTATTGTGTCTGGAAGGCCGCAGAGTGCCCAAGCGGAAAATGAGGTGCTGTTCTTCCAGCTTGCACTGAGCTTCGCTGGAGCAAGCCTGAGACAGAGATGTTGCCCAGGGAACAGGGTGGTGTGTTGAAGTGACAGGCAACCGGAAGTTCAGGGTCTTTTTTATGAATAGAATGAAAGTTTTCTGTGAAGCAGTCACCCAGTCTACGCTTCATTTCCCCAATATAGAGGGAACCACATTGTGAGCAGTGAATGCAGTAGACTAAATTGTGGGAACCACATGTAAAGCACAGCTTCACCTGGAAGGTATGTGTGGGCTCTTGGATACTCGGGAGGGAGGAGGTAAATGGGCAGGTGTTACACCTTCTGAACCATGAGGCTGTGGTTAGGTGTTGGGAGTGAAGGACGAGTGGAAGGTTCCCTACAGAAGACTGACAAGAGAGAGGAGAGGAATTATGTGTCTGGTGGTGACATCTTGCTGGAGGTGTTGGAAATAGCTGCTGATGATATGACATGTTGGCTGGGTAACATTTTCCTCCAAAGTTTGCTCCCAAATGGTGATCAGTACAAATCGTAACCAAACGCTGTTCAAACATCCCCTGCAGGAAGCCTCCAGCAAATCTAACATGATCTATAGGAAGCACAGACTTTAAAAAAGATGCCCCAATGTTAACAATGAACTTTCATGACTTTAAAGAAACTAATCTAGGTATATCATCAAAATATAAAAACAAATCCTTCAAAATTAAGTTCTCCAATACAAGATTAAATAAGAAGCATCTTCAAAACATTAGCATTTGATAAATTTTGGGATCAGCTTCCTGGTCAAATTACCTCTTTCTCTGAGTACCGGAATTGTCAACTATCCAGGATTGCACTGGAGTTTCCAGGAATTGAAGATTCAGCTCCAAAATAAAAAAAGAGGCATTGAAATAGATGCAATTCTTCTATTTTTATTGAACACTTTTTGCTTATTAATTATAAAAAATATTGGACATAAGAAAAAGCCAACTAGACAGGAAGATGGTGATGAGATACCTCCTTGAACCATGACAGTTCGTTTCGTATAGGTACACTCACAATGCTGTTAGGGAAGGGCAGTCCAGTTGTCAATCCTGCTCAGCATGTGCAACAGTGAATCAAGGAACTCGGAATTTCTGGGATGTAAGTATAAGGATGGCAGTGAGGGATTGCAATGAATGAGTTAAATCACTGTTCAGCATTACACAATTACCATTTGGTCTCAGAAGTTTTTTTGGACTCATTGTAATGAGGAGATAATACTGCAGACCTCAACATCTGCCTTCAGATCCTGGAATCGGCAAAGAATCTGGCTGTATTTTAGAAAGGTACGTTGAACAAGGAAAATTAAGAATTGAATTATTTTTCTAGGTTGCACTTGCCACATAAATTTTCATAATCATCTTTAGTCTGTGTACTTTCTCATTCTGAGAATCATCAGAGCAAGCAAAATGTCATTCAGTGCCCATTACCCCCATGCAAAATCTAATCTCTCACATTTCTACTTCCCTTGTTTTTCATGCACTGGGACCAGTTAAAAGGACCAAGAGAGTAAGGAAATGCTGCAAAGCTGTGATTATAGTGTGCAACAAAAACTGTTTCGCTTGCGTTGTAATGCTCCTGCCACGTGCTACTTACAGAACCAGCACAGCTAATACATCCATTTATGTAAGCCAACACCCTCTGGGACACAGCAGTAGCACAGTTTATTTAGTCAGTTTATTTAGTTATTTTGCCCAAATTTACTAGGGAGAATACAAGTGTTTCATTCTGAAAGTTCAAAAGAGGTTTTCCCAAAATCTGTTGGATGCATTATTTGACCTGAAGTGCATCCTTTGCAAAGACATTCATGGTTCAAAATTGCAAGTATAAAATTGCTCTTTAAAGCCAACTGCCTGATTTGAGACCAGCAACTTCACTACTGTAAGAAATAAAGGGAAAAATAACAAAGGGGTGCAGATATCCAGCTAAGCTTTGACTCTTTGATATCTGCATTATTACACAAATTTATGGTACAGTGACAGAGCAAGTAGCCTAAACAGTTTGTGCGGATGTTTCTAAAGCATGCCAAGCTTCTCCCAATACAGCAACCTCAATTTATATTTCATCACATATTTCCATTTTTGTATTAATTGTTCACTTTCCTTTTGAAAGAGCCTAAGATATTTTCTTCAACCTATCTCCTGTAGTCGCATGTGCCATCCTCTAACCAGTCTGAGTAACACATTTGTAATTAGTAAATTATTGGAGTAAACAACTACTATACTTGCCTTTGTATTAAGTATTACTCCTTAGTATTTATAGTTATTATAGAGTCAAAGAGATGTACAGCACGGAAGCAGACCTTTCGATCCAACTCGTCCATGCTGACCTGATATCCTAAATTAATCTAGTACCACATGCAAGCATTTGGCCCATATGCCTCTAAACCCTTTGTTTTCATGTACCCATCCAGATGTCTTTTAAATGTTGTAATTGTACCAGCCTCCACCACCTCCACTGGCAGTTCATTCCATACACAACACAGTTTCGGATGTTAATTTTGGATTCATTAGCAAGTTTAAGCATCTAGATCTACCCTGTCTACCCCATTCAAAATGTTAACAAATGTCATCAGTTTATATTTTTCATGAGAAAAAGTCACAAACTGCATGATTTTTTTGTGTGGCTATAGCCTTTTGGTTCTGCTGCCGTCCCTGCAAGTTTTTTTTGTTTTGGAAACCTCTCTCATCCTTATATGTCCTTTACATAATTGTGACCAGAACTGTGCACTGTAGCTCAAGTGCTGCCTGGCCACAGTTCAATACAAATTCAACAAAACTTTACTGCTCTCAAATTCTATGACCCTAGAAATAAATCCCAGGGATTTTTTTTCCAGCAGATTTTATTGCTTGAGTGATCTGCGTGATGCTTTTGGCTGTTCACCTATCCTTAGATGCCTTTGTCTTTTTGTCCCATTTAGCATTTTACTTTCTTAATGTCTGTATTTCTGTACATTATGTTTCCATTTTTCCAACTACAAAGGAATGGTTCTTGCTGGTTTTGGGGGAATTAAACTTCCATGATCCTTTTTATTGGGGAAGGGGAATTAGAATCCCGTAGGAAATTCTTAACTATTAGATACAGAATTGACTTTAGGCCAGGAAGGACTGTCAGAAGCATAAACCCAGAATTTGTCCAAGGGTTGAAATGATTTGGAGTACATGCTGCCAGACAGAATGTTTGGTTCAGATTGCATTCTTCTGGTGAAGTCTGACCAGGATTGGGTTTGGATCAATTGTGCAATTTAACAACATTATCAGTCTCCCATGATGTAGTTAACAAGTGAGAATATTAAGATATGTGTATACAAGGAGACAAATTCAAATGCAATAAGGAGCACACAGCCAAAGCCTAGCCTGAGCTGGAATCTTGGTCAAGGTTTGTAATGTTTAGCTGGTGTTTGGCTTGGAGAGACAGGTTAATTTAGGATAATTGAATTAAGTTAATTGCAGATATTCCCTACAGTAGAATGCAAGTGGAAGTCAGCATAAAGCAGAGGGTAGCCTCCAAAATCAAGCATGAAACTTGTGGAGGTTCAAACATTTTCACATCAGTATGCTGTAAATGGACTGAAAGATTTCTGCAGGAGATCGTTCTGCCAGTTTATTCCTAGGAGCATTTGGTAATCTATTCAGCTCAGAATTCGCGTTTCAAGCAAAATTATCTAAAGCCTTCATCTAAATCCAAATCTGATAGGAAATGCCATAGTAGCTGTGTCTTCGTTTTTTTTGTTGCAATCTGCTTTTTGTTCCTCAACTGTTCTGATCAGGAAGCAAATTATTATTTCTTGGTGAAATGTGATCAGAGTGAAAGACTGAAATTGTGGCGACAGGGATATTATCATTGGATGATGGAAGTAAACAAAAAGAAGAAAAGCACTGAGAATGACAGGGGAAGAAAGAAAACTGATGAAGATTTGGCAGTTATAATGTATTAGACAATGATCATAACAGAAACTTTATTACAAGGGTGGATAGCTCAGGTTCGTGTGTATGGTTTAATTCCGTATATGGCTATCTTTGTTTCTCTAGAAGTGGGTGTATTGATAGACAGTAATTGTTGATAGGCCCCAATGATCACATCAACTGTTTTGCAACTTCAGCTTTGAATTAAGCAAAGATGAGATTTTGTTTCAGTGTCTGTTATAAGGAACTGGCACATCCTGCATATTTTATTATTTTACAACACCCACCAGTTTCAGAAAGATACTTTCCCCTTCCTACATTAACAGCGATGACTTTTTCTTAACGTTGAAATCCACGTCATGGCACCGAACAAACTCAGATCAAATAGACAGTCTGACATTTCCAAAAGCATTGTTACCTTAGCATAC
The DNA here is from genome assembly GCA_024137785.1 of Ginglymostoma cirratum. Lineage (NCBI taxonomy): Eukaryota > Metazoa > Chordata > Chondrichthyes > Orectolobiformes > Ginglymostomatidae > Ginglymostoma > Ginglymostoma cirratum. The sequence continues at coordinate 15,487,907 of JAHRHZ010000038.1, read as the reverse complement.
ATTTAACAACCATCTATATCTTCACGGAGCGCTGAATCTTTCCATTTTTTTTGGCTCAGTGTCATTTTCATCAAGTTTCATGGAAAATTTCTCACCACAAATTTTCTCACCTGATTGTCCCCTCACTGACTACCTTACGGTGACAGTCTTGCCAATACTAGCCTGATTTTCCCACTCGCTGTAACCGGAAGTACTTTATGGGAGAGACTAGCATTCCTGGCTGCAGCACAGTATTTAAAATGCCATTGCACTGGTCAAGTGTCGGTAGTCCAGAGCTGGCCTGCATTGCTTGATTCCTGATATGAAAGTCCTGGTGAATGGAGTGAAGCAAAGAAGTGATGTCATCTTCTCCCTGGGCAGCTAGAGAAGGCTACAGCACTAGACCCTTCCAGCCTGGCAATAAGTTGTCACCCAGGTCAGTGCGCTGTCAATGGTCCAGAGAAATGGCCAGCATTGCTGCAAGAAAGATGTTCTCCACTCTCTCAGGGCAAATGCTATCATCTCCTCTCTGCTACCTCCCACTTACTCGAAATCTGCTACTGCACCCATCTCCCACCAAGCCTTATGCTCTACCACTCCCAATATTGCAAACAACATCTTCCCTTACCCATTCCACCTACATCAACACCCCACCACACCCCGCACCGCCCCACCGCAAAGGACTAAAAGGCAAGGAAAGACAAGAAAAGTATGCTATGAGTGTCCAAGTAGATGCAAAGTGAGTGAGCACTAAGAGAGAAAGTGAGCAGCATTGCAATATTACCGGTCCATGCCTTTAGAAATGTGAATCATTTAGGAAGCAATGGCTGGATCAGACAGAGTCGTCATGGACTTTTGAAGGAGAATCATGCTTGACAAATCTGTTGGAATTCTATGAAGATGTAACTAGTAGAGTTGACAAGGGGGAGCCAGTCAATGTGGTATATTTGGACTTTCAGAAAGTGTTTGGCAAAGTCCCGCAAAAGAGATTATTGTGCAAGATTAAAGTGCGTGGGATTGGGGAAGTATATTGAGATGGAGAGAAAACTGGTTGGCAGAGAGAAAACAAAGAGTAGGAATTAATGAGTCCTTTTCAAATTGGCAGGTAGTAACTAGTGGGGTGCCACAGGGATTGGTGCTGGGACCCCAGCTATTCACAATATATATAAATGATTTGAATGAGGGAACAAACTGTAACATCTCAAAGGTTGCAGATGATACCAAGTTTGGTGAGAGGGTGAACTGTGATGAGGATGCAGAAATCCTTCAGCATGATCTCGACAGGTTGGGTAAGTGGGCAAATCAATGGCAGATGCAGTATAATTTGGTTAAACGTGAGGTTATTCACTCTAGAAGGAAAAACAAGAAGGCAGGTTACTACCTCAAAGGCTGCAAATTGGAAGAGGGGAGTTTGTAGCAGGACCTGGGTGTCCCTGTGCACCAGTCACTGAAGGTAAGCATGCAGGTGCAGCAGGGGGTAAAGAAGGCAAATGGTATGTTGGCCTTCATTGTGAGAAGTTTCGAGTACAGGGGCAGGGATGTGTTGTTGCAGTTATACAGGGCCTTGGTGAGGCCACACCCAGAATATTGTGTGCAGTTTTGATCTCCTTTTCTGAGGAAGGATGCATTTGCTGTCGCGGGAGTGCAGTGAAGGTTTACCAGGCTGATTCCGGGGACAGCAGGTCTGACGTATGAGCAGAGATTGACGAGGTTGAGATTGTTTTTGCTGGAGCTTAGATGAATGGGGAGGTGGATCTCATGGAGACTGGACAGGATAGATGCAGGGAGGATGTTTCCGATGGTGGGTGTGTCCAGAATCAGGGGTCACAGTCTGAGGATTCGGGGTAGACAATTTTGGGATGGAAATCAGGAGAGACTTCTTCACCCAAGAGTTGTGATCCTGTGGAATTCATTACCCCAGGAAGCAGTTGATGGCAAAACATTGAATGTATTCAAGAGGCGGCTAGATATAGCACTTGGGGCAAATGGGATCAATAGGTATAGGGAGAAAGCAGGATTAGGCTATTGAGTTGGACGATCAGCCATGATTGTGATGAATGACAGAGCAGGTCTGAAGGGCTGAATGGCCTCCTCCTGCTCCTATCTTCTATGTTTCTATGTTTCTATGAGCTCAGTGCCTGTCTCTGCCTGCAAAATATCCTTGTAGCGGTGTTGCAATGATCGTTGTTGGTACGTCAAAGTCAGTGCAGAAATGGACTGAAAGTGGATCAGGGTTGTGCCATGATAATGCGGAGATACAGGTGTGTGTCAGATGCTAAGGTCCATTTAAGTAGCGTGTGGGCATCTGCAGCCCATGGAGCATTTGTGTCAGGTGTCAAAAATGTAGATCTGATGAAGAGTCATCTAGACTTGAAACGTTAGCTTGCTCTTTCACCATGGATGCTGTCTGACCTGCTGTGACCGCCAGCATTTATGGTTTTCTGACTAAAGAATCTTTATTTTAAAACATTTAATTGCTCTCATCATCATTCATGGCTCAAGAGTGAATCCAAACGATTAAATACATTCCATACAGGACAGGTAGTGCATACCCCATGCATTCACATATTGCATGCAAACATTGAATACAATAAAATTGACTTGCCACAATCCACATTCTGACATCTTTAGAAGAATACACAAGTAAGAAGCAGGAACAGAATCAAGCAGATGGTGAAGAAAATTAACTGGAAACACTTTTGACAGAGTATGGCATCAAGGAGCCCTAGCAAAACTAAAATCAATTGGGATCAATTTGGAGTCATACCTAGCACATAGGAAGACAGCTGTGGCTGTTGGATATCAGTCATCTCAACTCCAGGTCATGGTTGTGGGAGTTTCTCATGGTAGTATCCTAGGCCGCACCATCTTCAGGTGCCTCAACAATGACCTTCCCTCCATCCTACGGTCAGAAGAATGACTTTTTGTCATTGATTGAACAATGTTCAGTACCATTCCTGAATCCTCAGATACTGAAGCAGTCCTTGTTCAAATGCAACAAGATTTGGACAATATCCAGGCTTGAGCTGACATGTGGCAAGTAACATTCGTGCCACATAAATGCCAAGCAATGACCATCTCCAATAAGAAACAATCTAACCACTGATCCTTGTCATTTAATGGTATTGCCATCACTGAATCCCCCACTATCAACATCCTCAAGGTAACTATTGACTAGAAATTTCAATTACTAGCGGACATATGTTTAAGGTAAAAAGAGGTAAGTTTAAAGGGGATGTGAGTGACTTTTTTTTTACATAGAGGGTGGTAAGTGCCTGGAATATGCCACCAGGGGAGGTGATGGAGGCACCTCTTGACAGATATTTGAATAGGCAGGGAATAGAGGGATCCAGACTGTGTAGAGGCAATGTTTTAATTTAGAAAGGCATCATGTTTTGGTGCAATCTTGATGGGCCAAATTACCTGTTTGTATGACGCACTGTTCTTTGCTTTTGCCATACACATACAGTGGGTACAAGAGCAGGTCAGAAGCCAGGAATACTGCGGCGAGTAACTCACCTCCTGACTCCCCAAAACCTGTCCACTATCCAGGAGACTCAAGTCAGGAGTGGGATGGGATACTCTCCACTTGCCTGGATGTGTCCAGTTGAAACAACACTCAAGAAGCTTGACACCACCCAGGACAAAGCAGCCTGCTCGATTGACACCACATCCACAAGCATCCACTCCCTCCACCACTGATGCTCAGTAGCAGCAGTGTGTACTATCTACAAGATGCACTGCAGAAATTTACCCTAAAATCCTCACACAGCACTTTGCAAATCCATGACCACTTCCATCTCGAAGGACAAGTGCAACAGATACTCGGGAATGCCACCAACTTCAAGTTCAACATCCTGACTTGGAAATATATCACCGTTCCTTCACCATCCCTGGGTCAAAATCCTGGAATTCCCTCTGAAGGACAACGTGAGTCAACCTACAGCATGTAGACTGCAGTAGTTCAAGAAGGCAGCTTTCCACCCCTGCTCAAGGACAACTGCGGACAATCAAGCCAGCCAGCGATGCCATATCCCACGAGTGAATTTTTTAAAAAATGACATTCGCCAATTTAATTGAAAGAGAGGACCTGATTGACATTGAGCCTGATTATTGGAACAAACCAAAAGTTTTGCAATTATACATATCCATCATCATGTAATTTTGGAATCTCAGCCTCATCAGAAGGCTACATAAGAAGGCTGAGAGCACTGGCATGCTGAGGGAAATATAGAGGTAGCCATGTGACATTTTTTATGAGCAGCAATTCCATTTCATTATCTGTGTGCGCAGTGCAGGTACTGCCTATGTAAACAGTGAGTCCACAACGAATGAAGAAAAAGAGCCTCCTGATACTGATGCAGGTGTAACTGTAAAAGATGCAACACCTGCCCACACACCACCTCCCTCACCTCCATCCAGGGCTCTAAACAGCCCTTCCAGGTGAGACCAAGCTTCACCTGCATCTCCTCCAACCTAGTCTATTGCATCTGGTGCTCCCGATGTGGTCTTCTCTACGTCAGTGAGACCAAACGTAGACTAGGTGACCGTTTCGCCGAGCATCTCCACCTGGCCTGTAACGGCCAGCCTAGCCTCCCAGTCACTGCCGATTTCAACTCCCTGCCCCACTCCACCTCCGACATGTCTGTCCTCCGCATCCTTCAGTGTCGCAGTGATTCAGAATGCAAATTTGAAGAACAACACCTTATCTTCCGCCTGGGCACACTACAGCCGGAGGGCTCAACATTGAACAAAGAACAAAGAAAATTACAGCACAGGAACAGGCCTTTTGGCCCTCCAATACTGCGCCAATCCAGATACTCTATCTAAACCTGTCGCCTATTTTCCAAGGATCTGTATCCCTCTGCTCCCTGCCCATTCATGTATCTGTCTAGATACATCTTAAATGATGCTATCGTTCCCGCCTTTACCACCTCCGCTGGCAACGCGTTCCAGGCACCCACCACCCTCTGCGTAAAGAACTTTCCACGCATATCTCCCTTAAACATTTCCCCTCTCATCTTGAAATCGTGACCCCCTAGTAATTGAGTCCCCCACTCTAGGAAAAAGCTTCTTGCTATCCACCATGTCTATACCTCTCATTATTTTGTAGACCTCAATCAGGTCCACCCTCAACCTCCGTCTTTCTCATGTAACTAATCCTAATCTACTCAACCTCTCTTCATAGCTAGAGCCCTCCATACCAGGCAACATCCTGGTGAACCTCCTCTGCATCCTCTCCAAAGCATCCACATCCTTTTGGTAATGTGGCGACCAGAACTGTACGCAGTATTCCAAATGTGGTCGAACCAAAGATCCTATACAACTGCAACATGACCTGCCAACTCTTGTACTCAAAAGCCCGTCCGATGAATGAAAGCATGCCGTATGCCTTCTTGACCACTCTATCGACCTGCGTTACCACCTTCAGGGTACAATGGACCTGAATACCCAGATCTCCCTCTATTCAGTTCTCCAATTTCAAATAACCTTCCCAGCCATCCCCCAGCTTCCCTTCCAGCCCCATCTCCTCTCTTCCATTCCACCTTCTGACCCTCGCTTCCAGCCACCAACCAGATTCACCCCTCCCATTGACCAACCAGGTCGTACCTTCTACTCATGTCCACCTATTGCCACAGTCCCACCTCCACCCCTCCCCCTCTCTTTATCTGCAGCTCCCCCTACCTAATATCCAGTTCTGAAGAAGGGTAATACCTGAAACGTTGACTGCTCCTTTCCTCCAGATGCTGTCTGGCCTGCTGTGTTCTTCCAACCTCCTGTTTGTCTACCCTAGTTACAGATATATGCAGCAAATCCCATCATTATCTGCAGCTTTACAGTTAAGTAAACAATTGTCTTAATGTCACTATTTTCCACACAAAAGGTTAGGAACAAGACTTTTGGATACAGAAGCTTGCAAGTTATTTGGCAAAAATTGCAAAGATAATTACGCTGAGCATAATCACTGCCCACACACAAATACTAAATAAAACTAATTCACTTTTAATGTAGCATACATTCTGGAATTGTGCAGAAGGAGTGTTTTGTGCAAGGGGGAAGAAATACAATGGAGTGTCCAAATTAACTGGTAGACACAGGATTGTAAATAGATCCAAATGTGGAAGTCAGAGTAGCCAAAGCCAGTAAGAAGGTAATCTCACCTTGTAGCTACCTTTCTGCCTGCAGTAACTGGTCTGTTGAAGGTGACTGTATGGCATTGTCACTCTGGTTTTCAAAGGTGCCCCTTCTCCAACCAAAATGCACTGCAAAATATCACAAACAAGGACTTAGCAAACTTTTGCTCAAAGAGTAGAAGGTGTCTATTGCGGTTAAAATAAAACAAAGAACTGCAAATTATAGAATCCCTACGCTGTGAAGCAGGCCTTTCAGTCCACACTGACCCTCTGAAGAGCATCCCAACCTATCCCTGCATTTTCCATGGCTAATCCACCTAACCTGCACATTTTTGGACTGTGAGAAGAAACCCAAACAGACATGGGGAGGATGTGCAAACTCTATGCAGACAGTAACCCAAGGGTGGAATTCAAGAGATAACAAGGTGTGGAGCTGGATGAACACAGCAGGCCAAGCAGCATCAGAGGAGCAGAAAAGCTGACGTTTTGGGCCTAGACCCTTCTTCAGAAATGGGGGAGGGGAAGGGCGTTCTGAAATAAATAGGGAGAGAGGGGGAGGCAGATAGAAGATGGATAAAGGAGAAGATAGGTGGAGTGGAGACAGACAGGTCAAAGAGCTAGTAAAGGTGAGTGTAGGTGGGGAGGTAGGGAGGGGATAGGTCAGTCCAGGGAGGACGGACAGGTCAAGGGGGCGGGATGAGGTTAGTAGGTAGGGGATGGGGTTTGGGCTTGAGGTGGGAGGAGGGAATAGGTGGGAGGAAGGACAGGTTAGGGAGGTGGAGATGAGCTGGGCTGGTTTTGGGATGCAGTAGTGGGAGGGGAGATTTTGAAGCTTGTGAAATCCACATTGATACCATTGGGCTGCAGGGTTCACAAGTAAATATGAGGCGCTGTTCCTGCAGCCTTCGGGTGGCATCACTGTGGCACTGCAGGAGGCCCAGGATGGACATATTGTCTGAGGAATGGGAGGGGGAGTTGAAATGGTTTGCGACTAGAAGGTGCAGTTGTTTAGTGTGAACCGAGTGGTTTGAACTGAGTGGAATTCAATCCTGGTCCCTAACGCTGTGAAGCAGCGGTGTGAACCATTGAGCGACCTTGCTGCTGGAGATCTGAAGCAGAACCGCAAGTTGATGGAGAAACCCAGCAGATCTGGCAGCATGTGTGGGAAGAAAGCAGAGTTAAAGCTGTGGAGGGGTGGGGCAAGGGGGAGAGGGGAGCAGATAGGCGAAGACAGAGCCCAGAGAGATAGAGCTATGAATGGGATAGGTAAATGAGGAGATTATAGATAGCAGGCTAGGACAGAAGAAAAGCTGAATAAGTGATAATGAAGAGCTAAGAGTGAGAAAATGGGTGAGCTGTGTTGAATGCAATCCATACGCAGTGTGATAATGGGCCTAGAAATATGTGAGAATGGATAACTACACTAAAAATTCCAGCGTGGATTGACTGCCAGCCTGTGGCTAAAGAAGAACTGTAATTTGGAACTTTTAACTTCATTTCTTATTCACTACTTTATATTGACTGGAGCTGTAACATTGAACTTTAATTTATTTCTTTAATTTTCTACTCTTTACCTAAGATATTGTACCTGGATAGCTTTTACTTCAGATGGTGCTGTGAATGTTGATATTGTGAACTTTTCACTGTACTCCCTTATCCCTGTACTTGACTACATGCAACAATAAAACCTAACCCTCATTCTAATTCGAAATCTAAAGTAACCCATGTCGTAACAGGACTGGGTGTGGGGTGAGTAAAAAACATGGAAGAATGGATTCTGGTTTTCCTCAGAACACCGGACCCGAAACGTTAACTCTGTTTTTTCCTTCACAGATGCTGCCAGACCTGCTGAGATTTTCCAGCAACTTTGTTTTTGTTCCTGATTTACAGCATCCTCAGTTCTTTTGGTTTTTATTGAACTTGACATTGAGTCGTAGAAGCTGCAGGGTCCCCTAGCGGAAAATGAGATTTTATTCTCTGAGTTTGCACTGAAACTTGCTGAAACAGTGCAGCAGGTCAGCGACAGAAATGTTGCCATGGGAACATGGTGCAGTGGTGAAGTGGCAGGCGACTAGAAGCTGGGGGTAATTCTTACAGCTAGAGCATAGGTGTTCTGCAAAGCGATCACCCAGTCTGTGTTTCGCCTACCCCGATCTCCTCTACATTGGGAGACTGACGACCCCCAGTTGGGCTTCAGCATAAATATCACCTTTTCCAAGCTATTAACTGTTCTGATGAAAAGTCACCAGAGTCAAAACATTAACTCTGCTTTCTTCCCACAGATGCTGCCAGACCTGCTGAGTTTTTGTTTTATTTACAGTTTGCTTCGATCCTAAACTTGTCTTTTTCTTAAGCTTTCTGACAATTGCTTGAAACACTGAACATTAGCCACAGACTGTATGACCAAAGCATAGCAATTGCCTTTCACAATTATTTTAATCTATCCAGAGCCTGCCAGAATCCCCAAGGCTTGTCTACATTCATTTTGCTATTAAATAATCAGGGCAGTCAGAACATTTCATGACAGCAGCAAATCAACTGGTTGCTTTTGATGATTGTTTTCACCGTACTCAGAAAGTATGCTTACTCGTAGATAATTCTGGATAAAACATTTGACAGGATTCGTGGACTAATCGAGTCGATGGTTCTCAAACTGGTGAGTGGACACCTGAGGGACTGCAGAGGATTTTCTAGGGGACCTGGAGGTGGACTTTGTCCAGTTTGGGAGGCAGGAACAAACAGTACATGTGAAACATGTACAGCAGAGTAGGCCAGCTGATTCACCTGGGAGGGGAGCACAACTGAAGGAGAATTGAGAGATGTGGTGAGATTACCAGGCATTTTGACTATTAGTCACAAAGGCTGATGTTGGGCACTTGTGAGTTTAACTTTGTTCGAGAGAGGATTCTTTTTCAATATTTTAGTACGTATGGTGCAAACCCATTTCACTGGTAGCTGTAAATAAATCTTATTGAAAGCATTATTAAAACACTATTTATGTGCAGCACTTGCATGCTAAGAACATTATTTAGCATTACAGTTTAGATGGGAGGGTCCATAATCACTCATCCACTTAAAAGGGGATCATTCAATCACAATGGTTAGAGAATTGCTCGAAATGACTGCTGAGCCACCAATTATCTTTCAGTGAACTATTTGTAGCGATAAATCACATTGGTAATGTGAAAAAAATCAGAATAGCCCACACTACATTCAGAAGATGCGTAGCACTCATATAGAATTTACATGGCATTACCAGATAATTGCTCTTAACGTCATCACCTTAACATCTTATTAGCACACAATGCCACTGGCCCGACTTCATAGTTGCAAATAAGAGATTCGGCAAGCTTCCAGTTTTCACCCATTTTGTTTGTGGGTCTCATGAGATCCCTGGCAGCAAAATCCACTTTCAAGGAGATGCTGACAAGGTTAAGTGAAACTTACTAGAAACACTGGGTCATGCTGTGTGGTGAGAACATCCGCTTTTCTACCATCACAGACAGTTACTATACCTAGAGATCCTCTTTGCTTCCAGTACTTCTTCCCTCGTCAAGTAACAAGAAAAAGAGAAATCAAGTTTAACAAATGCCTTTCTGCAATGATTCAGATATTCTTATGTAAGGCTGATGTTTTGAAGTTACTGCCAACATCATCAAAGACCCATCATACCCCGGTAATGAGGTCCGTCAGGCAGCAGATATAGAAGCCTGAACACACGTACCAGCAGATTCAGTAACAGCTTCTTCCCATCTGTTATGAGACTGATGAATGGACTAGCCTCAAATACTAAATAAAAACCGAAGGAACTGCGGGTGCTGTAAATCACGAACAAAAACAAAGTTGCTGGAAAAACTCAGCGGGTCTGGCAGCGTCTGTGAAGGAAAAAAACAGAGTTAACGTTTCGGGTCCGGTTACCGAACGGTTAGACCTGCCAGACCTGCTGAGTTTTTTCCAGCAACTTTGTTTGTGTTAGTCTCAAATACTGCTGATTTCGCTAACATTGATCTCGCCTAGCACACACCCTGTGCAATGTAACCTGTATACCTCTGTCTAAGTCTTTTTGGTCTGTACGTCCTTTGCTTACTATGATCTGCCTGTACTGCTTGTAAACAAAGCTTTCCACCGCACTTGAGACACGTGACAATAAATCATTCAATCAATCAAACATGTACTTCACAGACATTGATCCAAAGTGATTATACAGAGAAAAGTCAGACCTTTGGCCAGTGCACAGCCTATGGTCCCAGTAAAGTACTGCCATATACTTTTGTACATAACCTATTTTCATCAGTCACAAAGCACATGCTCAATTCACCATCTCCCCTTCATATGGAATCTTATTTAGCCATTTTTCTCAGAGATAGTAGGAACTGCAGATGCTGGAGAATCTGAGATAACAAGGTGTAGAGCTGGATGAACACAACAGGTCAAGCAGCATCAGAGGAGCAGGAAAGCTGACGTTTCGGGCCTAGACCCTTCTTCAGAAATGGGGGAGGGGAAGGGGGCTCTGAAATAAATAAGGAGAGAGGGGGAGGCGGATAGAAGATGGATAGAAGAGAGGATAGGTGGAGAGGAGACAGACAAGTCAAAGAAGCAGGGATGGAGCCAGTAAAGGTGAGTGTAGGTGGGGGGGGTAGGGAGGAGATAGGTCAGTCCAGGGAGGACAGACAGGTCAAGGGGGTGGGATGAGGTTAGTAGGTAGGAGTTAGGGGTGGGGCTTGAGGTGGGAGGAGGGGATAGGTGGGAAGAAGGACAGGTTAGGGAGGTGGAGATGAGCTGGGCTGGTTTTGGGATGCGGTTGGGGGAGGGGAGATTTTGAAGTTTGTGAAATCCACATTGATACCATTGGGCTGCCTGGTTGCGTAGGCAGGAATTAAGAAAGGTGAGATAACAAGCATGGGGCTGGATGAACACAGCAGGTCAAGCAGCATCATAGGAGCAGGAAAACTTGACGTTTCGGGCCTAAACCCTTCATAAGAAAGGTGATGTGTCTGTAGTACCTGGTTTGCTTCAGGATGTAGTCGAGCAGTTTCAATGTGGTATCAATGTGGATTTCACAAGCTTCAAAATCTCCCCTCCCCCTACCGCATCCCAAAACCAGCCCAGCTCGTTCCCGCCCCCCTATCCTGTCATTCCTTCCACCTATTCCCTCCTCCCACCTCAAACCTGACCCCCATCTCCTACCTACCAACCTCATCCTGTCCCCTTGACCTGTCCGTCCTCCCTGGACTGACCTATCTCCTCCCTATCTCCCCACCTACACTCACCTTTACTGTCTCCATCCCTGCCTCTTTGACCTGTCTGTCTCCTCTCCACCTATCTTCTCCTCTATCCATCTTCTATCTGCCTCCCCCTCTCTCCCTATTTATTTCAGAACCCCCTTCCACTCCCCCATTTCTGAAGAAGGGTCTAGGCCCGAAAAGTCAGCCTTCCTGCTCCTCTGACGCTGCTCGGCCTGCTGTGTTCATCCAGCTCTACACCTATCCATTTTTCGCTGCTGGTTTCTGTTGAATATTTGGCTCCTCAATACCACAAATATTTCACACTGTCATCAATGAAAAAGTGGGATTCCATCGTCTTAAAGAATAGCTGTCTGTGACGCTCCTACAGAAAAGTTAATTTTCCTAAAAATAACTGCTTCCTCCACTTAATTTTGAAAACAAAATATAAGTAGGTTCATTTTAAATGTTTATTCCAAGTCCTTGATTGAATTTGGCAGAACTAGTCCACTGAGGTAGGGTAAAGGAATACTGCCTTATAAAAAGTGTGCAAAACAATATATAGAAAGCTCATAATAAAATATGTACGCCTTAATGTATACAAATTACATATTGGTATGTAAGTGTGTATAGTATTGTCTCCTACATTTTGAAAGGATTTCACTTATCACCATTTTGAATGAGTCATATTGGACTTGAAATGTTAACTCTGTTTGTCTCTCCACAGATGTTTCGAGAACTTCTGAGTTTCTCCAGCATTTAACGTGCTTTTTTCAGATTTCCAGCAGCCACAGTATTTTATTTTTATACTCATCACTTTTGTAGTCCAGCCTTGTTTTCAGCCACAGATAAGGTGTAGACTCTTGACTTGGCTTATTTCTTTTAAAACATATACACATCTGCATTTAAAGAAGTGAAATATAACTTTTTTGACTCACCTCTAAATTAGGTAAAAGTAATGAACAAACCTTAATCTCTTGTGATGTTACATGTATTGGTTGATCATTTGGTTTGACCCTGCCTGCAATCTCAATTCCATTTTGGCAATAAATAGTGTTTGCAAGTTACTTAAAAATGATCAACCAAAGCTTATCTCTCTGCAAATTAGCTAGGCTGAAAGGCAAACATCAACCAGATCCTTAAAAAATAACTTATTAAACTTATTGAACACTGTTTGATTTCCAGTCTCTGTCTCAGATTTGGAACCTGTTCAATTACGTGTTTTTCTGTGATTTTGATGTTCCCAACATGTGGTTGGCATGAGCACAACTGTCTTAAAAGTATTTCAGAGATAGTAGGAACTGCAGATGCTGGAGAATCTGAGATAACAAGGTGTGGAGCTGGATGAACACAGCAGGCCAAGCAGCTTCACAGGAGCCGCTCCTCTGATGCTTCTTGGCCTGCTGTGTTCATTCAGCTCTACACCTTGCTGTCTTAAAAGTATTGAGCTTGGTGACTGGAGACATTATAATGTAATGCCGATGCATCACAGAAGTATAAATGCTACTCACAGAGCACATTAAACACAAACCATCATTGCCAAGTAACCATATTTTAGAACTGCAAATAGGTAACTATGAATAATTGAGTAAATGTTGGCTGAAGGTTGGAGTTCTAACGGGTTCACTCACTCATTTCACCCTCGTGAGGTGAACTAAATGGATATAATAACTTTGGATATAGTGAGAGGATAGGAAGTTGTTTGAACTCCATGTTATGTGTGTAACACTGTTTCATATCCTGACTTAAGGTATCCTTCCTGGCTGTGGACAATATGACTGGAGATCAGAATTGCACACTACCATCTGGTGGTGATATGATACGTCTCCATTAATGACAGTATTATGGGACTAATTTTAATGTCTATACTGTACCTGAATAATTCATGTCAGCTCAGAGGGACAACTCTTCAGGTGCTTTTATTCAGCTGTCATAATAATGAGAAAATGACTTTTCTTTTCCCTCTAGGTCTTTCGTTCGATGAGCTTTATATTATTACCACCATTATCATGTCCACTCAACTTACTTTGATAAAGGTCATTAACCATAGGCAAAAGTTACAGGATAACAATTCTGCAAATTTCTTCCAGAGCTCCCAGTGAGACACAAGAGTATCGACAAGAAAACACAATCTTCATCGTATGAGCTTAGACCATCGACCATAGAATAGTACTGCACAATACAGGCCCTTCGGCCCACGATGTTATGTCGACCTACTGTCCTACTCTAAGATCAAACTACCTTGCTTACCCTACATTTTACTATCCTCCATGTGCCTATCCAAGAGTCACTTAAAAGTCTCTAAATTATCTGACTCCACTACCACCGCCGGCAGCACATTCCATGCACCCACCAGTCTCTGTATAAAGAACCTACCTCTGACATCTCCCCTATACTTTCCTCAATCACCTTAAAATTATGCCCCCTTATAATAGTCATTTCCACCCTGGGAAAAAGTTTCCGGTTATCCACTCTATCTATGCCTCTCATTACCTTGTACACCTCTATCAAGTCACCTCTCAGCCTTCTTCGCTCCAATGAGAAAAGCACTAGCTCCCCCAACCTTTCCTCATAAGACCTGCCCTCCAGTCCAGGCAGCACCCTGGTAAATCTCCTCTGCAGCCTTTCTAAAGCTTCCACATCCTTCCTGTAATGAGGCGTCCAGAACTGAACACAATATTCCAAGTGTGGTCTAACCAGGGTTTTATAGAGCTGTAGCATAACCTTGCAGCTCTTAAACGCAATCCCCCTGCCAATGAAAGCCAACACACCATACGCCTCCTTAACAGCCCTATCAACTTAGGTAGCAACTGTGAGGGATCAATGGACGTGGACTTCAAGAACCCTCTGTTCCTCCACAGTGCCAAGAATCTTGCCATTAGCCCTGTATTTTGCATTCAAATTCAACCTTCCAAAATGAATCACTTCACATTTTTCCAGATTGAATTCCATCTGCCACTTCTTTGTCTAGCTCTGCATCCTGTCAATGGCCCGTTGCAAGCTACAACAGCCCTCCACGCTGGCTACAACTCCACCAGCCTTCATGTCATCGGCAAACTTACTAACCCACCCTTCCAGTTCCTCATCCAAGTCATTTATAAAAATCACAAAGAGCAGAGGTCCCAGAACAGCTCCCTGCAGAACACCACTGATCACCGAGCTCCAAGCTGATTATTTTCCATCTACTACCATCCTCTGTCTCCTATTGGACAGCCAGTTTTGTATCCTGTCAGCCAAATTTCCCTGAATCTCATGCCTCCTTACTTTCTGAATGAGCCTACTATGTGGAACCTTACCAAATGCCTCGCTAAAATCCATATACGCTACATCCACTGGTCTACCTTCATCAATGTGTTTTGTCACATCCTCAAAGAATTCAATAAGGCTTGTGAGGCATGACCTGCCCTTCACAAAGCCATGATGACTATCTCTAATTAAACTATGCTTTTCCAAATAATCATAAATACTATCTCTCAGAATCCTCTCCAAAAGTTTGCCCACCACAAAAGTACGACTGATTGGTCTGTAATTCCCAGGTTTATTCCTATTCCCTTTCTTGAACAATGGAAAAGCATTTGCCACCCTCCAATCATCTGGTACTACTCCAGTGGACAGTGAAGACGCAAAGATCATTGTCAAAGGGGCAGCAATCTCGCTTCCCATAGAAACCTCAGGTATATCCCATCTGGCTCAGGGGACTTATCTATCCTCATGTTTTTCAAAATTTCTAGCACATCCACCTTCCTAACATTAACCTGTTCCAGCATATCAGCTTGTTTCACGCTTTCCTCACAAACGTCAATGTCCCCCTCACTGGTGAATACTGAAGCAAAGTATTCATTAAGGACCTTCCCCTAGCTTGACCAATAGCATTCTACATCTGGTATTTCCATTTTCCTAGCAGAACATGAAATTATGTAACAATCTAAACAATTTATATAATGTATTCTTAACTGTAATTTGCTAGGCTTTTTCACAAGGTATCAATTAATAAAACCTAACCACTCATAGCTGCTTATCTTCTCCAATTAAAACGAGGTCAGAAATCACACAACACCAGGTTGTAGTTCAACAGGTTTATTTGAGAACACAAGCTTTCAGAGTCTTACTCCTTCTTCAGGTGTTAGTGAGAGAGGTAGTATCAGACACAGAATTTATAAGGAAATGATCAAAGGATCACACCACTGATGAGAATGTCTTAAACAAACCTAAGATGTTATTATATCTTTAGTCAGTTTGAAGGTTTTAATTGATTAACATGTATATGTAAATCCCCAAATTCCTTTGAAGACACTGTCCTGAGAGAACCAAAGGTTGTATCAGTGTAAAGAAGAGGAGACATTTTAGGTCAGACAATGTATTTTAGGTGTGAGGCCTTGTTTCGAATCTGTCTGTGTTTTGGTTTGGAGTCTGACTGGTTTTATTTCTGAAGTAGGAATTTATAAAACACCATATTGACTGACTGTCTATAAATTGTGTGTTTTGTGAACAAAACAGAATGTATTTGGAAGTACAAATTCACCCCATAGATTAACATGTTTGTGCGCGAATGTGTGTCTTTGTTGGTTTGTGTGTGGGGGGGGTAGCTGGAGAGAGAGAGTATGTGTGTATGTGTGTGAAGTGGGGGAGAGAGAGAGTGTGTGTGAGGCAAGGAGAGAGAGAAAGAATCTGTGTCTGTAGGAGAGAGTGTGTGTGGGTTGGGGGAGAGAGAGAGTGAGTGTATGTGTGTGTGTGTACATGCGTGAGAGAGCGAGTGAGTATGTTTGTGTAAGTGTGTTCGTTTGTGTGCATCTAGTGTGGTGGGGTCACCTGTAGTGCAACATGATCCCAAGATCCCGGTTGAGGCAGTCCTCACAGGTACTGACCTTGGCTATCAGCCTCTGCTTGGCTACTCTGTGTTGTTCTGCATCCTGAAGTCCACTTCTTGGGTTCATGTCACACTACAGATGACCTCACCATACTGTAGACTGTCTCTCACACACACACACACACACACACACGCATGCGCACACACACACACACATGCGCGCGCACACACACACACGCACACACTCTCTTCCCCTCCCCAAACACACACATACTCTTTCCCCATACACATACACTTTCTCCTCCCACACACACTCTTTCACACACACACACACACACACTCTCTCTCTCTTTCTCTATCTCCCCTCACATACACACACACATGCACACACTCTCTCTTCCCCTCTCCAAACACACACACGCTCTCTCTCTCCATACACATACACTCTCTCCTCTCCACACACACAAACACGCTCTTGCTCTCTCTTCCCCTCCCCAAACATAGACAGACACATACACGCACAAACACACACACACACACACACACAGACTTGTAAATCTATAGGATGAATTTGTTTTTGCAGAGATGTTCTATTTTGTTCAAAAAGCACTCAAATGATAGATAGTCTGTCAATATGGCATTTTAGAAATTCCTACTTTAGAAATAAAACTTGCCTGACTCCATACCGAAACACAAACAGATTCTAAACAAGGCCTCACACCTAACATGCATTGTCTGACCTAAAATGTCACCTCTTCTTTACACTGATACAACATTTGGTTCTCTCAGGACAGTGACTTGAAAGGATTTTGGGGATTTATATATATATATAAATCAATTAAAACCTTCTGACTGGTTCAAGACAGTATCTTAGGTTTGTTTAGGACATTCTCATCAGTGGTATGATCCTTTGATCATGTACTTATAAATTCTGCGTCTGATACTACCTCTCTCATCAACACCTGAAGAAGGAGTAAGACTCCGAAAGCTTGTGACCTCAAATAAACCTGGTGGACTATAACCTGGTATCAGAGATAAAAGGTACTGCAGATGCTGGAGAATCCGAGATAACAAGCATGGGGCTGGATGAACACAGCAGGTCAAGCAGCATCATAGGAGCAGGAAAACTTGACGTTTCGGGCCTAAACCCTTCATCAGAAATGGGGGAGGGGAAGAGGGTTCTGAAATAAATAGGGAGAGAGGGGGAGGCGGATAGAGGATGGATAGAGGAGAGGAGAGGTGGAGAGGAGGCAGACAAGTCGAAGAGGCGGGGATGGAGCCAGTAAAGGTGGGTGCAGGTAGGGGGGTGAGGAGGAGATAGGTCAGTCCAGGGAGGACGGACAGGTCAAGGGGGCAGGATGATGTTAGTAGATAGGAGATGGGAGTGTGGCTTGAGGTGAGAGGAAAAATAGGTTAGGGAGGTGGAGATGAGCTGGGCTGGTTTTGGGATGCAGTTGGGGGAGGGGAGATTTTGAAGTTTGTGAAATCCACATTGATGCCATTGGGCTGCAGGATTCCCAGGCTGAATATGATTTGCTGTTCCTGCAGCCTTCAGGTGGCATCACTGTGGCATTGTAGGAGGCCCAGGATGGACATGTCATCTGAGGAATGGGAGGGGGAGTTGAAATGGCTCGCGACTGGGAGGTGCAGTTGTTTGTTGCGAACTGAGCGCAGATGTTCTGCAAAGCGGTCCCCAAGCCTCCGCTTGGTTTCCCCGATGTAGAGGAAGCCACAACGGGTACAGCGGATGCAGGATACCACATTGGCAGATGTGCAGGTGAACATCTGCCTGATGTGGAAAGTCTTCTTGGGGCCTGGGATTGGGGTGAGGGAGGAGGTGTGGGGGCAGGTGTAGCACTTCCTGCGGTTACAAGGAAAAGTGCCGGGTGTGGTGGGGCTGGAGGGGAGTGTGCAGTGGACAAGGGACTCGCGGAGGGAGTGGTCCCTCTGGAAGGCAGATAAGGGTGGGGAGGGAAAAATGTCTTTGGTGGTGGGGTCTTATTGCAGATGGCGGAAGTGTCGGAGGATGATGTGTTGGATCCGGAGGTTGGTGGGGTGGTATGTGAGGACGAGGGGGATTCTTTTTTGATTATTATTGCGGGGACGGGGCGTGAGGGATGTGTTTCGGGAAATGTGGGAGACACAGTCGAGGGCGTTCTCGACCACTGTAGGGGGGAAGTTGCGGTCCTTGAAGAATGAGGACATTTGAGATGTACGGGAGTGGAATGTCTCATCCTGGGAGCAGATGTGGTGGAGGCGAAGGAATTGGGAATAGGGGATGGCATTTTTGCAGGAGGGTGGGTGGGAGGAGGTGTATTCCAGGTAGCTGTGGGATTCAGTGGGCTTGAAATGGACATCTGTTTCTAGGTGGTTTCCCGAGATGGAGACAGAGAGGTCCAGGAAGGAGAGAGAAGTGTTGGAGATGACTTTCCACATCAGGCAGATGTTCACCTGCACATCTGCCAATGTGGTATACTGCATCTGTTGTACCCGTTGTGGCTTCCTCTACATCGGGGAAACCAAGCAGAGGCTTGGGGACCGCTTTGCAGAACACCTGCGCTCAGTTCACAACAAACAACTGCACCTCCCAGTCGCGAGCCATTTCAACTCCCCCTCCCATTCCTCAGATGACATGTCCATCCTGGGCCTCCTACAATGCCACAGTGATGCCACCTGAAGGCTGCAGGAACAGCAAATCATATTCAGCCTGGGAACCCTGCAGCCCAATGGCATCAATGTGGATTTCACAAGCTTCAAAATCTCCCCTCCCCCAACCGCATCCCAAAACCAGCCCAGCTCATCTCCACCTCCCTAACCTGTTTTTCCTCTCACCTCAAGCCACACCCCCATCTCCTATCTACTAACATCATCCCACCCCCTTGACCTGTCCGTCCTCCCTGGACTGACCTATCTCCTCCTCACCCCCGTACCTGCACCCACCTTTACTGGCTCCATCCCCGCCTCTTCGACTTGTCTGCCTCCTCTCCACCTATCCTCTCCTCTATCCATCCTCTATCCGCCTCCCCCTCTCTCCCTATTTATTTCAGAACCCTCTTCCCCTCCCCCATTTCTGATGAAGGGTTTAGGCCCGAAACGTCAAGTTTTCCTGCTCCTATGATGCTGCTTGACCTGCTGTGTTCATCCAGCCCCATGCTTGTTATCTCGGACTATAACCTGGTGACGTGTGATTTCTGACCTTGTCCACCCCAGTCCAACACCGGCACCTCCATAACATGGCTACTGATTAAAACATGTCGGACTCTAATTTGCTTTTCACTGGTGATTCTGTCAGTTGCAAAGTCATCCCAGTAATTGTTTCCTGAATCATATCTAATTCATTAATGTCCTTCTGTAAAAAGGTTGTACAAATTTTGCAGAATATGCAGCCGCAGGAAAAAAGAAAGCTGGGATAAAATAACCTGTATAATCAAAAACCATTAGAAAATATTTCAACAGCTCATGAACTTACCTGATAATGTTGATGAACATTCAATCACCTCACTTAGCCTTTTTCACAGCGAATGGACATCCATTCATTATACATTGTTTCATGTTTCCTCTCACAATGCTTAACACTTTACATTTGTTCAAATTAAAATTTGCCTGCTATTTATGAATTCATCCCTTAAATGTATCCATTACTTGTTACTTTATCTTAGATGAGTAGTCAAACCATTTAGCCATTAGATGTAGGATGCATAGGGGAATGTTTCTACATTCATACCAAGCACTCTTTATGGGCGCTACTCTTTCTTGGGAAAGACTGATAACATCCTACAAAATGCTCCTTAACATCTTCCTCATTATTTGGATCAGATTGTTAAGCAGAGCAAAACAACAGAAATGTAAATTGTAACAAAGGTTGGTGATAGAAAAAGTTGATTGAAGTTTCACAACTTATATTCATAGAGATGTACAGCAGGGAATCAGACCCTTCGGCCTTACTCGTCCATGCCGACCAGGTATTTGACATTAATCTAGTCCCATTTGACAGCATTTGGCCCATTTCTCTATGAACAGTTCCTATTCTTACACCCATCCAGATGTCTTAAATGTTGTAATTGCACCAGCCTCCATCACTTCCTCGGGCAGCTCATTCCGTATATGTACCAATCTCTGTATGAAAATGTTGCCCCTCAGGTCCCTTTTGAATCTTTCTCCTCTCACCTTAAACATACACCCTCTAGTTTTGGACTCCTTTACCCTGGGGAAAAGACCTTGGCTATTCACCCTGTCCATGCCCTTCATGATTTTATAAACTTGTATAAGGTCACCCCTCAGCTTCTGATGATCCAGGGAAAAAAGCACCAGCCTATTCAGCCTCTCCCTACAGCTCAAACCCACCAACCCTAGCAACACCATTATAAATATTTTCTGAACTTTTTTAAATTTCACAACATTTTTCCTATAGTAGGGAGGCCAGAATTGAATGCAGTATTCCAAAATTGCCCTAACCAATGTCCTGTACAGTCGCAACATGACCTCCCAACTTCTATACTCAATGCGCTGACCAATAAAGATAAGCATACCAAACATCTTTTTCATTATAAAATAAAAACCAAAAGAACTGCAGATGCTGTAAATTAGGAACAAAAACAAAGTTGCTGGAAAAGCTCAGTAGGTCTGGCAGCATCTGTGAAGGAGAAAACAGAGTTTACGTTTCAGATCCGGTGACCTTTCCTCAGAACCTGTTTATCCTGTTTACCTGTGACTCCACTTTCAAGAAACTATGAACCTGCATCCCAAGGTGTCTTTGATCGGCAACACTCCCCAGGGCCCTACCATTAACTGTATAAGTCCTGCCCTGGTTTGCCTTAGCAAAATGCAGCACCTCACATTTATCCAAATTAAACTTCACCTGCCATTCCTAAGCCTATTGGCCCATCTGATCAAGATAACATTGTACTCTGAGGTAACCTTCTTCCCTGTCCATGACACCACCAATTTTGGTGTCATCTGCAAACTTACTAACCGTACCTCCTATATTCTAATCCAAATCATTTATATAAATGACAAAAAGCAGTGGGCCCAGCACTATATCCCTTGATTCCCTTAGACTTCAAAAAACTATCAATATCAGCCTTGACTATAATAAATGTGGGCCAGAGCAGGGAAGGGGTTTCCTCAAAAAGCACCTTCCAAACCCATGTCTTCTGCCTCTGAAAAAGGCAAGAACAGCAGGCTTATGGGAACACTAACAAACTCCCCTCAAAATTACATACCATTCTCAATTAGAGAAGGCGGTAGCCTGGAGGTATTATCGATGGGTTGCTAATCTGCTGGTCATAGGCCTCCAGTCCGAAAAGCAACCTTCCAATACCATCCTCTGTCTCCTACCTTTGACTAATTTTGTATCCAAATGGCTAGTTCTCCATGTATTCCGTGCAAACTAACCTTGCTAACCAGTCGACCATGTGGAATCTTATCAAACACCTTGCTGAAGTCCATATAGACAAAGTCCACGAATCTGCCCTCATCAAGTTTTTGTCACTTCTTCAAAAACTCAATCAATTTAGTGAAACATGATTTCCCAAGCACAAAGCCATATTGGCTGTCCCTAATTAGTCCTTGCTTTTCCAAATACATGTAAATCCTGTCCTTCAGAATCCTGTCCAACAACACACATCTGACATCTTAGTTTGTTCAAATAAACAATATATTTTGAAGAAAACAAACTTAGCTTGGAGGAATCATACCAGATTTGAAACATTACCTCTAATTCTCTCTCGACAGATGTTATAAGACTCATTGAGTTTCTCCAGCATTTTCTGTTGTTAGTTAGGAGTATAGGAGCAGGACTCAGCCATTTAGCTCCTAGAGCCCACTTAAATTGATCACAGGTGATCAATGACTTAGCTCTGTACAGTCATCTTTGCACCATATCCTTTAAACATGTCTGGTTAACAGAAAACTGTCAAATTCATATTTAAAATTGATGAGGAATAACTATTTACAGAAGAATACTAGCAAGATCAAGGCTGGAGGCAAGGACATAAATATTGTGGAAGATGGAATAGAAAGGATAGGAAAACATGAACATCATGGGGAAAGGCAGTGCTCAAACTGCAAGAAGCTGAATCATTTTGCATGCAAATACTTAGCTTGGAAAAATCAAAACAAACCTATAAAAATGGCTGCTGGATAGATGTCAGGCAATAAATCTGATGAATCACTCTGCATGACACAGCAGGTTGGCTTTGTCAGGTCTAAAGGTGATAAATGGTTTGTGATGTTTAAATTGATGTCTGCACGTAGAACGCACCCAGCAAATGTAACATGTCAAATTGAAACCTGTGTCTCACACACCATTATGATGTTTGTAGGACTGTGTGAAGTTGATCAAGATGTTGAGCTAAAATGAAGCTCTCGGAGATAAGGTTGAGGCTATACAGTGGAATGATATTCATCTCAAGAAGCAAAATGAAGCTGAGAGCCAAATGCAAAGGGGAGAATGCAGATATGGAGTACCAGTTTAGCAAAACCCACCCATCTCTGCTGAAGCAAGACTAAAGATTAGACCCTACACAAACCAGAAGAGATTTGCAGCATCTTGCAGGCCAATAAGCCATTGACTGCTGAACAAATCCCAGAAGATTGCAAAGATCGTGAATATCTCGCAAAGTAAGATAGAGTGTGAGACCAGCTCAATATTTGATGAGTAGAGTTCCAGCTGGACTCAATTCAAGCCTGAAAGACAAGCTAGAAGGACCAAAGGTCCCACAAACCCCAGAGGTCCTAAAACAAAAGAAGAGAAGGCCAAGAAATCGCTCTTTGAGGACCTCGCAGCTGATGATAAATAAGTGAAAGCAGAAGAAACAGTAACAACAAAACAGCAGAAGTAAAAAGCATGGTTAAGAAAAAAAATGAAGAAAAAGATACAATTAAGCATTCCTAAAATGAAGTGCTCAGTCATGTACTGACAGTGAAAGGATTACGTTTGAATCCTGACATGTTGAGAGCTATAGCAGGGATGCAGTGACCAATTCAAGTGAAGGCAATGCAATGACTTGTGGGATTCGCAAACTGTCTGACAAAGTTTTTGCTTAATTTGTTATCAGATTGTTAGACAATTATGCAAACTCACTGCTAAGAAAGTGCAGCATTGGGTCAGAGAAAAAGAAGCTGATTTCTCTAGAATCAAAAACAAAACAGCAATAACAGTGCAACGTTTTCTGGAACTCCTGCTGTGCTCAGGAACTTACCTTAGTAATTGTATTCCCTGGGAAGGAACATCACTCCAGGAATATCCATGATGCTGGTGTTGGACTGGAGTGGACAAAGTCAGAAGTCACATGATACCAGGTTATAGTCGAACAGGTTTATTTAAAATCACAAGCTTTCAAAATGCAGCTCCTTTATCACCTGACGAAGGAACAGCGCTCCGAAAGCTTGTGATTTCAAATAAACCTTTTGGGCTATAACCTAGTGTTGTGTGACTTCTGACTCCAGGATTAAACAGATACAAAGTAAAGTTTAGGTCATGAACAATAATTTAACTTTGTTGACATGCATGTTGGGTACTCTGGTAACTGGTTGCATGTATTTTTTTTGTTTTGTCTTTCTATGGAAAGTGGTTGTGTTTCGAGAAATCCATTTTTACACAGTGTGCTGGCTGGCTTAGAGCAGCCATGTAACTTCCACATTGAATATAAGTCCTTTCACCTAAGTTTGTGGCAGCCGCTAATCACATTACTTGAAACAGAATAGCCATGTAACCCCTTGAACATCCCTTGCGTTCGGTAGCTTTATGTCTGACCTCAATCTCAGATTAATTGATCCATCAGATTCCTATATCCTTTGATTCCCTTAGACTTCAAAAAAAATTATCAGTATCAGCCTTGACTATAATAAATGTGGGCCAGGGCAGGGGAGGGGTTTCCTCAAAAAACACCTTCCAAACCCATGCCTTCTGCCTCTGAACAGGGCAAGAACAGCAGGCTTATGGGAACACTAACAAGCACCCCTCAAAATTACACACCATTCTCACTGAGGGCATATGGTGGCCTGGAGGTATTATCGATGGATTGCTAATCCAGGGACCCAGATAACATTCTGGGGACCTGGGTTTGCCATTTGCCATGCCAGACAGGAACTTTGATTCAACACAAACTTGTAACTAAGAGTGTAATGATGACCATGAATCCATTGGTGACTGTGAGGAAAAGCCCACCTGGTTCACTGATGCTCTTTAGGGAAACTGCCATGGACTACACATGTGAGTCCAAGGCCCACAGCAATGTGGTTGACTGCTAACTGCCCTCTGGACAAGTAAGGATGCACAATAAATGCAAGCCTACCTAGTGATGCCTTCATCGAGCGAATGAATACATATGTAAGAAAAACTAGACTGTTGCAGGGTCAAAGTTCTGAAACTCCCTTCTTAACAAACTATGAGTGTCCCTATACCCAACAGATGGCAGCGGTTCAAGAAGGCAGCTCACCTCATGGCCTGGTATATCCCCCACTCAACCACTACCATCAAGGCCAGATGATCAACACAGGTTCAATGGAGAGTGGAAGATATGCCAGGAGCAGCACCAGGCATATCTGAAGATGAGGTGTCAACCTGGTGAAGCCACCAAACAGGACAACTTGCACACCAAACAGCATAACCAGCAAGTGACAGACAGAGCTATGCAATCCCACAACCAATGGATCAGATCTAAGCTCTGCAGTCCTGCCACATCCGGTCGCGAGTGGTGGTTGACAATTAAGCAACTCACTGGAGGAAGAGGCTCCTCAAATATCCCCATTTTCAATGATGGGGGAGCCCAGCACATCAGTGCAAAATAAAAGGCTGAAGCTTTTGCAGGAATCTTCAGCCAGAAGTGCCGAGTGGACGATCCATCTCCGTCTCCTCCAATGCTCCTCAGCATTACAGGTACCAGTCTTCAGCCAATTCGATTCACTCCACATGATATCAAGAAACAGTTGAAGACGCTGGATACTGCAAAGGCTATGGACCCTCACTACATTCTGGTAATAGTACTGAAAACTTGTGCTCCAGAATTTGTCGCTCCCCTAGCCAAGATGTTCCAGTACAGCTGCAACACTGGCATCTACCCAACAATATGGAAAATTGCCCAAGTATGTCTTGTACACAAAAAGTAGGACAAATCCAACCCGGCCAATTACTGCCCCATCAGTCTCCTCTCAGTAATGTGATGGAAGGTGTCATCAACAGTGCTATCAAGCAGCACCTGCTCAGCAATAACCTGCTCAGTGATGCCCAGTTTGGGTTCCGCCAGGGCCACTCAGCTCCTGACCTCATTACAGCCTTGGTCCAAACATGGACAAAAGAGCTGAATTCCAGAGGTGAGGTAAGAGTGACAGCCCTTGAAAACAAGGCTGCATTCAATGACTGTGGCATCAAGGAGCCCTGGAAAAACTGGAATCAGAGGGTATCAGGGGAAAAATTCTCTGGTGGTTGGAGTCATTCCTGACACAGGAAAATGGTTGTGGTTGTTGGACGTCAGTCACCTCAGCTCCGGGATATCTCTGCAGGAGTTCCTCAGGGTAGTGTCCTCGGCCCTAACATTTCTAGCTGCTTCATTAATGACCTTCCCTCCATCATAAGGTCAGAAGTGGGGATGTTCGCTGATGATTGCACAATGTTCAGCACCATTGGTGACTCCTCAGATACTGAAGCAGTCCATGTTCAAATGCAACTACATCTGGAAAGTATCCAGTCTTGGGTTGACAAGTGGCAAGTAACATTTGCACCACATAAATGCTAGGTTATGACCACCATGAATAAGAGACAATCTAACAACCGTCCCTTGGCATTCAACAGTGTTAGCATCACTGAATCCCCCACTATCAACATCTTGGGGGTTATCATTGACTAGAAACTCAACTGGACTCACCACATAAACACAGTGGCTACAAGAGCAGGTCAGAGGCTAGGCATACTGCGGCAAGTAACTCACTTCCTTACTCCTCAAAGCCTGTCCGCCATCTACAAGGCGCAAGTCAGGAGTGTAATGGAATACTCTCCACTTGCATGGATGAGTCTAACCCCAACAACACTCAAGAAGCTTGACACCATCCAGGACAAAACAGCCGACTTGGTTGGCACTACATCCACAAGCATCCACTCCCTCCACCACCGACGCTCAGTTGCAGCAGTTTGTACTATCTACAAGATGCACTGCAGAAATTCACCAAAGATCCTCAGACAGCACCTTCCAAACCCACGACCACTTCCATCTAGAAGGACAAGGGCAGCAGACATACGGGAACACCACCACCTTCAAGTTCCCCTCCAAGCCACTCACCATCCTGACTTGAAAATATATCGCCGTTCCTTCACTGTCACTGGGCCAAAAGCCTGGAATTCCCTCCCTAATTGCATTGTGGGACAACCCACAGCAGGTGGACTGCAGAGATTCAAGAAGGCAACTTACAAGGACCTCCTCAAGGGCAACTAGGGACAGGCAATAAATAATGGCCCAGACAGCGTTGTCCGTGTCCCAGAAATGATTTTAAAAACTCTACAATCTTCTACAAGGTAATTAAGGATAGGCAGTAAATACCATCCGAACCAATGACACCCATATCCCATGAAGAAATTTTTAAAAATGACTTAGATTACATTGAAATTTAAATTTTCCAGTTTTATTTCCTTAGTAAGTCAACTAGGCTCTGGAACAATTTACTTCCATCTACACCGTTATGTCAGTGATTATGAAGAAATAGATTATCAAGGTCCCAACACAGACCTGTGTGAAACACCTTTAGCCACATCCTGCCAATTAGACAATCTCTCCATAATCCTTACAGTATGCCTTCTGCCGCTCAGTCAATTGCTTAACCAGATCAATAAGTTTTGCTCAATTTCATGAGTTGACAGCATCTATAGGAGGGCTTTTTATTAAATGTGCTCTCAGATTCCAAATTATTAACAGTGTTACATCAGTGTCGTATTTAGTATTGTTTTGGAGTGGAGTTTAAAGGGTTATGTAAAGCTGGATTGTTCTATTTCAGAAGTCAATGAAAGGACAGTGGAACTTTTTTGAACCTAGTTATTTCTTGAACATCACATGTCTTGTGATAATTGCTTGTTTACTGTAGACCCCTGCTGGATATATGTCTGTATACTGTATACTCTGATTTGGAGGTTGTTTGGATTTTTCACTTTTAGGACCAGTTTGGGAAAAGATTTTTCCAGCCTCGCTCTCCAGTGACTGAAAACCATCTTGCTGTGGGTCCAGTGTGGTTTCTGGAGCCCTAGTCCAATTGCAACCCTGCTTGTCCTCCGAATGAATGCCCAGACGAAGCCCTGGTGCTACATCTCATGAACCTGCTGTGTTGGCAAGGATTTGAAGGCATCTGCTTGTGTTGGTGACGTCCACCTTAGATTACCAGAATGTCAGACCAATGTCACCTGATCAACAGAGACTTTTTTTTGTGAGGTCAAGAACTAAGACTTGTTGAACAAAAATGTCCTTTTCACCCCAGAGTGAATCTCTACAGAGAGAAATTTGCACTCTTCCCCATTGTGCTTGTGTGTGTGTGTGTGTGTGTGTGTGTGTGTGTGTGTGTGTGTGTGTGT
>JAHRHZ010000038.1:15410098-15460201 GCA_024137785.1 Ginglymostoma cirratum | reverse complement strand
TGTGTGTGTGTGTGTGTGTGTGTGTGTGTGTGTGTGTGTGTGTGTGTTGTGTGTGTGTTTGGGTGTCAGTGTTTGTGTGTGTGTGTGCACGCGCGTGTGTGTGTGTGTCAGTGTTTGTATGCACAAATGTGTGCGCACCTATGCACATGCATGTTTTGAGATTTTATAGGCGAACACATTCTTATTTTCAAATTCCAAACTAAATGTGCTGACCACTTTGACATCATAAATTTTGTTTATAATTAATGATAACTTTGTGCTTATTAAAAAAATCTAGTTGATTGATCATTCTCATATTGAGAAAGTGTGCAATTCACCATATTGGGAACTGGGTAAGACAATTGACTTCATGTTCTGACCCATGGAGCAGTGAAACTAGAGAAAATAATGCGGTCCTTCCATCTCGGTCAAAACAACATCCATTGAGATTCCTCTGCTTGCTACTTAACTTACCTCTTTGAAAAATGTAGGTTCATCAGACATGACCAATCCTTTATGAATCCGTGCTGGGCTTTCTCCGATCAGCCGAAAATGTTCATGTTGTTCAGACACTCTATCCTTAATTATAGACTCTAGTAATTTTCTGACAACAGATGTTAGGCTAACTGGTCTATAATTCCCTGGTTTCCCTGTTTCACCTTTTTGAAATGGTAAAGTGAGTTGCATAACGTATTAGCTGTATCATGAAGAACTGTACAATAACAGAGTGCAGAAAGTTAGAATTCATTTAATTGCATACCTTCTAAATGGTCTGATGCACAAGCACATAGATGTGCAAATGCAAAGCCGGTTTAATACTTAATATATAAATATATAATCCACTTGGTTAAACAGCAAATAAATTTGCAGGGCAAGATATCTTATTACACATAAAATTCATTGCCCGCTTGAACTCAGAAATTCAAAGTCTCCTTATAATGATACATCTTTGCATTATCTAATAATGTAAAACATTAAAAATTCTTCTAAAATAGAAAGCACCAAAATTCAATGCCTACTGTATTGCATAAATGTATTACTCACTTAATCAGACAACATATAAACACATAATCTATTTAATTATGGCAATTAAATCATTGTAATTGTTTAAAGTCATGTGGAGAACCCCCGGAAAATGGGCATAGAGATCAAGTTATGCAAATAACTGGCACCCACTCATCGCAGTGTAAGCAGCATGCTGAATTTATGCTGTCTGTTGATTTGATCAACAACACAGTCTGCGCGCATTAGCAGGGCACCTGAGATTGTGGCTGGACTATTTAAAGCTATATTGCACTTCTCAAAAGAAATGTGCACTAGAAGTAATGAGAGTTTGGTCTAAATTGAATCCACTTTAATATTAGAAAGAGAAGCTCAACATTTGAAGCTTTCCTGTAATGTTCTGGAGACCTTGATGCAGCAAGTGGAGAGAAAGAGGCCCAGCCATTACTTGCATGAAGGAATGGGGTTGAGTGGGCAGGAGTCCTTTAAGACATAACATTTGGAGTCAGTGGGAAGAAGTAGCATTAAAGGTGATGGAAAGTGCAGTACTCCAAGACCTTGAACGCAGTTCATAAAGGTGTTTATGATCTGAGGAGCTCTCAAGAAATACTGCAGATACCAGCTTGCCAGAGGGTGATGTTGCAAATTAGTCAGATAATGGGTTAGCTGGTCTGGACTACAGAACGTGGCTTCTGAGTGTACACAACCAAATGCTTGGTACACAGGAAAGCATCCTGAAAAGCTTGCATGATAATATTTAGGAGTGAAGGGAAGTTTATCACCAACTTGGCACAGGATTCCATGTGAAGGTGGCAACCCATCCTTTCCAATAGTAAATGAGTCATTACTTCCATCAGTACATATCTCAGCATGACAGCATTCCTGCTCCCACGTCTGAAATTTCCAATGTCCTTGCTGTTTCCAACCAGCCAGCTGAGACTGCGATAGTCTAACCTGAGCTCTCACTGTCTGAATCCAGGCCTACGAAACTCAGAGGTGCTTGATGTACTTCCATCATTGTATGTGAGTAGCCTTCCACTCCCCACGCTATAGTCAATAGAGAAGTATCAAATTGGACCATGAGTAGAAGTAAGCACTGACACCAAGGAGATGCACAAAAGTGATTTGACTTTGTATTTGATGTTGGCCCTTAGAATGATAATGAACTGAGTAAGGTAACAATAACTGTTGTCAGACACAGGAAAGGTGATGTGCAGTGAGGAACAAAGGTAAGACTGTGAGCCTTGATGGGTTGGCAGGTGTTGTTGAGGTTACTGGTATCACAAAAGATTGATTATGTAGAGACCCAATAGAAAGGAGTGATTTACATCGTTCCTCATACTTTCTCCTCCTTTCCGTCTTGCTCCATATTCCCTTCCTCCACATTACTCCTGCTGCTCAGGTTGTTACCTAACAGGTGTTATGAAAGACAATTCCCTCAAAGTAGCCAGGTTGCACTGCACGCACTACATCACCATAAATCTCAACAGTAACTCAACTGAGAATGAAAGGGCTCAATAGCCCAGGCAGCAGAAATGTACCTCGAGGATGCTGATGGTTTTCTTTATATATTCCTTGTGGCAACATGGTCCTCATTGTGAGTTTACTCTGACATGTGCACAGCTTCTTCATCAGTCACAATCTATGTCATGATGGAATAAGATTTGTTGACCAGTAGTCAACACTTTACTTGTAATTGTGGTTCAAATACAGGTGATCCAGAGAATGGTTGCAGAATGAAGTAATCACAATTACCAACAGGTTATCATGAATTTAACTTTTAAAAATTGGTTCTTAAGAAGTTCACAGTCTTCTGGCCTACAACTATTTTTTGATGCTTTGATTGCCTTAGTTTTTAAATGGATACCCTTGTTTACTGCCTTTTTTTCACCATGAGTTGTCCATTTTTCTCATCAAATTCTTTTTTTTGACAAACACATTTTTGCAGTGTATTATATCTGCACAAGTGTCTGCCACTGTTTTTCCACTGACTTCCCTCTGAGTCTATTTTCCTGGCTCACTTTAGATAGTTGTTTCTTTGTACCTTGGGAATTGCCCTGTTATTAATTTGAAGACATCGGATTGAAACCGGAGATAAGGTGTAGAGCTGGATGACCACAGCAGGCCAAGCAGCATCAGAGGAGCAGGAAAGCTTGACATTTTGGGCCTGGACCCTTCTTCAGAAATGGGGGAGGGGAAGGGGGTTCTGAAATAAATAGGGAGAGAGGGGGAGGCGGATAGAAGATGGATAGAGGAGTGGATAGGTGGAGAGGAGACAGACAAGTCAAAGAGGCGGGGATGGAGCCAGGAAAGGTGAGTGTAGGTGGGGTGGTAGGGAGGAGATAGGTCAGAATAGGGAGGATGGACAGGTCAAGGGGGTAGGATGAGGTTAGTAGGTAGGAGATGGAAGTGGGTCTTGAGGTGGGAGGAGGGGATATGTGGGAGGAAGGACAGGTTAGGGAGGCGAGGACGAGCTGGACTGGTTTTGGAATGCGGTAGGGGGAGGGGAGATTTTGAAGCTTGTGAAGTCCACATTGATACCATTGGGCTGCAGGGTTCCCAAGCGGAATATGAGTTGCTGTACCTGCAACATTCGGGTAGCATCGTTGTGGCACTGCAGGAGGCCCAGGATGGACATGTCGTCTGAGGAATGGGAGGGGGAGTTGAAATGGTTCGCGACTGCGAGGTGCAGTTGTTTAGTGCGAACCGAGAGTAGGTGTTCTGCAAAGCGGTCCCCAAGCCTCCGCTTGGTTTCCCCGATGTAGACGAGGCCACAATGGGAACAGCGGATGCAATATACCACATTAGTAGATGTGCAGGTGAACATCTGCTTGATGTGGAAAGTCTTCTTGGGGCCTGGGATGGGGGTGAGGAGGAAGGTGTAGGGGCAGGTGTAGCACTTCCTGCGGTTGCAGGGAAAAGTACCAGGTATGGTGGGGCTGGAGGGGAGTGTGGAGTGGACAAGGGAGTCACGGAGAGAGTGGTCCCTCTGGAAGGCAGATAAGGGTGGGGAGGGAAAAATGTCTTTGGTGGTAGGGTCAGATTGCAGATGGCGGAAGTGTCGGAGGATGATGCGTTGGATCCGGAGGTTGGTGGGGTGGTACGTGAGGACGAGGGGGATTCTGCTTTGGCTCATATTGCGGCAGGCGGTTTGAGGGATGAGTTGCAGGAAATGCAGGCGACACAGTCGAGGGCGTTTTCGACCACTGTTGGGGGGACGTTGCGGTCCTTGAAAAACGAGGACATCTGAGAGGTACGGGAGTGGAATGCCTGATCCTGGGAGCAGATGCGGCGGAGGCGAAGGAATTGGGAATAGGGGATGGCATTTTTGCAGGAAGGTGGGTGGGAGGAGGTGTATTCTAGGTAGCTGTGGATGTCGGTGGGCTTGAAATGGATATCGGTTTCTAGGTGGTTGCCAGAGATGGAGACAGAGAGGTCCAGGAAGGAGAGAGAGGTATTAGAGATGGTCCAGGTGAACTTAAGGTTGGGGTGGAATGTGTTGGTGAACTGGATGAACTGTTCGAGCTCCTCGTGGGAGCATGAGGCAGCGCCGATACAGTCATCAATGTAATGGAGGAAGAGGTGGGGTTTAGGGCCAGTGTAGGTACGGAAGAGAGATTGTTCCACGTAACCTACAAAGAGAAGCAGGCATAGCTTGGACCCATGTTGTTTTCCCTCAACTGTTGAAAGATATTGCAATGTATATTTTGCTTCCAAACACTTGACCATCAGGAGTGGCTTTTCATTTTTGCCTTTTGCTTGAAAAAAATGTCATCTCTACAGACGCTGTCATTTTTTTCAGTTGTGTGAATTTTTGGATTAAAGGGATATTATTTTAATTGCAAATCATATCCCGTTTGTTAACTGTAGTTTGCCACTTGCCTTAGGAATACATTTTGTTCATAATAAATGGATTATTTTGAGTTCACGAAGGAGGCATGGTGTATATTTCATTTAGACTGGATAGTAGTACAAAAGAGAAGTGAATCACCATTTTGGTCTTTGAATCAACCCTGTTATAATACATTAGAACATAAAAATATAGTAGCAGGAGTAGGCCATTTGGCACTTGAGCCTGTTTCACCATTCAATAAGATTATGGCTGATCTTTTCGCTCACTATAACCCTTAATTCATTTATTGTTCAAAAGTTTATCTACCTTCACCTTTAAAAAATTCAACAAGACAGCTCAACTGCTTCACTGGACAGGGAATTTCACAGATTCACAACCCTGTGTGTGAGAAAGTTCCTCCTCAACTCAGTTCTAAATCTGCTCCCCCTTATTTTGAGGCTATGCCCCTTAATTCTAGTTTCATACACCAGAGGAAACAATCTCATTGCTTCCACCTTTTCTATTCCCTGCATAATTTTTTAAGTTTCTATACGATCCCCCCTCATTCTTCTAAATTCAAGTGAGAATAGTCCCAGTCTACTCAATATCTCCTCATAAGCCAACCCTATCAACTCCAAATTAGCCCAGTGAACCTCCTATCACCCCTTCGAGTGCCAGTACATTCCTTCTTAAGCAAGAGGACCAGAATTGTATATTGTAGTCCAGCTGAAGCTTCACCAGCACCTTGTACAGCTGCAGCATAACCTCTCTGTTTTTAAACTCCATCCCTGTAGCAATGAAAGACAATATTCCATTTGCTTTCTTAATTACTTGCTGCAAACCAACTTTTTGTGATTCATACGCAAAGACACCCAGGTTCCTCTGCACAGCAGAGATAAAAGGTACTGCAGATGCTGGACAGCAGCATGCTGCAATTTTTCATCATTTAAATAATAGACCATTTTGTTGCTATTCCTATCTTACATTTACCAATATTGTACTCCATCTGCCAGACCATTGCCCACTCACATAATCTATCTATATCCCACTGCAAACTTTCAGTGTTCTCTGCACACTTTGCTCTACCACTCATCTAAGTGCTTTCTGCAAACTTTGACACACTACACTTGTTCCCCAACTCAAAGTCATCTGTAAATGGTAAACAATTGCAGTCACAGCACTGATCCTTGAGGCACACCATTAGCTACTGATTGCCAACCAGAAAAACACCCATTTATCCCTACTCTTTGTTTTCTGTTAGTTAACCAATCCTCTATCAATGTTAGTACATTACCTGTAATGCCATGCACCTTTAGCTTACACAGCATCCTTTAGTGCGACACCTTGTTGAATGGCTCTGAAAATCTAGATACACCACATCCATTGTTCCCCATTGACCACCACACTTGTAATGTCCTCAAAGAATTCCAGTAAATTAGTTAAACATGATCTGCCTTTCAGGAATCCATGCTGTGTCTGCCCATTAGGACAATTTCTATCCCGATGGCTCGCTATTTCTTCCTTGATGATAGTTTCAAAATTTTTTTCATTTTTTTCGTAGGATGAGGGTGTCACAGGCTAGGCAGCATTTATTCCCATCCCTAATTGCCCAGAGGGCAGTTAAGAGTCAACCACATTGCTGTGGGTCTGTAGTCACACGGAGGCCAGACCAGGTAAGGATTGTAGTTTCCTTCCCTACAGGATGTTAGTGAACCAGGTGGGATTTTCCCGACAATTGACAATGGATTCACAGTCATCATTAGATTCCGGATATTCATTGAATTCAAATTCCACCATCTGCCATGGCAGGATTCAAACCCAGGTCCCCAGAACATTATCTGGGTCTCTGGATTAACAGTCCAGTGATAATACCACTGGGCTACTGCCTCCCATGACATATCCCCCACTACAGAAGTTAAGCTATCAGGCCAATAGTTAACAAGGATGGCCCCATCCTCTATCCGCCTCCCCCTCTCTCCCTATTTATTTCAGAACCCTCTTCCCCTCCCCCATTTCTGATGAAGGGTTTAGGCCCGAAACGTCAAGCTTTCCTGCTCCTATGATGCTGCTTGACCTGCTGCGTTCATCCAGCCCCATGCTTGTTATTTCGGATTCTCCAGCATCTGCAGTACCTTTTATCTCAGGCCAATAGTTACCTGCCTTTTGTCTATATCCTTTTTTTCAACAGCAGCATCACATTTCCTGTTTTCCAATCTGCCAGAACTGCCCCAGATTCCACCAAATTTTAATAAATTACCTCGGGTACATTTGTTATTTCTCCCGCCATCTCTTTTAGTACCCTGGGATGCATTCCACTAGAGCCAGGATACTTGTCTACCGTTAGCCCCATTTTCTTGCTCAACATTACCTCTTTAATGATACCAGTCATTTCTCGGTCCTCATTTGACATGGTCTCCTTGTCATCAATTTTTAGCATGTTATTTATGTCTTCCACTGTGAATACCTACTCAACACCTCAACCATTTCCTCATTTCCCATTATTAAATCCCCTTCTCATCCTCTAAAGGACTATTATTTACCTTAGCCACTCTTTCGTTTTATATATTTGCCGAAACTTTTGTTATCTGTTTTTATATTTAAAGCTAATATACCCTCATAATCCATCTTACTTTTCTTTATAGCTTCTCTTATGGCCTTCTGTTGACCTTTAAAGGTTTCCCAATCCTCTAGTTTCCCACTAATCTCTGTAACTTTGCATGCATTTGCTTTCAATTTGATACCGTTCTTTATTTTTCTACTTATCCATGGCTGACTATTCCTTTTCCGACAGTCCTTCATTTTCATTGGCATGTACTTTTGCAGAGCACTACAAAAAATCACTTTGAAAGTCCTCCACTGTTCCTCAACTGTCCCACTATACAGTCTTTGCTTCCAGTCTACCTTACCCAACTCTTCCTTCATCCCATTGTAGTCTCCATTGCTTCAGCACATGAACCTGGTATTGGATTTTACATTCTCCCCCTCCATTTGTATTTTAAATTTAACCATACCATGATCATTCCTTCTGAGAGGATCCCTAACTAAGAGATCATGAATTATTCCTGTCTCATTACACGGGACCAGATCTAGGATAGCTTGCTCCCTTGTAGTCTCCATTAAATACTGTTTGAGGAAACTGGTAACGATGCAGCTTGTGGAGTATTGGGGTTTGTTTATCAGTACATTCCTCCTGTCACAGTCATCATCTTTGGCCATGTGACCTTTCTTCCAGTGCTCTCAATTCCCTAAGCAATCCCTTCAAGACATCAATGTCTGGAATGAATGAATGATTTATTTGTTGTCACTTTCATTTTACAAGTAATAATGCATAATACAGTAGAATACACTGAAAAGCTTCAACAGTCAAAATAATTCAACGCCATTTTGAGTAGTTCAAAAATAAAAAGGATATATATAAGTTATAATTGAAAGAGAAGCCTGAGTCCTGAGCCAGCTCATCAACGAAGCCCCTCCTCCACCACCTTGCTGCCTGTGCTGGTCTCAACAACATAGGAGTTGCCACTCATTAGGCACCATCTCCTCACCTCTGGACACACCTTGATGCTGGCACTGCCAATGCCAGTTCCCCTGCTAAACCCACACTCACCCCGCCACCAGGACTCCCCAGCTCTGCTTGTACTGTCCTGGATTAAGCCAAATGATTCAATGAAGACTTCAATATCATCCTATTCCCAGACTATATGTCGTGTACTGGGAGAATTCTAAGTGTTCCATTATCAGACACTGTTCAGCATCACAGGGAGTGATAAATAATAACATAGGTTGATCTTTGATGCAACCTTGTAGAGTTGTAAGAGAGCAACAAGATACATTCCAGTAAAGCTTATGTTTGATATATCTCCACAGCGGTATGTATTCTTTTATGTCCTGTGTTAGTCGCACATTGCTAAAAATATTGCTGGAAACTATTGCTGAAACTTTAGCCAAGTTTACAAGGCCTCCAAAAACTGGCCATGATCAGTTGCGCCCACGTTTTCAGCACGATTTTGACATGGTTGCTGTGTAGCATTTGAAAAGCAAACACTGTTCAGTTCAACATAACCTCTCACAGTTTCACTCAATTAATTAATTAATTAAATAAATCTCAGTTAATTTGATTGCATGTGTTTGGTAGAAATGCTTATTTACATATACTTAAGATACTGGCCTTATTTCTAGGAGGTCATCTGGTTCACTGATAGGGTACCTATATCTGGGCCAGAAACTCTAGGTTTCAGTCCAATGCCAGGATTTGTTGGCTAAAGAAGTTATATCTGTGACATGGCTACATTCAGTTGATCGTAAGCCTGTATTTCTAATGCTCCTGACGACAGGTAGCAGGAGTGGGAAAGTTTCCTGGTCTCCCATTTGGCAGAACATAATGGCAAAAACTGCAGTACTTTTCCAATAACCATGGGCCAATCCAATGGAAGACCACAGCCCAACTCACAGAAATGAGGATGGCAAAAATGATAGATACTTTTGTTCCCAGTTGTAAAATGTATTCATTAACAATGTTGTCTCAACTTCCATTTGTTGTTTACAGAAACTTATTGTTCTGTACTGTCCCTTTAAGATTGACATCTGAAACATCTTAAAGGGAATGTTTCCTGTCAAGTCCATTACTCCTTGTGCAGCACATTTATGGTCGCTAAATCCATCATACACCCACACAGCTTAAAGACAGCAGTATCCATTACTGTAGTCTGTAATTTCTAATGCCTTGGCTGCTTCGTTATAAATGCCATACCTGTAACTGTTGTGCCAGTAAGCCGACCAGTAGAAGGTAATTCATTTGAGGTTTGCAGATTGTTAACATGTGCCTGATGGCTGTATCTAACGTACTGGTTTATACCATACATATTTCATCTCCTCCTCTCAGTCATTTCCTCTAACGCATACCTATCAAAATCCCTAGTGACCTGACAGGGAGTAGAACAAGTTCTCGTGGCTAGAGAACGAGAAACACCCTTCACGATAGTATTCCAGACAGCTGAGCAGGAAAGAACTGCATTATCTCTGAAGCTTTGCTTTGTTTCATGCATTCTTTATAAACAGACCTGCTGCAGAAATGGAAGTAGCCGCACTAAGTGATTGTGAGAAGAATCTCAGCTTCTGTCACCTAAAGTAGAAATCCATCGTCCTGCAATCTACGTAAACATAAGCAAAGTTCTCAAGGCTAAACATCAAGCAATTGAAAAGAAGGAAGCATGAATTATTTAATTGAAATGGAAAGGATTGTATAATTAATAAAAATAAATAAAGACTGTGGAATATGCATTTAAATGAAGGAATATGCAACAGAAAGGAATGACCTGCATTATGTTGTTGAGGGAGATGAACTATATTTAGATTTAGATTTAGGTTTAGGTTTCATTGTCACATGTATTGAAGTACGGCATACAAGAGTACAGTGAAAAATGTACAATGTCGCCATACACCTATCTTAGGTACAAAGTACCCATCTACAAAGTCTTAGTTACAGAAACAGAGAAATAAAGAAATAAGTTAAAAAGTTCAGCCCGGCAGGTCTTCTTAGTTTGAAAGTAGGAAAATGAAGAAATAAAGTTAAAGTATAAAATATTGCAGTCCTTTCTTGAGTCATGGGCCTGCAGACGCTCCAAGCTGGGCTTCCCCAAGAGGGCTTGCTCTTCCCCATGCTGAGCATGCTTTCACTCGCAGTGGGCTAAAACCCGCCCAAGCGTGCCAGGCTTCACTGCCGCTCGCAAGGCAGCTCACCGCTGCTGCCACCCGTCCTCACGCTAGCACCCAGCTGCTTCATATAATTCAGGAGCGAAAATGTTAATGTGGTATGTGTGGTGTTTATGTCCTTCCCTCACATAAAGGTCACAGCGTTTCATAAAAAAAGAAATTGTATTTTCACAAAGACAGTTTTGATGGGAATTCATTTTTAGTAACATTTTGCTTTCCTTATTGAAGAATAATAAACACACATTTACATCAAGGGCAACATTTTAATTTATTCATTATCTCAGCAAGAAGACTCAACCACTCGGAGCATATATCTGAAATTCGATTGTCAATAGACATGACCTTTCTCACCATTATCCTGAATGGTCAGCAGATAAAATTTTTTATTCAGTGAGTTTTTATGATCTGGAAGGGTGAGGGAAGCACATTCAAGATAACTTACAACTTATATCTAAAAATGAGAAGTTAAAAAGGCTAAAGGGAAACAGCAGGGGTGTGAAACTATAAGACCATAAGACAGAGGAGCAAAACTAGGACATGGGGCCCACCGAGTCTGTTCGGTTATTCAATCATGACTGATATGTTTTTCAGACCCATTCTCCTGACTTCTCCCCATAACCCTTGATCCCCTTACTAACCAAGAACCTATCTATCTCTGTCTTCAGTACGGTCAATGACCTGGCCTCTCCAGCCTTCTCAAGCAATGAGTTCGGCAGATTCGCCACCCTCTGGCTAAAGAAATTCCTCCTCATCTCAGCTCTAAAGAGTTGTCCCTTCACTCTGAGGCTATGCCCTCAGGTCCTAGTCTCTCCTACTAGTGGAAACATTTACTCCACATCCACACTATCCAGGCCTCTCGGTATTCTGTAAGTTTCAATAAGTTGCCCCTTCATCTTTCTAAATTTCATCAAGTGCAGACCTAAAGTCCTCAATCATTCCTCATATGACAAGCACTTCATCCCTGGGATCGCTCCTCTAAACCTCCTCTAGGCCCTGTCCAACTCCAGCACATTCTTCCTTAGATACGGGGCGCAAAATTGCTCACAATATTCTGTACGTGGTCTGACCAGAGCCCATGCAGCCTCAGCAGTACATCCCACGGCTAGTAATCTAGCTGTCTTGAAATGAATGCTGACACTGCATTTGCCTTTGAACTACCAGTTGAACCTACATGTTAACCTTAAGAAAATCCTGAACTAGGACTCACGAGTCCCTTTCTGATTCAGATCTTCAAGCCCTTTCCCCATTTAGAAAATAAGCTACACCCCTTACCTCCCTACGAAAGCACTCTCTCCCACATTATATTCCATCTGTCTTCTTTGCCAACATATTAGCCTGTCCAAGTCCTTCTGCAGCCTACTCACTTCCTCAAAACTACCTTTCTCTCCACCTATCTTTGTTTCAGCTGCAAATTTAGCAACAATGCCCTCAGTTCCTTCATTCAGATTGTTAATAAATAACATGAATAGTTGCGGTCCCAACACGGACCACTGCAGAACTCCACTCGTCACTGGATGCCATCCTGAAAAAGATCCTTTAACCCCTACTCTCTGCCTTCTGCCAGTCTGCCAATCCTCTATCCATGCCAGTACCTTGCCCCTAACAGCATAGGCTCTTATTCTGCAGATTCATGTGTGGCACCTTGTCAAAGGCCTTCTAGAAATCTAATTACATCACATCCACTTGCTCTCCTTTGTCTAACTTCATTACCACCTCAAAAGAATTTTAATAGATTTGTCAGACATGACCCTCCCTTGATGAAGCTGTGCTGACTCAGCCCTATTTAGCCATGCAATTCGAAGTTCTCCACAATCTCATCCTTAATAATAGACTTTAAAAGCTTATCAATGACCAAAGGCAGGCTAACTGACCTACAGTTTCCTCCCTCTTCTTCCTCCCTCTCTTCTTAAACAAAAGGGTTACATTAGCCATTTTGCAACACCTTTCCTGACTCCAGTGATTCCTAAAAGATCACCACCAATGCCTCTACAAATTCCTCAGCTATGTCCTTCACAACTTTGGTGTGTACTCCATTTGGTCCAGGATGATTTATCCACCTTCAGACTTTTCAGCTTCCCCGGCCCCTTCTCCTTAATGATGGTCACGACACTCACCCCTGCCCCCTGATGCCCCTGACTAATTGGT
Organism: Ginglymostoma cirratum; assembly: GCA_024137785.1. NCBI lineage: Eukaryota > Metazoa > Chordata > Chondrichthyes > Orectolobiformes > Ginglymostomatidae > Ginglymostoma > Ginglymostoma cirratum. Next base: position 15,447,531 of record JAHRHZ010000038.1, on the reverse strand, counting down.
TAGCCCTTTCAGAGAGCTGATAATGGCACAATGAGCCAAGGGGCTTCTTTCTGTCCTGTACAATCTACAAAGATCACACTCAACATCTGCTCAAATTTCCAATATCTGTTTCCAATGATGGAAAGCCACATGTTGATCCATATAATGTTAGAAAGGCACACAGCGATAGAAGGACACAGCTCATTGATTTGCTGGCACTCTTCTTTGGTGAAAGTAAAATATAGTGCTCTGGGGCTCAGAAGGGCAACAACATGATATTGGAGCTAATATTCACCAAGTTCAGAGCTTCTGTCAGCAGGGTTTCCAGCAGAATTGCTTTTAATCATGTTTCCACTGTTTCATTGACATAACTGGTAAACACCATGGAAACAAAACTGGCCAGGACCTGAAAGCACCCACCCACCCACATCACAATTTGATTGTACATATGTGGTTGCATTCAATGAATAGTTGTTACATTGTATGGGTGCTCTTAGAAGTAATTGTTCTGTTGATCAGCTCTTCATGATCACAAAAGCAACCTAATTTGAGTCCTTTTTAAATAAAAGACATCAAACTTACGAAAAGCTGAATTAATTTTTTATTGTTTTAAATGATTTACACTTTACGTTTGCCAAACTTATTTCACTTGGGTTCGCTTTTAAAGATGGGATGTGAATTCTGTATTATTTTGCGGGGTCATTCACTCCTTAAATTACTAATTATTAATGTGCGCTTGATGCTCATAAAACAAGCAAGATGCAGATTTATAAGTAGCTACTTAGAGTTGTACAAAACAAGTACAGGTTCAGTTCTTTGCCAAAGTAGTTTCTGTTGAGGTAAGAAACTTAATGGGGATGATGTCTACCTCAGTGTTGTTGTATTTATTGCAATGATTCCAGACTATACAATCTTTTACCTTGAAGGCAGTTACGTGCAATCATGGCATGTGACATTCCTGTATAAAGGTACCCGACTCATCTTTAGTCACCCTTTGTAAGTCACAAAATTAGTGTCGGATGTTCAGTCGGTTATGTAATGCACAGCAACATTTCAACAAGTGCAGAACCCAGATTATACATGTAAGTCTGTAATATTGTAGCTGTTTAGTTGGTTAGTGACATTAATAAACTGTAAGACATCTGTCCAATCAAGAACCTGACTTTCAATGACACATGTTTTCTGGGCTAACACATACAAATAAAAAGTACATCAACTAGTACCTGGAAGCAGCACAGTAGGAGGAAGTCAAATATAAGCATATGAGAAACACAAATAGGAATAACTTCTATAGCTCCTTGAGCCTCTTTCACCATTCAATAAGATCTTCTACCTTAACTTCACCCTCATGTCCTCTTGTCATATCCCTTGATTTTCTTAGTTCTTAAAAACCTATCAATCTCAGTTTTGAATATGCTCAATGGCTAAGCATTTAGAACAAAGAGCAATACCGCACAGGAACAGGCCCTTTGGCCCAACAGGACTGCGCCGATACTTAATGCCTTCCCAAACTAAGACCTTTTGCCTCTTCATGGTCTGTTTTTTGCTATTCCCTGTTTATTCATATATCTGTTAAGATTCCTCCTAAACATTGATATTGTATCCTCCACCACCACCTCCTCTGGCATCACAATCCAGGGACTTACCACCCTCTGTGTAAAAACTGGTCTCTCACATCTCCTGTAACTTTACTCCCTTTTACCTTAAACGCATGTCCCCTTGTAATTTACATGTCCACCCTGGGAAAAAGAATCCAACAATCCATTCTATTCATGCCTTTCAAAATTTTTGTAAACTTTATCAGGTTGCCCATCATCCTTCTATGTTCAAGTGAGAATAAACCAAGTTTGTCCAATTTCTCCTCATAACTAACACCCTCCAAACCAGGCAACTTCCTAGTAAACTGTTTCTGTACCCCTTCCAAAACCTCCACATCATTCTGGTAGTGTGGTGACCAGAACTGTACATACTGTTCCAAATGTGGCCTAATAAAGTTCTATTCAGCTGTAACAAGACTTGTCAATTTTTATACTCAAAGCCCCCACGATGAAAGCAAGCACGCCACATGCCTTTTTGACCACTTTATCCACTTCTGTTGCCACTTTAATGGAACTATGGACCTGTCCGCCTAGATCCCTCCGTATGTTGATGCTCCCAAGGGTTCTGCCATTTACTGTGCACTTCTTTCCTGCATTAGAGCTTCCAAGATGCATCACCTCACATGTGTCTGGATAAAACTCCATCTTCCATTTCTCCGTCCAAATCTCTAGCCCATCTATGTCCTGCTGTATCCTTTGGCAATCCTCCTCACTATTCGCAGCTCCCCCAATCTTTGTGTTGTCAGCAAACATACTAATCAGGCCATGTACATCTCCTTCAAATTATTTAAGCATATTGGAAACAACAGAGGTCCCATCTCAGATCCCTGCGGAACACCATTGTCAAAGATCTCTAGTCAGAAAATCACCCCACCATTGCTATTTTCTGTCTCCTATGACCAAGCCAGTTCTACATCCATCTTATCAGCTGCTGGGGAGTGATGTCAGACAGCAGCCTTCAGTTCTGCGTTGAGAAGTACAATTGATCTTTATTCAAGCCCTTTACTACACGTGTGAGAGGTGCCAGAGAACACTCCGAATCTGGCCTTTACATCGGTCTCAGATCAGAAGAGATGTCAATGACGCTGTGATTTCCCCAATGGATACAGTATTTTAATACATTTCATGCTACAATAATTACATGCTACATTGTCATTGTTCCTAGCCCCTTCATCTATTCCTCCAAAGCTGTTAAGCACCTGATCAATGATGGACACCCCAATGGACAGGCCTGGGTTCCCCACGACTGCATGATGTTTACCAGACATCACCATCATATAGGCCTTGGGATCTTACAATACATTCCATTAATTCACATTCCAAAGTTAACGTTTATACTCTTTTTCAGACACCTCCCAGAATTGCTTATCTCTAAGAGCTGCTTCATTTCTGTTATTTATTGCAACCCTTATCAAATTCTGTTACTCATCTTATATTTCCCACTGTCCTAATCAGAGGAGACACAAAGGAAGTTTGTTCTTACTGATCGCTATAAGACTCATAATATTAGTTCCAATATAAAGCTAGTTATATGTGAAGATTTAAGTTTACACCTTACTGTTAGCTAATGAGCTGTGAGCAGTTTCGGTCCCACCTGACCTTAGAGGCTCAGATAAACACCCCCCTCTAGCTTGCAGCTGTATTATAACTCGTTCTAGTTACATACTGCCTTCTGGGATGAAATTTACTGCCCCTACTCTGATTAACTCTTTTCACCTAATAAAACAACATCCTCCTCATTGATAATCTAAAACTCAATCATTTTCACAGCTCAATGAACTTGTCTGATCTCCTAGAATTTCACGAGTGATAATCCCACCCTTATCATCTGTGTTTGTTATTGTGGGATCCTACTTTTCTTTTTGATGCTTGCTACAAAATTCAGACTGTCTATTCTTGTCAAAACTTTCTCTTACGGATGTCTGCAGCTGCTGTTTGTACAGAACTCCCTGTATATTTATTTGTAAGATTCTTTGTTCGAAGTAGACCATGTTATTTTGGGATAACTCCTTCTCAAAGCTACCACTGTGCTAACTTCTGGTGTCACTTTATTGCTGGATCAAGCAAGCTGATTCTGTTATTGCAGCCATATTTTATGCTAACGGGTGACCACATTGTACCACTCTGATCAGGATCTACTTCAATATAGCTCACCGCTGATCCCATGTGACTTCACCTTTTGTGTCAGCCTGCTATTAGGGACATTGTCAAAGACCTTGCTAAATTCCACATAGGTGACATCTACTACCATCAACTTTCTTTGTCACTTCCTCAAAAAACTTAATCAAATTTGTGAGACATCACCTTCTCCTCACAAAGCCACAATGCCTATCTCTATTGAGTCCATATTTTCCCAAATGTGAATAAATCCTATCTATAAAAATCTTTTCTAATAATTTCCCTACCACTGACATAAGGCTCACCAGTCTGTAATTTCCTGGATTATCCCTGTTGTCCTTCTTAAACAGGAAGGAAGAAAGTTGGCTATTCTCGAGACCTCTGGGACCTCTCCTCTGGCTAAAGATGATACAGGGATTTCATCCAAGGCCCCAGCAGTTTCCTCACCTGTCTCCCTTAGCATCCTAGGATAGTTCCCATCTGGTCCTTTAGGTCATTTACCTAATTCTTTTCAAAACGCCCAACATCTCCTCCTTTTTTATATTGACATGTCCTAGCACATTAACTTAGCCCTCCTGTGACTCACTATCTATCATGTCTTTCTTCTCTGTGAATTCCAATGCAAAGTGTTCATTAAGGGTCTCACCCACTTCCTCTGGTTCCAGGCACATATTCTCCCCATTGTTCTTGAGTGGGCTTACCCTTTCCCTAGCTACCCTTTTGCTCTTGAAACATGTATAAAATGCCTTGGGGTTTTCTTTTGTCGCCAGGTGGTCAGCAGCAGAAATGGCTACAAGACTTGTTAAGAACTACAATCAATCATGCTGGGAATTTTAGTCAAGCTAGTTTAAACTCTGACCTCAGATAAACTGCAGCCAGGATGTGGTGTGACCGGCAGTTTTCTGTATTGATCAAATAAAGCAAGTATCATGGTGGTCTGTAGACATTCTGGCATCTCTACTACTTTCTATGGATCATAGAATGTCGCTGTTTACGTCATGATATAAACAATTGGGAGTTGTTTACCAGTGAGCTCCATTGGCTGGCATTGAACAATATGATCAAGCTTTGGTTAATTCATTGGCTAAGAACCAGAGATCTTTCTAGAAAAGGGCACAACTTCAGAGAAGTTAATAGAGCAAATACATTTCCTGAGGAGAGAGGTAGTCTTCAGAGAGAAGACAAAGAACTATGAGGCAAGATCTTCATGGAGAACGAAGTTTGCCACATCACTCAAATCCCACCGTGGCAGATGATGGAATTTGGATTCAATTGAAAACCTGCAATCAAGAGTCTAATGATGACTATGAAACCATTGTCAACTTGTGTCAGGGCAGGCAGCGTTAGGGCCCCTGAACCTTTACACTCCTGCTCACCTGGCCAGCCTCATTTTCCATTTTGTTTGTTTCTTCATTTCCCATTTGTATCAAAGTTCACGTTTTCTTCTTTTCTGCGGCTGCGGTGGAAGTGGGCCTGTTGTCAGGACCTGTTGTGAGGGCCTGTTGCAGTAGTGGCAACTTGGGGGATCTGGATGTCCATTCCTCGTGGCAATGCTGGCCACAGCTTGAGTGAAGGCGTCATCATCGGTGACTTGGTGGGTCTGGTCCATTTCTCCTGGCAGTGGTGTGGCAGTTTCAGCAGCGATGGCATGGTGGTTTCAGTTCATTCCTCATGGCTCTGGCAGCAATGTGGCGGCTTTGGGTAGCGATTAAAATGGTGACAGCTTGAGCGATGGCTTCACCGAGGGTGACTCCGTGGGTCTGGCCTGTCTCTCCTTGCTATGACGGCATTAAGGCAGTGTTGGCTTCAGCAGTGGCCGTGTGGTGGGTCCGGTCTAGAAATCCTTGCTCTGGCAGCTTCAGGGGTTGCTTCAGCAGCAGCTTCCCATAGCCACTCCAGAAAGCCAGGAGCCATAGAGGGAACAAAAGATGAACTTTGTCTTAACTTCATCCCAATTATTCCTTTTCATAATTTGTATCAGTAAAATGGCACTGGATTATGGTGTATTATACGCTTTCCACTGTATTTTCATAAATACAAATGATAGTAAATTACTATTCAAACTGCCAGGAAAAATATCATCTGGATCATCTATGTCCTATAAGGAGAGAAACTGCCAACTTTACCTGGTCTAGCCTACTTGTAGCTCCAGACCCACAGCAATTTGGTTGACTGGTAACAGCTCTGGGTATTTAGGGATGAGCAATAAATGTTGGTCTAGCCAGTAATGCCACATCTTGTGAATGAATTAAAAAAAAGAATTTGCTCAACATGTGTCCCAGTTGTGAACATTTTTAAACAAATCAATAGGTCAAGATATCGCCTCAGTATTCCAGATGAACCAATTTTCCACATCCTTTCAACATGAGTCCTCCAAAACTTTCATAATAGAGTCATCTTTATAACACCATTTGCCACAATATTTAAAGGGATTCTTAACTGCTGTTAGGGCAGCACGGTGGGTCAGTGGTTAGCACTGCTGCCTCACAGCACCAGGGACCCAGGTCTGATTCTAGACTTGGGTGACTACCTGTGTGGAGTTTGCATGCTGTCCCTGTGTCTGCGTGGGTTTCCGCCAAGTTCTCTGGTTTCCTCCCACAGTCCAAAGATTTGCAGGTTGGGTGGATTAGCCATGCTACAGTACCCATAGTGTCCAGGGATGTGCAGGCTAGGTGGAAGTTGTGGAATGGGTCTGATCGGGATGTTCTTTGGAGGGTTGGTGTGGACTTGATGAGTCAAATGGCTTCTTTCTGCACTGTAGGGATTCTATGATTCTGTCAGGGAAAGCTGGAGCGTGTTCAGCGTTTAGTTTTTGTCAGTCCATTGGGTATTTTGAGCCAAGGACTGCCTTACTGCTAATATTTCTCTGCAAATGAAATCTACTGTTTTGTTTCACTCTAATTGGTTCCATACCTTCTCTTTAAGGCATTGCTGCTGGCCCATTATCAATGTCTGAGCCATTCGATTTACTGCCATCCCAAACAATGAACTGTCTCAAAGCAATCTGGCCAGTTTGTTCACTTAATGAGCCCAACAAATAATTTGCTTTGGCCTCTCTCCAACTTCATCAGTCAGACAGAGTACACCATCCACCCAATATGGATCAGAGTCGAAAATCCACCTCATGATGTGTAACACGGATGGTGGTAGGTACGTGGAGAGGAACTATCATGATAAAATACTGGAATAAGTCAGCAAACCACTCTTAAAAATGCTGCGATTTTTAGAAATTAGTTTATTTAAATCTCTCACCATCTCCAACATGAGGCAATTATGCAGAATAACAGTGAAGGAATTAAAGAATGGAGGTGCATCACTATGAACTTATGCTTGTCAGCTTTGTTCAGGTACTGATAAAATCATTTTCTGGATGGCAGGCCAAGGAGCAGAGTTAGCAGTGTGGATTGATTGGAGAGAAATCCCGTGGGTCGGTGCTGTTTTGGTTCTACCATAACTCACAACACGACGGGAGATTGATTAATATATAAAACTTATTGTATTAGCTGAAAAAGTGCTAGCAAAGATGTAGTAAGAAAGTACATTGTAGTGCATCTTTCAGGTTTATGAATATTGTATTATTTATGCACTGATGGGAAAGAGAAGAGTGGTTGTTAATGCTGCTCTGCATGTTTGTGACAGATTCATGGCTCAGCTCATTAAGTGCTTCTGTTGTGTTGTATAGGTAAACAAATCTTACCGAATCCACGTTCAAAAATATCTTCTCCAGCTGCTGCATCATATTGCTCTGTATCTTGGCTTTATTCACACTAACTACAAAGGAAGGCAATCTGCATGGAACGGGAAATACCAACACCCAGAATTGCATATCAATCATAAGTGATTACTTAGAGTACCAGTTCTACCTACCTGAATATGGAGTCAAAACTGTGCCAAAATTAGAAACATCTACAGTGGAGGCTGTATTGTTGCAGTTACTAGATACAATTAACTAGATACAACATACTCCAGAACATTCAATCTGGATGGTTACAACTCTTTCAGAGAATGGCTACAGGCAATCATGAATTAGAATCCCTACAGTGTGGAAACAGGCTGTTCAGCCCAACAAGTCCACACTGACCCTTGGAGCATCCCACCCAGACCCATCCCCCTATAACCCACACACCCCTGAACACTATGGGCAATTTAGCATGGCCAATCCACCTAGCCTGCACATCTTTGGACTGTGGGAGGAAACTGGAGCACCTGGAGGAAACCCATGCAGACACAGGGAGAACATGCAAACTCTGCACAGACAGTCACCTGAGGCTGGAATTGAACCCAGGTCCCTGGTGCTGTGAGGCTGCAGTGCTAACCACTGAGCCACTGCGCCACCCAATAATGGAGGGATTCCAAAAGATTATGCCCATTTCTTTCTGCTTATACAGATCAGTGGGTATACTGGAGCAAAAACTGCCCTTAGGAGGCACACAACAAGAGTTCTCCAGCAATACAGAGCCCTGCACAAGCAGCTATAGGCTTCATCCTGGAAAAGCAATGTGATCATAACGAATAGAGCATTAGAGATGACTTACATTGGTTGCAACCTGTCAGTGTTAATCATTAATATAGAAAAGGCCTTCTTGATCACAGAACATGTACAAGTTACGGATTTAGCCATTACCAATGCTGCTCTTTCAGCCAAGGGGATGGTTAATAGTTGCAAACCACATGCAGAGAAATTAATGATACACAGGGGGCAAATGCATGAGCCAAACTAATTAATTAAAATCACAAATAGTGTTGCACAAATGAATAAAATTAACGTGTTTTTAAAAATAACTTATTTTCTTTCATTTTGTAGAAGTAAGAGTTATCCATTGCCCAAAGTTCAATACGTTAGTTAGCTTCTCTAATGAACCATTAGCTTCTGATGTTACTGAGGAGCTACGGAATGCTACTTAGCCTTATTATTCATGACCTTTATGGAGGCATCAAGTGAAACATTGACCTCATCTATTTGCTAGCATTTGTGGGATGGTAAGAATAATCAGAATAGCGCTCATCATTCATTCATGCATTCTTCCCACCTTACACTATTTTTTGTTTATGTAAATTCTATTACTAAGATTAGCGCACACACAGGAATGTCTGTTTCTTTTTATTTATAGATTAGTTTGTTACCAAACAAAGTCAGCGCTGATGCTGTTCAAACAGTATAAATGAAAACTGACAGATCTCTAATTCTTTGTGGACCAAGATAACAAGATGAAAGTGTCTGATTTGGTCTTCTGTTGACGTCTATGTGTGAGGCCAACTGGATGATTGTGGTGGCTTGCATTCTTACTAAATTCCTTTAATTATGACCAGTATGAATATTGACAAATCTTTCTTTTTGGGTTATGAATTTCCAGAAGATCCTTTAAATTGCACAGTACAATACTGGGTTGGATTCTGCACTCAGTAATGAAGCAGGGCCACTCACCACTGATCTGGAATAAATCTGCCCCCAGGGATATGGTGTTCTCCCCGGAGTGGATTCCAATTTCCAGAAAGCTGTTTAAAACTGGTCCCAAGTTGAGGGGAAGTCCTTGTTTGCAGGATTAGTGATGTCAAAAAGCAAGTTGTTAATCACTTTGAAATATTCACAGATGACAAACCATGACATTAAAACACTTAAACTTATTTGATCTTCAGTTTTCCAGATAGAAAAATAGATGTATAGCTCTGTTCTACAACACTACCCAGGGCTAAAGGAATAGGGATAATAGGAATATCAGAGCTGATTTTGCAGCAAGCATGCACAGAAGCAACAGGCTGAACGGTCTACTCTGTACAGTCAGCATTCTATGATTCAATGATTGTAAGAAAGATAAATAAGGAAACTAGTCTTTAAAACAACTTTTTTTACGTTTCTAAAGTTATATGATTTTTTGAATCATTGTGGAGATATTTGACCTGGCAAAGGTATAATTAGTTTCTCAAAGCTACCAATGGTGTTTGGAAAACATTGTTAAATTAGTGATAACTCAGTATGGAGCTGGATGAACACAACAGGCCAGGCAGCATCATAGGAGCAGGAAACGTCAAGTTTCCTGCTTCTCAACTTTCCTGCTCCTCTGATGCTGTCTGGTCTGCTGTGATCTTCCATCTCCACACTGTGTTATCTCTGACTCCATCATCTGCAGTTCTTGCTGTGTACACGATTAGCTTAGTACATTCTTTAAAACTCAGTTACATTTCATTTAACAAGATGTGACTTTATTCAGGGATTTCACAACGGCATTAATAACAATTAACAACAGGACAGGTTGATGTGGCGCAAGGATTTGATGACAAGAACAAGGAGCTAGTGATGGAACTGTGTATAACATTAATTTGGCCACAGCTGGAGTAGTGTGCAGTTCTAAATGCTACACTATTCGTAGGACATAAATGCACTAGGGTATAATAGAGATTCACCTGGAGATTCCCTGGTCTGGAACTATTGAGCTATGAAGGGAGACCAAGATTTGCTGGGGCTGCTTTCCCAAAACTGAGAGGGGCAACTAATTATGATGAACAAACATCTGAGGGGCATATACAGGGCAGATGTGGAAAAATATTTCCTTTTAGTAGAGGGTTCAATAACCAGGGACCATAGCTCGAAGGTAAGGAGCAGAAAGTTTAAAGGGGATTTGAGAAAACATTTTTTTCACCCAGAAGATTGTAGATCAAGATGGTCAATGGGCTGAGGAGTGGCAGATGGATTTTAATTTGGATAATGTGGGGCATTGTATTTTGATAACACAAACATGTTAGGACTTATACAATTAATGGTAGGGCCCTGGGTAGTGTTGTAGAACAGACACCTAGGGGTTCAGGTACATAATTCTTTGAAATTTGTGTCACAGGTAGACAGCGTGGTTAAGGAGATGTTTAGCAGTCTTGCCTTCATTGCTCAGAGCTTTGTGTATAGGAGCTGGGACGTCATGTTGAGGTTGTACAGGACGTTGGTGAGACCTATTCTGGCGTATAGTGTGGAGTTCTGGTTGTCCAGTTATAGGAAGAATATTATTAAGCTGGAGAAGGTTCAGAAGAAATTTACAAGGAGTGGAGGAATTGAGTTCTAGGGAGGGGCTGAATAGGCTGGGACTTTTTTCATTGGCGTGTAGGAGGTTTAGGGGTGAACTTATAGAGGTTTTTAAAATCATGGAGAGCATAAATAAGGTGATTGACAAGCATCTTTTCCTTATAATCAGGAGTTCAAGACTAGGGGACATACTTTGAGGTGAGAGGAGAAAGATTTGAAAAGGACATGAGTCACAACTTTTTCACCCAGAGTGGTTATAATGTTAAATAAACTGCCAGAGAAAGTGATGGATGCAGGTACAGTTACAATGCCTAAAAGGCTTTTGGTAACTTCATGAATAGGGAAGGTTTGGAGGGATATGAGCTAAACAAAGGCAGGTGGGTCTAGTTTAGTTTTGGAACACAGTCAGGGTGGACTGGTTGGACTGAAGGGTCTGTTTCTGTGCTGACTGACTCTATGACTCTATTTACATGGACACTTGATATCCCATAGCATACACAGCTATGGGCCAACTGCTAGAAAATGGGATTAGAATAGATGGCTGTTGGGTGACCAGCATGGACAGAAAGGGCTGAAGGGCTTCTTTTCCTACTGTAAGAATGCTATGACTCTAATTATGTGTTTCCATCAACTCATGATTTCAAAAAAGACGATAATTTGTGGGAACTACAACAATGCCCCCTATAGAGAAGCACAGCCTCACTGACAGCATCTTCTGGAGTTCTCTAATACTGTGTCTGGCTAAATTTCTGAAATTGTTTTCAGTTACATTGAAGTAATGATAGTGAATGCTGATATCTTCACTGTCATTGCAACAGTAAAACGCAAGCCATTATTATGATGACACTTGGCACGCTAATATCAAATTGCGATTGAACTCTGGTGTCTCTCTGAATCCATTTTTGGCTGCTCTCCTATAAGTGCTGCCTCTCTGTCATATCCTGTGTAGATATCAACCTCATGAATCCCATTCTACTTTTCTGTTATACATTTTGTCTCTTTGACTCCCTCCATGCTGTCAGCAAGTTTGTACAGCATTCAATCTTCAATGAGTTATAACTTCCAGATCAACACCAGGAAGATTTAAATCAGTATCTTTGGTCATAGCATACAATGAGCTCCTTAGGTCTCTTGGAGTGCAGTGGTAGTTTCCCTGTCTCTGGGTCAGAAAGTCTGATTTGAGTCCCATTGCTGAGGAGGTGTGTCATAACATGTCCAACTATAACAAGAAGTTATAATAAACCCCTTTCCAATGACTCCATCCTCCTTCCCAACATTTTTTTAAGCTTTATCAATCTATTCACTGAATTGTAATATTATACAAACATGAATGAGTTTTCGAACTATTACGTCACAATTCTTTTACTGCCCAATTTCCAACCTACAACCCATCTTAGTCTCTAATTAATGAAGTAGATTGATAATGAGACAGATATTCTATATTTAGTTCAGTTAACAGAATTTAATGAGACTGGTGTAAATATGAGAGATTTGTTTGCATATCTGTGTCTGATTTATAGTTAGAATATCCAAAACCTCTTCGTATGTATGTGGTTCAAACTAGCACTGAAATTCGTACATCTGTGTTAAAATTCAGCTATTTTAAATATAATTTCCTTTCTTTTTTTCCATTCTTTCATGGGATGTGGACATTCCTGGCAATATCAACATTTTTTGCCTATCCCTAATTACCTTTGAGAAGATGATGGTGAGCCACCTTCTTGAATAGCGACAGTCTATCTGGTGTAGGTACACTCACAGTGCTATTGCAAGGAAGCTGTGTTGAAAGAGATTAAATGAGTTGCTGTTGGCATCATGTATTTAGTACGCACTGCTACCACTTTGTATCAATGCTGAAGGGAGAAAATACTTAGCTGCAGTGCCAAACAAGTGGCCTGTTTTGTCTTGGATGAAATCAAGCTTTGAATGGTTTTTGCACCACACTCATCCAAATAGAGTTTCATCAGTTTACTTGCTTGTGCCACATTGATAATGGATGAACTTTGAGAAGTCAGGAGGTGAATTATCCATCTTAGAATTCTCAGCCTGTAACCTCCTCTTGTAATCGCAATATTCATATGGCTGATTGGTTTCAGTCTCTAGTCACTGGTAACCTCCAGGATATTTTGGTTTGGGTTCACTGTTGGTAATGCCACTGAATGTTAAGCAAACATGGTGGATTCTCTCTTGTTAGATGGTCATAGCCTGGCGCTTCTGTGGCAGAAATGTTACTTGCCACTCACTTGCCACCCTAATATTGCTGCTTATGGACATGGATGGCTTCTGTATCTGAGGAGTGATGAATGGTGCTGAACATCGTCATTGCTGAGCATCCCTCACTCCTGACTTTAGCATGGAAGAGAATTAATTAATGAAGCAATTTAAGATGGTTAGGTCTGGGAAACTACTTTGACAGTTGCCTTCAGTATTGACTTACAACAACCACAACCACCTTCCTTTGTGCTACATACGAACAAGTCCTTAAAAAGCACGACATGCTGTGTACTATAATACTGAACGGTCAATAAAAATGTAAGACAAGTTAATTTCCTATCCGTTATATTTCACTATATACTATAAGTAATTAGAGGTGACCAAGAACTATACCCTCTTCCATATCAATAGGCCAGTGTGTTCTCATCACAACTGTCAGGAAGGAAAACATGAAGAGGGTTCGATTCTTGTTATTTCTGGCTGATTAGTAAGACTAGTATTAATCTGTATTTCAGCTTTGATAAAATAATAAATGACCATATCAGGATGACAAATATGTTCTAATTAAAATCCTAGCTTTTGGAGGTAACGGGGTTAATTTTGTCTTTGTGTGATAATGTGAGGCTGACAACTGCAAATCAGCAATCCATTTTACGTCTTTCGTTTCAACAGGGAGACGTGTAACAGGTCACTGATTCATTATACCCGTTTCACAAATCACAAAAAGCAAGATTATCTCCAACTTCACATGCAAGTATTTCAGAGAGTGAAACATCCAGAATCAGAAAGTACCAACACTCCCCTATTGTTCTTGCTCAAATAAATAGGTGGAATGACATTGAAAGGTTGACTACTATGTTTGCTGGATATCTGGAATAAAAACAGGAAATGCTGGAAACTCTTAATAGGCTAGGTAGCCTCTGTGAAGAGAAGAACAGATTTAATGTTTCAGGTTGACAAAGTTTCATCAGAAGGAATGCCATAATGGTTCTAGTTTCGGATCACCATCTGCTGAAAATGGACCTTGGTAAGAGTAGGATCAAATTCAGCTATAGTGTCTTCAAAGTCAATTCTCAAATGACAGATTAACTTTCTTCATCAAGTATGGCATATAAAGAATGAACTGTTGGGAAGGATCTCTGAGGGTGATTGATGTCCATAGAGCCATTCCTCAGGCTAGAGTCAGGTCTATCAAGCGAGGAAAAGAGAAAATAACAATTTAAAATCTATAGTTTAAAGGCAACCCCTTAAGGTGCAGTTTAAGTGTTATTCCCCAAATTAATTCTTCACTTTATTCATATAAATTATTCTATTAATAATAAAAAAACTTTGAACAAATATGCGGAGGAGCATACATCAACAGCAGAAGAACAAGGTGGAAGATAAATTAAAGGCATGTTCAATAATTTGAATGTTATTATTTCAATTAGAGCTCCATTATGTTTCAGAATGTAAAATATGTGGTTAGTCATTTAGGTTGAAGATTTGCTTTAACTGAAATTGTACTCGCTGCTTTGTATTCTGCTATTGCTATTTGAAGTATCATGGAAATGAGCCGTTCCCAAAAGGGTACGTTTCTTTCAATTGCCTCAGCATTAAGTGTGGCATCAAGTAGATTTAAAGAAAACTAATTATCTGAAAGGTAGAAAAACAGTTCAACAAAAACACCATTACATTACTGAATTTGTAAGGGTCTTTTGATTTTGTCTCTGGAATATTTTTTTATTTGTCCACTAATTCATTTACTTGCTGTAAAATACCATCTGCCCCTGGGAGAATTCATGCTCGTTCCAAAACACTTTTAATTTTACTTGATTGCCACTATTGAATCTTACAGTTCATTGGTTTCCACACTATCCCAGGTGATACGTGGCAGATCAAACAATGAACCAACTGGCTAATTAACATCGAATGTTTAATAGAATAAAATGAGCAAGAGTTAGCTTCCTCTTGGAAACTAAGTTGTAGTCTCATTCTAACAGTGTTCTGCCATTTTTGGAAAGCTAACAGACACAACTAGGTTTTCCATCAAACCATGCAAACCAATCAATTCAATTTTCATATATTTCACATAAGGTAAGTTTCAACTTGCACAGTTTACTGGTAATGGCACAATATCTCAAGCAGGCAAACAAAACCGCTGGAAGTACATTCAGTAACATTGTGGTATAATGCTCTGACAGCTCCCTCCCCACAACGTCACTTTTCACATTTCATCTCAATCACTGTAACAACTCATAACCTACTTACTGCTGGAAAACTTACAACAATCATTTACTAGAACTTACGTACAATCTTTTCTACATGAGAGCCAAGGCCTCACCAAAACACTGCAACGTATTAACATGAAACAGAACATGATAAACATCGTGAGAGTATAAATAATAATGGAATATATTATCTCCAGTGCATTTGTAACATTTCTCAAAATGCTTGTTAGCACTTTTTATTGAAGTGCACTCACCATTGTAGGTAAAGTTCAGGCCAGCTGTCTGTATCCTAACTTGTAGCTAACCCTCCTCATCTAAGTCCCCTTTGCTTGCTAGTTTATAATAGCTCCCAGTTAACCAACATCCCCGTTTTCAAACCGAGCCCTTGCTTTCAAGTCCTTCCATGGCCTCACCCCTCTCTATCTCTGTGATCTCATTCAATCTTATTGGTCTCTCAAGGTTTCTACGCTGTGTTAATTCTGGCTTCTTAGCATTCCAGATAATAATTTCTCCACTATTGACCAACATTTCTGTAGTATAATGGGCTTGGTTCTGGCAGGATTAGTGCTGAGGAGTGTTTTAAGCTCTATTAACTATGATGAAATCATAAGAACTTGGCTTCTTAAATTTCAAAGGAGACAACTAGGTCTCCCTGATAACAAGCATGGGGCTGGATGAACACAGCAGGTCAAGCAGCATCATAGGAGCAGGAAAACTTGACGTTTCGGGCCTAGACCCTTCATCAGAAATGGGGAAGGGGAAGAGGGTTCTGAAATAAATAGGGAGAGAGGGGGAGGCAGATAGAGGATGGATAGAGGAGAGGATAGGTGGAGAGGAGGCAGACAAGTCGAAGAGGCGGGGATGGAGCCAGTAAAGGTGAGTGTAGGTAGAGGGGTAGGGAGGAGATAGGTCAGTCCAGGGAGGACGGACAGGTCAAGGGGGCGGGATGATGTTAGTAGATAGGAGATGGGGGTGTGGCTTGAGGTGAGAGGAAAAACAGGTTCGGGAGGTGGAGATGAGCGAGGCTGGTTTTGGGATGCGGTTGGGGGAGGGGAGATTTTGAAGTTTGTGAAATCCACATTGATGCCATTGGGCGGCAGGGTTCCCCGGCTGGATATGATTTGCTGTTCCTGCAGCCTTCGGGTGGCATCACTGTGGCATTGCAGGACGCCCAGGATGGACATGTCATCTGAGGAATGGGAGGGGGAGTTGAAATGGTTCGCGACTGGGAGGTGCAGTTGTTTGTTGTGAACTGAGCGCAGGTGTTCTGCAAAGCGGTCCCCAAGCCTCCGCTTGGTTTCCCCGATGTAGAGGAAGCCACAGCGGGTACAGCGGATGCAGTATACCACATTGGCAGATGTGCAGGTGAACATCTGCCTGATGTGGAAAGTCTTCTTGGGGCCTGTGATTGGGGTGAGGGAGGAGGTGTGGGGGCAGGTGTAGCACTTCCTGCGGTTGCAGGGAAAAGTGCCGGGTGTGGTGGGGCTGGAGGGGAGTGTGGAGCGAACAAGGGAGTCGCGGAGGGAGTGGTCCCTCCGGAAGGCAGATCAGGGTGGGGAGGGAAAAATGTCTTTGGTGGTGGGGTCTGATTGCAGATGGCGGAAGTGTCGGAGGATGATGCGTTGGATCCAGAGGTTGGTGGGGTGGTATGTGAGGACGAGGGGGATTCTTTTTTGGTTATTATTGCGGGGACGGGGCGTGAGGGATGTGTTCCGGGAAATGCGGGAGACACGGTCACCTATCCTCTCCTCTATCCATCTTCTATCCACCTCCCGCTCTCTCCCTATTTCTTTCAGAACCCTCTTCCCCTCCCCCATTTCTGATGAAGGGTCTAGGCCCGAAACGTCAACCTTTCCTGCTCCTATGATGCTGCTTGACCTGCTGTGATCATCCAGCCCCATGCTTGTTATCTCGGATTCTCTAGCATCTGCAGTACCTTTTATCTCTGATACAAGTAGGTCTCCCTGATAGTTTTAGTGAAGATGTCTATCATAGCGGTTTAACTTTGACTTGATTGCATTCATTCAATAAAGTACATCTTAGTTAAGACAAAAGCCTCTTCTCATTAGACAATAGAGTAGTTTTCCTCTATCACACTAGACAAAAAAAGTCATCTTCGATCCCACCCTAAAAGCAGATTGACAGCAGTAAATCTACCTGTTGACAACATAGAATCCAGTTGACTCTTATAACGTGATGAGCAATGGTAAGATTTCATCATATGCTAATTTTGTCAGCTGGTTAGTTTTGGAATTCTCTCCCTTAACCTCTCAATCTGCCTTCCTCATTTTCCTCTGTTAAGACCATCCTAAAACCTGAGTCTTTCACCAAACTTTTGGCCATCTGACCTCTTACTTGGAATTTTATTTGATTAAACTAGTAAAAACTCTTGGGTTACATTAAACAGTCTATATAAATGCAAGCTGTTGTCATTATTTATACAGACCACACTCTTTTATTTTGTATAGATTTTTATTGCGGGCTGAATCAGGAAAAGGATTGTTTTACAACAAAGGTCTGAGGGAGGAGCTGATGCATTTTAATGAAACAGCTACTAAAACTCGTCAGAGATAAAAGGTACTGCAGATGCTGGAGAATCCGAGATAAGAAGGTGTGGGGCTGGATGAACACAGCAGGCCAAGCAGCATCATAGGAGCAGGAAAGCTTGACGTTTCGGGCCTAGACCCTTCATCAGAAATGGGGGAGGGGAAGAGGGTTCTGAAATAAATAGGGAGAGAGGGGGAGGTGGATAGAAGATGGATAGAGGAGAGGATAGGTGGAGAGGAGGCAGACAAGTCGAAGAGGCGGGGATGGAGCCAGTAAAGGTGAGTGTAGGTGGGGGCGTAGGGAGGAGATAGATCAGTCCAGGGAGGACGGACAGGTCAAGGGGGCGGGATGATGTTAGTAGATAGGAGATGGGGGTGGGGCTTGAGGTGGGAGGAGGGGATAGGTGAGAGGAAGGACAGGTAAGGGAGGCAGGGACGAGCTGGGCTGGTTTTGGGATGCTGTTGGGGGAGGGGAGATTTTAAAGCTTGTGAAATCCACATTGATACCATTGGGCTGCAGGGATCCCAGGCTGAATATGATTTGCTGTTCCTGCAGCCTTCGGGTGGCATCACTGTGGCATTGCAGGAGGCACAGGATGGACATGTCGTCTGAGGAATGGGAGGGGGAGTTGAAATGGTTCGTGACTGGGAGGTGCAGTTGTTTGTTGCGAACTGAACGCAGGTGTTCTGCAAAGCTGTCCCCAAGCCTCCGCTTGGTTTCCCCGATGTAGAGGAAGCCACAATGGGTACAGCGGATGCAGTATACCACATTGGCAGATGTGCAGTCCGAACCATTTCAACTACCCCTGTCTACTACCCCTGTTCACATCTAACAAATCACTTCATAATCTTCTCTTCCCCAAGGTGAATAGCCCACTTCTTCTATCTATCCATGCACCTGAAATTTTTTATCCCTGGAACCGTTCTGTGAATCTTTTCTTTACCCCCTCAATCCTAAAATAGTGGTGGACAGAACTGGGCACATTATGCCAGCTGATTCCACATCAGTGTTTTAAATAATCTTATCAAAACTTCTGAGATAGCAGGAACTGCAGATGCTGGAGAATCTGAGATAACAAGGTGTACAGCTGGATGAACACAGCAGGCCAAGCAGCATCAGAGGAGCAGGAAAGCTGATGTTTCAGGCCTAGACCCTTCTTCAGAAAATGAAGAAGGGTCTTTCTTCCTGAAGAAGGGTCTAGGCCCGAAACGTCAGCCTTCCTGCTCCTCTGATGCTGCTTAGCCTGCCGTGTTCATCCAGCTCTACATTTTGTTATCTCTTTCATCAAAACTTCTATTGTCTTTGTACTCTCAGCCCCATTTGTAAAACCCATGATCTGATAAACTTTATTAAATGTTTTCTCAACTTGCCCCGCCATCTTGAATGTACTCATATAAAGACCATAAGAATGCAAGACATTGGAACAGAAATGTCTGCTCCTTCATTCGATGAGATCATGGCTGATCTGATAATCCTTAACTCTACTTCCCTGACTTTTCTCCATAACTTTTCAGATTCCCTTACTGGCTAAAAAATTATCTTAGCCTTGACTATTCTTAATGATCCAACTTCCACAGATTCACTACCCTTTGAGAGAAGAAATTCCTCCTCAATTCCATCTTAAATAGTGACCCCTTGTTCTAAGGTTATGCCCTCTGGTGCCTATCCTCTCCCACAAGGGGAAACAATCTTTCTGCATCTACCCTGTCAAGTCCCCTAAGAATTCTACATATTTTAGCAGGGAGATCTCCTGGTGTCCTGGTCAAGTTTCTTCCTCAATCTGTGTATCACTAAAATTAGACTTATTAGTTCTTCTTTGCAACACCGGGATATATTTGAGATGAAACCTACAGAACTGAAATCAATTGAATGAATTAAGCCGAACCCATTGCATGCATATTAAGATGCTATCGTGGGAGTATCTCAGACTACAAATGTCAGCACATGCACAGCCCCTGAGGCCACCTGGTCCCTATCACTTAATGGGGGATCTTCAACTCCTCATGCGCTGTAATAAGGCTTTATTTACATCTGTACCTGGTGGATTATGAAATACAGGCCCCTAGAGTGGCATCTAAGACCTCTCTCTACACATGCTCTTTTTAGATTAATGTAAGAATTTAGTGAGACTATTAGGTGCTACATTTTTTCCATTACAAAGCACAAAATGCACTCTAGTTCCTGGAGTTACAAGCACCATCACTAGAGATAAGCCCATGTCAATATCTTCATATGTTAGCACTAATACAAAATACACACTACAAAGAATGTTATCACTTTAGCTATTAGTTTAGTATCTTCCACTGAAGATACTAGATACAATTCAAAATACATTTTGAATTAATACAATATTTTCATATATTTCCTTGTTCCACCTTTACCAACCTACATTAATGATTTTGTATAAGTGGTGGTGGGGGGTGGGGTGGGGTTGTGGGGGGTGGGGCGATGAGGTAGAAGGGGCTTAGAGAAATGTGTTGTCTTCCATGTTATTTCCACAAAAATTGTAAATGTGTCCTAAAACGATCTGTTGAAAATTCCACTACAAATAGGGATCAGAAGATTTGTTTAAGATGTATATTGCAATTAGAGTTGTTAATCAAGGCAGAATATTTAGTTCCAAGAGACACACTTATTAGATAAAGTTGCAGGTTTGGCTTTTTTCCATAGATGCTGGCAAGTTGAAGGATGAAGGACAAGTTGTTGAAAGCTATCATTTATGCCTGAAGGGTAGACTCCCTAAACAAACGTTTATGAAACACAGGAAAGCCTTCTAATTCTTTTCTCAGCCTTTCTTCTTTGTTTAGATATGTAATAGCTTTTATCCTGAAATTGTTTCTTGTCCTCCCATGTTCATGTCCTTTAGAACTTTTTAGTATCCTTTCACTCTGGTTCTTTATTTACTGCTGTCTGTGATTGTTTACCTTTTCCTAATTCTCACCATCTGTCAAGACAGCGACTTGTTTCCCAATCCTTTGTGTGAAGTTTTTTTGCCCTGTTTCCCAGCACTTATTGCCTTTCTGCAAGTGTTGCTGATAACTCCCTTCTATTTTCAAAATACATCAGGTTTTACCTCACTTTCTGTTATTTCATTTATTTCCTGCTCGTTCTTGCCATTTTCTATGGGTTTATTTTTCTTTAGCTTTACCTTTACAATCTTTGACAGAAATTGCCTCAGATTTCTTCCCTCACATTCGAAGCTGTCACTTAATTTGTATTCAGTATTTTGTTTCCTTGCTTTTTCCCTCTTCCTCCTCACCAAATATGTCTTCCTTTATCATATCAGTTGTTCTTTGCACCATCTTTGAATGCAGCCTCAATCTAGCCTTCAGACAGAAATGATACTTATCAACCCATCCCTCATCCCTCAGGTTTGACAATTGCCTGTCAAACTCTGCTCCATCCTGCCTGCCAGTGCCTTCTGTACACTAGCTACACATCACTGACATCAGAGCTTTTCATACTGTGTCACAGTTCCAAAATATTAATAAGACATGCCATTTATATTTTACCAGATCAACATATTTTCATGCTAACCAATATGTAAACATGATGACTTACTAACATGGTAGCTCACTTTTCTTTTAATCATTCACTTACGTGTTTTATAATACATTACAAAGTGATAGACCGTTGGTCTCTTTTTTCACTGTCTGGTCAATTCATTAACATCCTGTTTTTCCTACACCTGCTATTCAAAATAAATGACCGCATTAACACAAACACAATTAAGATGCAAATACGTGTGACAATATGAAAGCCTTAATAATGAAAACCTTAATATAAAATCACACTGACATATTAACCTGCACAGGACCTTATTTTCCTCTATTATTAACTTTAACAAAAAATAGAAGTGAGTAAAAAGGCATGTAATGTTGCTGGAAATTGCTAAAGGAATATTTGTGATTCGTGCTGATATCAGGATTCTTAGTACAATGCACTGTCAAACAGAAAATTGACTATTTAATTCTAGGTTGTACAGGGAAGATCTGGAAGAATGACTAAAGCTGTATAGGCTCATAATGTTTGTATGCTCATTACAATGAATCCCCTAGATTTATTTAACATTATCTTTGGCCTTAGGTTAATACACTGGAAGTTTCTCTATGCTTTTTCTATCATTATAATTAATTAATATCAAGTATGCAGACTATGTCCAGAATGTCAAGCTTTCTATGATAAGGGATGGATCGAGAATATACTTAAATTCATGGACTTAATAAAAGCTTTTATTTACTGGAAGAAAGATAATTTTTTGCAGCCGACCAAATGCATAATGCAAAAGCAAAATACCTGTTGCTAGCAAACTGAAAGAAAAGCAGAAAATAATGGAAAAACTGAACTGATAAGGCAGAATCTGTGGAGAGAGAATTTTGGTGTCCATTTATCAGAAGAGAAAAAGGTTAGAGAGTGAATACTTAAACAAATTAAAAGGAAATGAAAGGGAAGGAAAGAAAGGGGAAGAAAGAATGAAAGAGAAGATACATGACAGAGTTGAAGACAGCAAGAATTAAAAAGCCAGAGGAGTGATGGTGTAGAGCAAAAGCAGACAGTAATAAAATAAGAAACAAATGATGGCATCTAGAGAACTTATGATTAGCAGGTCTATTGCCAATAGCTGACGCTGCAGAAAAATAAATTGGGTGGTGTAAAGTGATTAATCGAAAGAAGGAGCACTGTTCCTCAAGTTTCATTAGAAAAGCGTTTGAGGTCACAACAGAGAGGACAAAGTGAGATTGGGAATTTTAAAAAGCAGGTTTCCTGAAGCTCAGGTCTTGTTTGTGGGCTGAGCAATTGTGATATATGGAGGGATCACCCAATCTGCATATGGCTCCATCAAGACATTATAGACATTAGATAGTAGACCAAGTTGAAAGACGTAAAAGTAATAAGTATTTCACAAAAACATCCACGTTATCACTTATGTACACCGGTAGGTGGATACCAAGCAATAGATATAATCACTTTGGGCAATAGGCCACGGCTGAGAAAGGAACCCATCCATCCATGAACTGATCATGTAATCCATGGACTGAGAATCTACTTGCTGTGACCATAATTGAAACCTGGCCAAATCATGAGGAGTATCATGTAATGTGGCATCTAACTCTTTTACATGGAAGAAATGCCTTTCTTTAAGCCACTAAATTGGCACAGTCAAGATGCTGAAGATGCAGGACCCCTGAGTACCAATGTGAGCATTTTCTGCTGTCTTGTCTATCCACTCATCGCAGGAAGTGCTTTAAGAATCGGCCCAATTGCTGTTGCCTCAAGAAGAACAGTTAAATAATCTATCAACATCTTTAAATGGTCTTGATGCTGAATCTGGAGGGACCATTGGGCCCAGTCTGACTACATCTAAGTCGTCAATCTGCAAGATCCATATACCATGGACCTGTGCTGGATTTTTTTTTAGATAGCTTAATCTATACTCCAACTTTGTAACTTGTATGTATTTCTGTGAATCCTTGAATGTATGTGTGCATGAATGTCAGAATGTTTCAATTATTCTGTTTAGATGAGATGTTAAGCACAATTGAAATTTTTATCTTTTCTTTATAAAAAGTTGCAAAACAGAATCCTGTCTGTGTATATCTTTAACATAGAATAGAATCCATACAGTGTGGAAACAGGCTATTTGGCTCAACAAGTCCATGCTGATCCTCCGAAGAGCATTGCCCTCCCAGATCCATCCCTGTAACCCTGCATTTCCCATGGCTAACGCACCTCGTCTACACATCCCTGAACAGTATGGG
Source organism: Ginglymostoma cirratum (assembly GCA_024137785.1). Lineage (NCBI taxonomy): Eukaryota > Metazoa > Chordata > Chondrichthyes > Orectolobiformes > Ginglymostomatidae > Ginglymostoma > Ginglymostoma cirratum. The sequence goes on along the minus strand of JAHRHZ010000038.1, from coordinate 15,424,094 downwards.
CAATTTAGCATGGCCAATCCACCCAACTTGCATGTCTTTGGACTGTGGGAGGAAACAAGAACACCTGGAGGAACCTCACGCAGACATGGGGAGAACTTGCAAACTCCACACAGACAGTCATCCAAGGGTGTAATTAAACCTGGGTCCCTGACACTGTGAGACAGCCGTGCTAACCATTGAGCCACCATGATACCCACAGTCAATGCCTTTAACAAATTAAAAGCAAACAAAATTGTTAAGTCTATCTCTTTAGAAGCCCTGTTACCTCCAAATGAGGAGGAAAAGAATAAAGCTAGTCTATGCTTCCTCTCCTGATCATAATAGAAGTGAGAATGTTTGAAATAAGTTCTAGTGAAAACCACAGGACTTGAGAAGGTAAAATTCATGGTACAGCTTGCAGGCCTGAAGGAACAGAATGAATGCCTAAGGTAATCTTGGAATACAAAACCATGCTGAAAATGAAGCTCTCTGCAGGAGTTTTTATGTGTGTCTATGATAAAGTTGGATGGATGAGGAGGGCGCAAGGTTGTAAATTGATCATTGCTGGAATAGGCATCCAGCTGGCTTATGGAAAGAATGCAACTTATTAATGTGGGATTGATCAGATTCCATGTAACTGATGAGAAATATCTCCCAGATTACAATTACACCAGGTAAGAATCTAATATCCATACTCCAGCCTTTGGAGACAGTCTCCACATTCAAGCATTATGTTCACACCAAGTGTTGGATGTTGGATGCAGGAAAAAGTCTTCACGGAGAGTGGAAATGCTGCCCTGCTTGATGTTTTGTGTGGTTTTGTCATCAAATCGTACGGATAGTTTTAATCCATGAACTGTCACTATGCCTGTAAAATATGTGGAAAAACCAATTCAACAGATAGAGAGGAAAGTGATGATTTGTTGTGGAGTGAAATGGGAGCTGGCAAAGCCAAATATGATCCTTACAATGATACAATAGCTGAATTGTCTCAGGGCAAATTCAATGAACATGGGATCGGATGCCAAAGACAATTAATCTAAATTTTTTAAATATTTAGTTATGGTTACATGAATATTTGTAGAACCCTTTCATCAAATAACATATGGCACATTCTAATTTAATCAGTTACCAGTGTTACGCCTTTTTTATTAATTCAAAATCGTGGCTGGCCACACCACTCTAGTGGTTCATATTTCATGTTCAGCAAATAAGTTGACCTTACTTTTGGAGAGGTTTTCAAGGCTTCACAGGTCAAATGATGTGCCTTGATTCACAGTCTACACCTGCGTGAACTCTATTTACCGGATTGTTGGTGGTTTCAAGCCTGGCTTGAAAGTTGTAAAAAGAATTTACAGGCATTGTCAAATATATTCTTTTATCCTTGTTGCTTTAATAAGCGCAGTCCCTGTTGTAATGTAGGAAACATGATAGCACATGTACACACAATAAGTTCCTTTAAACAGCAATGAGACAATGGCCAATCTTTTACTTCACACTGCAGATTAAGGAATAAGTATTAGCCAGGATACCACAGATAACTGTCCTGCTTTTCTTCCAAATAGCATCATGTAATCTTCTACATTCTGAGAGAATAGCACCACTATGGTTTAATTTTAACTGGAATTTAGATTTTGGCCACTGTAACAGCATTGCAAGTGACTGTAAAGACCACAAAAGCCCTTACCCTCCACATTATAGACCATTTCATAATTTGACTGATAACGTAGTCCATGACATTCAATTTATATTTCATTTTATTTATTTCTTTCCTTCATGGGATGTGGGTGTTGCTGGCAAGACCAGCATTTGTTTTCTGTCCCTCAATAGCCTTGAAATAATAAGGGTTACTGAACTGATACCAAGAATGGGTGTTTTATCTTTAAGGTGAAGGGACGGCTCAGGCGAGGCTTGTATCCACTGGAGTTTAGAGGAGTAAGAGGTGCCTTATTAACTGATGCAATTAATGCAACTGCTTACAATATGTAGTGTCACTTCCAAGTAATTAACTTTTAAATCTCCCAATTGATACCTTTGAAAGTTGTCTTAAAACCCATCAATATTCTCTAATTACAAGAACTATGTTTAACTATTGGTACCTATAACATTAAATTTCAAAATAACCATACAAACTAATATACATAGACCTATCACATACTTTGTTCCCATTTTAAAACATAGCTATATCTTTGAGTGAAAGCATTTTACCTCAAAGTATTCTCATGTGTGTTAGTCCAAGTTTACATTAGTTTTGCCTAAAAATAGCAATAAACATGCGCTTTTCTTCTCTAAGGAATTGTTTTACAATTAAGCATAATTAAACTATGTACAATTTAATTCCTTACTTTCTTAATCAAGTCAAAATTACTTGTTATTGAAAATTTGCTCAACCCTGCGGATATTTAGCATACACAATATGTTCAATGTAGCCAGTTTACAATTTGAAAAAAGAACGACCTCTCTTATACAAATTTTATAAAGAAAACGGTTTAGGTTTAATGCCAGAAACATTGAGCTATTGGGTTTAACCTTGTTGGTGGGAGAACTTTTAGGAACAGTAAGTTAGGAAATTGGTAATTTAGACAAATGTGGATTAGTTGAGGAATACTTAAGGAATTAACTTAGTTAAGGAACATGTGAATTTTGCAAGGCAAAATTATCTTTAGCTTTTTCAATTGAGTTTCTGATGCGGCAACAGTGAGGATTGAGTAGGGTATTATAGTTGATGCAGTACACATGGACATCACAAAAGGGTCTGATAAAATATCACACAACAAACTTGTCGGAAAAATTGAAACCCATGGAATAAGAAGTCAAGTGGGAACATGGGTATGAAGTTGACTAAGTGCCACGAAACAAAGTATAATCATGATGGTGGCTGCTTACCAACTGGAGGAAGGAATGTACAGAGTAAGATCTCAAAGGGTTGGTATCAGGACATCTGCTTTTTTATTGATACGCATTCATTATTTATATATTAATGTATTGGTCAGGTTCAAAATTTGAAGATGGCAGAAAACTTGGCAGTATTGTCAATTGTGAGAATGATTGTGATAGACTTCCTGAGAAAGTAGACAAGTTCGTGGAATCAGCAGACTCATGGCAGATAAAATTTAACACTGAGAAGTATGAAGTAATACTTTTGGGAGCAATAATGAAGAGAAATAGTTGAAACTCATGGGTAAAAGGGTTGAAAGGAACAGGTGAAGGAACAGAAGGGTCTGAGAGTGCATATGCACAAATCATTAAAAATGACAGGACTGGTGAGAAAGTGGTTTTAAAAAAAAAACCACCAGGATTTTGGGCTTTAAAAATTGAAGCATTGGTTACAAAAGCAAGGAAGTTACATTGAAACAACAATTCTGGGCATCACATTTTATAAAGAATGTGAAGACTTTAAAGAAAAAAGTGTGTCAAAACATTTTACAAGAGTGGATGCTAGGATGAAGAGCTTCATGGATAGATTGGGCTGGTGGCCTAGTTTCAGATGACTGGTTGAATCTCAGGCTGGACACAATGTTAGTACTGGAACAGCTGAAGGATCTTCTGGTAGCACTGACAGGCACTGGGGACTTCAGCAATAACAGTGAGTGGGAACAAGGAAATAGAGGCAGGCTAGTAGCTGACACAGTTCTTGTTGCTGTGATCACCAGCAGCACTGGACAGTGTTTGTGATAGTGACTTGCAGAGGACAATTGCAGTGTACACTGGCTTGGTTGAGGGAGAGCAGAATTATAGGAATTACATTATCGCAAATGTTGCAATGTTGAAAGGATATTTGTCAGCATCATTGAAATGAAACAACATTGACTGAGTTAAATAAAGAATTACTATAGCATATTATGCCACAGACAAAATATAACAAATGAAAAAGAATATTCGGCCCACTAATTCTGTAGGAATAAATATAAGCACATATGATGTAAAACCACAAGTGGACATTATAGTCTTATTTGCAAACGTCACCATTCAACTCAATTGTGGTTAACTATTGACTTTAACTCCACTTTACTACTCACTCACTGTATGCCTTCATTTCCAGAAACCAAAATGGTGCTTTTCTTAGGCTTGCACGTGTTCAATGAAGAAGTGCTCACAAACTCTAGGGTAGGTAATCCCAAAGTTTCAAATCTCTCTGAATGAAGAAATTCTCTTCATTTGAGTTGTGTTCCCACCTTCAAAATTTCCCAGCCAAGGGAATACAATCTCACAGTTTCTACTGGATCTAACTTCTTCAAAATCTTATGTTTCAATTAGAATATTTCTCATTTTTCTAAACTTTAGATAACATAAGTCCTGTTCACATAGGCTTGCATTACAGGACATTCTTCTTATTCTAGGGGCCAAGGAAATCAACTTTTGCCAATTTTCTTACATGAAGCCCTTAATGCCATCCTGCTTTGATATGGTCTTTGTGTATCTTTGATATTCCTGTGCGAGATTGAGCTTCCTGTAATGGAGAAATATCGTAAGATTTTTGCTAAAGTGAAATACAGCAGATCCTGGCAAAAAAATACAGAAAATGCTGGAGAAACTCAGCAGGTCCGGCGACCTCTGTGGAGAAAGATAGACAGTTAACCAGAAAACCTGCTGGACCTCGGGGAGACAAACCTTCTGTGAAACTCTACAAAATTGCCAATCAGCCACAGTATGATAAAATTTAGCCTGTTTCTTTTTATGTTTTGAGAAGGTTGGAGGAGGGTTAAGTGGAAAAGGTGACCAGAGAAAAAGACAAAGGGGATGCTAATGGTATTGGAGAACTTCCCCCATATCGCTTCTCTAATGCCATCAACATTCTTTTGCCTTTTAGATTGTAATTATTTAAGGGTTTAAGGTGCCAGTATGCAGGGTGTCAGGTGGAGTGTGTACAATGGTGCGGAAGATAGAGTGTTGCATCCAAAGACTTACATTTAGATTTACTGTCACATGTATGTAAAAATACAATGAGAAGTGTTTTTTCGCGAGTTATACGCAAAATGTCACCACTGTTCAGCGCCATCTTGAAACACTGAATTAAATGCAAGGTTTTACTGCAATAGAGTTTATATTTCTCTCTTCTTCTTGTTCTACCTCCGCTGCTTCTCCAGTTACTGCTTGACAGCTAGAGTCTCTGAAATCAGCTCCTAGGTCTCTGTAACAAGCTCTAGGGTCTCATTTACAGGCCTCCTTTGCCCCCAGCTCGTGACTGCCACATTTGAGCTGGGGCAGTGGGCCTGGGGATGTGTGGGTTTTGTACTTCCTGTCCCTATCTGGCACTCCTCCAGATACTGCTGCCAGTCTGCCATTCGTCCCGTTCGCTGATGTTTCCGCTCCTTCAGGCTCCCAGGCCCAGCTACAGATCTGGAGCCTCAGCCTAGCCTGCGAAGCTGGGCTGGAGCAGTCAGCACTGGACCTGCTCCTTGCTCACTGGGAGACCCTGAGCTGGGGTGGAGCTATGTCCAGCTGGTCCTGGCATTGTTAGCCACTGCTACCGGAGGCCTCCATCTTGACCACTCTCTAGGCTTTAAACAAAAAAAAGGAAAAAAGAGAAAATAAAAAGCAAAAGTATAAAGAAGAAAAGATAAAAAAAAGAAATAAACAGATAGGAGTGCACGAGCCCTGGGCTCAGATCTGCTACTCTGCCACCATTTGATTATACTCAAAGGTGGGGGGAATGTCAGTCCTGAGGGAGGGGTTTAGACCAGTTGCCGAGATGGAGTTGGTTGTTAGGGTCCTGCGTGATTTAAGAATTAGGGGAGGAGTATTTGGAGGGGCTGGTGTGTGGTGAGTCAGAGAGTTAGCTGAACAGTTATCCAGGAGTTGGACTAGGAATTTAAATCATCTAACTTTTCTGGTAACTATTGACTTTATTAAAGTGGAACCTTCTGAATTCTTTACCTTTAAAGGATTCTTGCAGAGATTTCTGGATTCAGCGGAATTGCCCATTGGAATCTTAAACTTTGTGGGCAATTCACGGGATTCCTAATGGTCCAAGAATGCAACTCCATGGCTATCTGGCCTTCGGAATATAGATACAGGATGGCACCATTGACAGACTCGGAGTCTACTAAAATCTTACTTCTTCTAACCCTAGAAAGCTTGAACTTTACTGAGATCAGTAACAGTGCCGCAATGGAAGGGCAGGTAGGTATAATCCTGGTATCACTACCCCAGTGTGTTTTATATCATAGCTGCTAATCTCACCCCTGTGATGTAAATAACAAAGTCATTAGCTGTCACCAAGGTGATTGGCTGTACTGATATAATTATAGATTCACTTAAAACACAAGATTGACTAATGAAATAAATCGAAGTACAGTGAGAGTATTTTTTAGCTGAGAGTCAATGAACCAGTTATTGGCAAAACCTCTTCACATATCAGAACCTAATGTATTTTATCATCAGGCACAAAGAATTCCATTTGTTTTGTTGGACAAAACTATTAATATGGTAATGAGAGTGAACTGTTTTTAATGTATGCCAATTAAGGATTAGGTTATTAGCTCCTTTAAAATGCCAGTCATCACTGAACTGGAAACTAACATGGACTCTGCTCTAATTTTTTTTTAAATGTGTTAAAAATATTGTACTAGTGTAGAGTCTAAATGTATTATCTCAAGTTATAACATAGCTACTAACAATTAGTTTCATGCTGGAACTCAATGACCATTATTGTGTAAGCAAGTACAGAAACCACTCTAAAATAAAAACAAAGACTAGAGATACTGTAGATCTGAAACAAACAAAAAGAGAAATTGTTGGACAAACTCAACTGGCCTGGCAGCATCTGTGGAGAGAAAACTGAACTAATATTTTCTGTCCCTCGACCATTCTCTGATAACTCTGTTTCCTCTCCATAGACGCTGCCAGACCCGCTCAGTTTCTCCAGCAGTTTCTGTTTGTTTGTTACATTGGCCATTTTTCCCGACACGTTCCAAGGACAGCAAGATAACAAGTAACCAGTTATTCTATTATTGTAGTGGGAAGGAAAACATTAGCTACAGCAGGGTGAGACCTTTGAATGTACAATTTGTATTCATAATGCATCATTAATATTACAAGACATTTCAAGCTGTTTCACAGCAGCCTTATAAAACAGGTTATGGCACTGAGTCACATATGGAGATTTTAGGTCAGATTGCATGCCCTTGAGAGGGTTGGTGTGGACTTGATGGGCTGAATGGCCTGCTTCCATACTGTAGGGATTCTATGATTTGATGAAAATTAGAGTTATGGGGAGTGGATCCCATATTTAGGATCTAAATTGCTAAAGGTGCTCCCACACACGCAATTAAAACTGCAGGGTTTTAAAAGGCAAGAATGAGAGAAATGCAGATATCTCTGTGGATTGTGGAGATTATAGAGATTGGGAGGGGTGAGGGCATGGACAGATTTAAAATCAAGAATGAGATATGGAACATCAAGATGCTGCTTGACTGGGAGCCAAGCTGGATTTGAGGTGGCCTGGTCGTTCAGTGATTAGCACTGCTGTCTCACAGTGCCCAGGACCCAGGTTTAGTTGCATCTGTCTATGTGGAGTTTGCACCTCCTCCCCGTGTCTGCATGGGTTTCCTCCGGGTGCTCTGGTTTCCACCTGCAATCCCAAAGATGTGCAGTTTAGGTGGATTGGCCATGCTAAATTGGCCATAGTGTCCAGTGATGTGTGAGTTAGGTGGATGAGTCATGGGAAATGCAGGGTTACAGGGATAGGATAGGGGTTGGGTCTGGGTGGGATGCTTTTCGGAGGTTCGTTGATAGATCCAATGGCCTGCTTCCACTCTGGAGGGATTCTATGATGATTCAATGTCAATCAGCTAGAACCAAGGTGACAGGTCAATAGGATGTGGTATGATTTAAGATGTAGCCATCAGTGGGTGGATGACTATTTGGTGTAGAATACTTAAATTCTGCCTAAAAAACTCTTTCAAATAATATTCAGTCCAAGGGCAATATCTCAGACAATATATCATTCTTTCAATGCTAGAGTAGCAGCCATATTGTAAAAAAAATTACAGGAGAGAAACAAACACCTCATTCGATGGGATTATGTTAGCATTTCCCATCCATGGAAGCAACTAATTCTAATATTTGCCATCCGTTATCCATACCTCTTCACCCTTTACATTTATCCATCTTTTATAATAACTTTCAGCATCTGCTCCTTCCTACCATATTCGACCTCCCTTTAAGTAGGTCAAGCCAGTTCTATCTTGAGATAGCGTCTCAGGATTTTGTACCTCTTACTCCATTGGTCATTATTCAACTTTGGGCTTTGTGCTGGCTGCACACTGTAAACATTTAAATTAGTTGGCACTGTGACATTTTAGTCCTGTCCAATTTCACAGGCATACAATCTAATCAACAACGTTGACATGAATGCTGCCTCAAACACTGAACCAGGAAATTAATTCCACCGTCTCTCCATTTCAATCGCCAAATTCTTCATGTGAAGAGATTTCTCATATCCTCTGTTCAAAATCTCACATTTAATATTTTATCAATGTCTCCTTGTTGGATTCCCAGTGCAGAATACAGAAGTGCTAACAATTTAGCCAAGCTAACAACGCTCCCTATAGAGCAGCACATTTGTCCAATGATACAGCTGGCCTTTAAGGATAGTGTACTTTTCTTTTCTCTCACTAGCATTTTAGTTACTGGTATAACGGAGGCAATTAGAAATGAAAGCAAGACTTTCCCACGACACTTTGGAGATATTCCTGTAGGAATTGTGGAACTCTAAACTAAATTACTTCCTTTGGAGTTGCACGTGTAGTCTCCCATTTCTGTCACACTCAGAAACAAACAAGGGATTTTTCTGACATGAGATGACAGCCAAGTTAAGTGCACCTCACTCTTACGCAAATTATATTAGGATATAGGATGACTAATAAAAATGAAAAGAAATCTCAGTGCCCCGAGATCCGTGTGTGGCAGGGACCTCTGGAACCAGATGTCAATGTTGGGAATGGTGCTGGTATGCCGATTGCCATGCACGAAGCCTCAGTGCATCAGCACATGTCCAGAAGTTGCCGCCTCGTTTGGTGATTGAGGTGGAAACTGTTAACTCATTTAAAAAAAACTTGGATCTACACCTGAAGCACTGTAACCTATAAGGGAAAGGACCAGGGGCTGGAAAGTGGGATTAGAATAGGCAAGTATTTGTGTATCATAGAGTCGTATAGCATAGAAACAGGCCCTTCAACCATGTCTATGCTGACCAACAAACACCAAACAACACTAATCCCATTTACCTGCACTTTGTCCATAGCCTACAATACCCTGGCATTTTAAGTGCTTATTGACATGCTTCTTAAATATTGTGAGAGTACCTGCCTCCACCACACTCTCAGGCAGCACATTCCATATTTCTACCACCCTCTGGAAGAAAATTTTTTTCTTCAGATCCACTCCAAACCAATTACTCCTCACCTTAAACATATGTCCTCCAGTCTTAGACATGTCTGCCATGGGGGAAATATCTTCATGATCTACCCTATCTATGCTTCTTATAATTCTGTATACCTTAATGAGATCCCCCTTAGCCTCCTCTGCTCAAATTAAAATAAACCCAGCCTATCTAAGAAGGAGCAGGAAAGCTGATGTTTCAGGTCTGGATCAAAGAAGGGTCCAGACCCAAAATGTCAGCTTTCCTGCTCCTCTGATGCTGCCTGGCCTGCTGTGTTCATCGAGCTCTACACCTTGTTATCTCAGACTCCAGCATCAGAAATTCCTACTATCTCCCAGATTATCTAATTTCTCTTTACAACTGAGATTTTCCATCCCAGGTAACATCCTGGTGAATAACATCTGTACCTTGGGAGATAACAAGCATGGGGCTGGATGAACACAGCAGGTCAAGCAGCATCATAGGAGCAGGAAAACTTGACGTTTCGGGCCTAAACCCTTCATCAGAAATGGGGGAGGGGAAGAGGGTTCTGAAATAAATAGGGAGAGAGGGGGAGGCAGATAGAGAATGGATAGAGGAGAGGATAGGTGGAGAGGAGGCAGACAAGTCGAAGAGGCGGGGATGGAACCAGTAAAGGTGAGTGTAGGTAGGGGGGTAGGGAGGAGATAGGTCAGTCCAGGGAGGACGGACAGGTCAAGGGGGGCGGGATGATGTTAGTAGATAGGAGATGGGGGTGTGGCTTGAGGTGAGAGGAAAAACAGGTTAGGGAGGTGGAGATGAGCTGGGCTGGTTTTGGGATGCGGTTGGGGGAGGGGAGATTTTGAAACTTGTGAAATCCACATTGATGCCATTGGGCTGCAGGGTTCCCAGGCTGAATATGATTTGCTGTTCCTGCAGCCTTCGGGTGGCATCACTGTGGCATTGTAGGAGGCCAAGGATGGACATGTCATCTGAGGAATGGGAGGGGGAGTTGAAATGGTTCGCGACTGGGAGGTGCAGTTGTTTGTTGCGAACTGAGCGCAGGTGTTCTGCAAAGCGGTCCCCAAGCCTCCGCTTGGTTTCCCCGATGTAGAGGAAGCCACAACGGGTACAGCGGATGCAGTATACCACATTGGCAGATGTGCAGGTGAACCTCTGCCTGATGTGGAATGTCTTCTTGGGGCCTGGGATTGGGGTGAGGGAGGAGGTGTGGGGGCAGGTGTAGCACTTCCTGCGGTTACAAGGAAAAGTGCCGGGTGTGGTGGGGCTGGAGGGGAGTGTGGCGCGGACAAGGGAGTCGCGGAGGGAGTGGTCCCTCCGGAAGGCAGATAAGGGTGGGGAGGGAAAGATGTCTTTGGTGGTGGGGTCTGACTGTAGATGGCGGAAGTGTCGGAGGATGATGCGTTGGATCCGGAGGTTGGTGGGGTGGTATGTGAGGACGAGGGGGATTCTTTTTTGATTATTGTTGCGGGGACGGGGCGTGAGGGATGTGTTCCGGGAAATGCGGGAGACACGGTCGAGGGCGTTCTCGACCACTGTAGGGGGGAAGTTGCGGTCCTTGAAGAATGAGGACATTTGAGATGTGCGGGATTGGAAAGTCTCATCCTGGGAACAGATGCGGCGGAGGCGAAGGAATTGGGAATAGGGGATGGCATTTTTGCAGGAGGGTGGGTGGGAGGAGGTGTATTCCAGGTAGCTGTGGGAGTCAGTGGGCTTGAAATGGACATCTGTCTCTAGGTGGTTGCCCGAGATGGAGACAGAGAGGTCCAGGAAGGAGAGAGAAGTGTTAGAGATGGTCCAGGTGAACTTCAGGTTGGGGTGGAAAGTGTTGGTGAATTGGATGAACTGTTCGAGCTCCTCGTGGGAGCACGAGGCGGCGCCGATGCAGTCATCAATGTAACGGAGGAAGAGGTGGGGTTTAGGGCCAGTGTAGGTACGGAAGAGGGATTGTTCCACATAACCTACGAAGAGGCAGGCATGTACCTTATCCAGTGGAATCATGTCCTTTCGATAGTGCGGTGTCCAGAACTGGACATGGTATTCCATCTGATGCCTAACTAATGCATGCAAAATAAAAACCGAAAGAACTGCGGATGCTGTAAATCAGGAACAAAAACAAAGTTGCTGGAAAAGCTCAGCAGGTCTGGCAGAACCTGTGAAGCAGAAAACAAAGTTAATGTTTCAGGTCCCGTGACCCTTCCTCAGAACTAGTGGTGGCTGGGAAAACATCAGTTTACATGCAGAAAATAAGGAGGTGGCGGTGGGGGGGGAGGATAGGGAGTAAACGATAGGATAGACCCCAAAGAGAGAGAAAGACAGTTGGACAGACAAAGGAGCTGCTAACGATCAGGCTGGGAGGGTGAGTAGTTGTTAATGGGGACTGTTAGTGACTAACAACAGGGGGTGTGTAATGGCAATTTCAACCCAATTTCCACCCTGCCCTCACTTTCACCTGGTCTATCTTTAACTCCTCCCTTCCCTTTCTTGACATTTCTGTTTCCATTTCTGCCGATAGACTGGCCACTAATATCCATTACAAACCCACTGACTCCTACAGCTACCTGGACTATACATCCTCACACCTCACTTCCTGTAAAGACTCCATCCCACTTTCTCAGTTCCTCCACTCCATCGTATATACTCAGATGAGGCCAACTTCAACAAAGGAGCCTCCAAAATGTGCACTTTCGTCCTCAACCAAGGAGTCCCCAGCACCGTTGTTCACAGAGTCCTCAACCAGGTCCGACCCATCTCCCACACTTCCGTCCTCATCCTTCTCTTCCCTCCCACAACAACGATAGTCTTCCCCTTATCCTCACCTACCGTCCCACCAGCATCCACATACAGAAGATCATCAGATGCCATTTCCGCCACTTCCAGCAAAATGCCACCACCAGACACATATTCTCCTCCCCTTCCTTGTCCACCTTCTGCAGGGACTGTTCCCTCCAGGACACCCTGGTCCACACTTCCTTCACCCCCAACACCTCCCCACAGCCCTATGGCACCTTCCCCTGTAACTGGCGAAGGTTCAACACCTGCCCATTTACCTCCTCCCTCCCCAGTATCCAAGGGCCCAAACATACCTTCCAGGTGAAGCAACACTTCTTTCTCCCATACCCCGGCCCCTATCCCACACAATAGGCCTTGTAGCCACATAGCATGCCATTACACACCCACTGCTGTTAATCACTAACAGTCTCCATTAACAACTGTTCACCCTTCCAGCCTGATCATTAGCAACTCCTTTGTCTGTCCAACTGTCTTTCTCCCTCTTTGGGGTCTATCCTATCGTTTACTCCCTACTCCACCCACCTCTCTATTTTCTGCATATAAACTGACATTTTCCCAGCCACCACCAGTTCTGAGGAAGTGTCACCAGACCCGAAACTTTAACTCTGTTTTTTTCCTTCACAGATGCTGCCAGACCTTTTCCAGCAACTTTATTTTTGTTATTAATGCTGTACAAAGTTGCAACAAGACTTCCTAGTTCCTACATTCTATGTCCTGGTTCATGAAGGCCAGCATCTAGTATGTCTTCTTCACCACCTAGTCTACCTGTGCTGACCCCTTCAGGGATCTATGAACTTTTACACCAAGGTCTCTTTGTTCCTCAGTACTCCCTAGGGACCTACCATTCATTGCATGTGTCCTTCCGTTATTAGACTTCCCAAAATACATCACCTTACACTTATCAGGATTAAATTCATACATGAAGTTTCCCAAATCCTCTGTGCTGCAGCTTTGTCCATTTAAATAATATCCAGCTCTTCTATTTTTCCTGCCAAAGTGCATTATCTCCAAATTTCCCACATTATATATCACCTAATAACATTTTCGTTGATGCACTTAACCTGTTTATATCCCTTTGCAGACTCTTTGTGTCATCCTCACCATGTCTCTTCAAACCTAACCTTTGTGTAATTTACAAACCTGACAGTAGTACATTCATTTCCCTCATTTGTTTATCTATTGTAAATAATTGCAGCCCCAGCACTAATCTTTGTGGTACAACACTATTTATAGGTTGCTATCTTGAAAATGCCCCCTTTATCTTAACTGTCTCTTATCATGCAAATCTCCTTCCATGCTAATATGCTACCTCTAACACCGTGGACTCTTATTAAGTAGCCGTATATTTTGTACCTTATCAAATGCATTTTAGAAGTTCATATCAGTCAGACAGCCTCACAGTCTTTATCCTATGCGTATCCCTCCTAAAAGGACTGTAATGAATTTGTCAGCTATGATTACCCCTTCATGAAGCTATGAAAAATCTGCCTAATGAAGTTGTATGTTTCTACATGTTCTGTTATTATAACCTTTTATAAATAGACTTAGCATTTTTCCAATGACAGACATTAATGTAACTGGCCTATATTTACCTGTATTTTGTCTCCCTCTCTTTTTCAATACAAATGTTACATTGGCTGATTTCTGGGAATGTTTCCAAAATCTAAGAATTGTTTGAAGATTACTGTCAGTGCATTGGTTATCCCTGTAACTACTTCCCTTAAAGTCCTAGGATGCAACCCATCAGGTTCAGGGAAAATAACAAGGTGTGGAGCTGGAATGAACACAGCAAGCCAAGCAGCATCATAGGAGCAGGAAAGCTTGACGTTTCGGGCCTAGACCCTTCATCAGAAAAATCTT
>JAHRHZ010000038.1:15394484-15409698 GCA_024137785.1 Ginglymostoma cirratum | reverse complement strand
ATGAAGGGTCTAGGCCCGAAACGTCAAGCTTTCCTGCTCCTATGATGCTGCTTGGCTTGCTGTGTTCATTCCAGCTCCACACCTTGTTATCTCGGATTCTCCAGCATCTGCAGTACCTATTATCTCAGGTTCAGCGGAAATGTCTTTTTCCCCCATTAGTCTCCTTAGTACGTAAGAAAATAAGAACTAGGACATCTGGCCCATCGAGCCTGCTCTGCTATTAAATAAGATCATGCTTGATCATTTCATGGATTCAGCTCCACTTATCAACCTACTCACTATAACCTTAAATTCTAACCACTGACCTACTGTGCCACCCATTTCAGACATTCCAAATATCAGAATAAAGTGTACGAAAAATTTTAAAATGTGCAAAAAAGTTAAAAATATAAATTACAGAGGAACTTTACGTTCCTCAAAAAGAAGGTTAACTTTTACAAGATAGTGAGGCTGTTCAACTGATACGAATTTAGCAAACCAATTTAAAATGTAGGTGCACCTCAAAAAACAAAGCATAACTCTTTCAAGAGATTGTTTTTCAGTAAGACTATTAACATAAAGTGGAGAACTATTGGGCAAGGGGCAACTTCAACAATACATCTTATGGAGAAGTGGAGAATCATTGACAAATTTGTTGTTGGAACTGCACATGTGCAGCTTTCAGACATTGTTGTCAGTCTGAGGGGTAATAGTGGCATACACTGACAATTATACTGTTATTACTGTCGCAAAATGTGTCCATGTTAAACCAATAGTGGAAGGTGCAAACTTATGATGCTTTTAAATTAGATCAAATTAAAAAGTCAATTGCCACTGACAATGCTGTACTCTCAGTTTAAAGATTGCCAAAGCAAGAAATAAACCCCAATAATCTGTTAGTGGATCATTGAAGCTTTGGATTGTGCCAGTATAATTTTGTAAAGTTGGATATACAGCAAAATCACATTAACTTTATGATGTATGTTATGGGAAAGTTACAGACACGCATCATAGTTTTTCCTAGCATGAAGTATTTAATATTGTCTGCAGCAGAGTGAGTCCATCATTGTTCAACAAGATTTAATCACCTTAATAAAATTTACATCTACACTTCTATTCAGATTCATCACCACATCATTAACTCCATAAATTAGTTGAAGCAAACTATTGTGTGTTTCATATTGCATAACATCACAACAACTGTATTCTGGAATCCTGTTCTAGACTTTCTTTTCAGTTTCTTTCCCGTTTTCAAAAGGCTTATCTTAATCCGTATGCATTTCCATCATTAAGATGGTGAATTGATTAAGTTTTTCCAAATGTTACAATGCTTTTTGCTACTTGCCATTATAAAAAAAAACATATATTTCTCAAGTTTAAAAATTTTAATACACCCTTATTTTGCCATTTGAATCAAATATAGGTATATCAATAACTGTCCACCAGAAGACCATGCTGGGAAAGAAAATATTTCAAACACACATTGGAAATCAATCCTTTATTCTCTTCATGTTAAAGGTAGAAGGGCTACACCATTCTAATGCAGTAACCTATATTTATGTTATAGCTTTCTATGTATTACAACATCCAAAAATGCTTCACATATGCATTTTACAACACAAGCACCAGGTCACTTTCAAAAGCTTGATTAAATATTGCCATATTCAGTGATACTGTTTTTAATTTTAACAGTTACCTATTTTTTTCCCTGATGTGGTCTTGGTCAATAATGTCCAAATTCAATTTGGACAGTGAAGAGGCATCACAATGCGACACTGTCCTTTGACCATTACCTCTGAAGTAGGCAGCATACAAACTCAGTGCTGTGCATTAGTACAAAGTTGAGTAGCTATACACCTGAGCAGGACATCCAAGCTGTATACAGTTGGCACAAATTCAGACTGGTCCTACTTAAAAGCCAGCCTACACTTCTTAGATGGGAGATGCATTCTGACTGAAGAACATGATGGAACAGTTTCCAACAGAGAATTAGAGTTAAATAAGGATTGAATTACAGTGCAACAAGGCATGAGCATTCTCTAACACTCTCTGACGACGTGACTGGTAGCCTTAGCGTAGGACGTCAAGAGGAGGAAAGATGTGACCTACCCACATGATAGGACCTCCAGAAAAATAACGTAAGAGTAGCTGGGTAAGAAACTCATAGTGACCAACGCCAGAATTCAAGTTCAATGGATCTGAGTGTAGTGCCACAAGAATTCTATCCACCTTATGCAAGTGATCTTTAATACAAAATCAACTTGCTGCCATGGCAACTTAAACTGCTCAAGTACAAGCTGAGGCCGGTATTACTGTGACTGAGTCTTCAAAAAGTTTTCAGGCTCTCAGAATTCCAGAAATCTGCTCTCCGGTAGATCATTAGAACACTCCATCTCTGGGAATTGCCAGCAGTTCTGTGCAGCATGAACCCTGTTGTACTCTCTCAGAATGACAGTAATTGTCTCCCACCTCCGCCAACTTCACCAATGACCTTCCTGTTGCCTGACAGCTTCCCTGCCACGCTGACTGCAGCCACTGCCAAAGTGGAACAATCTGACACTGGCCCTTTCGAGGCAACACTTGCTTGCAGCTAACCTTCCAACATTGTCTGAAATCTCCATAACTGAATGTCAGCAGTCTTTCCTAGCCATTCTGCAGTCACCTGGGTTGCACTGCATAGGATATGAATGAATGAATGAATGAATGAATATATTGTCAAGTATATATTGCAGTGAGAAATACAGCTTTTTCACTGTCACCATGATCCCACGCCATTTTGAATGGTTTAAGAATAAGAAAGAAAATAAAAGACATAGCTTAAAGAGAGTTCATCAGTCCTGAGACTGCTCATCATGAACGGGGCCTGCACCACATTCCCTCCTCCACCACCACTATACCAGACACAACTAGTGCTGAAGTCATCACTCTACAGGCACCAGCTAATGCAGCTGGGCTGACACTCTTCCACCACCACCTTGCTGTCACCTGTGTCAGAGTCGCATCTCTCACTGCTGGGCCCACCTCAATGTCGCTGTCGTGCCCTTCCATCACTGCTTCACCACAGCCAGTGCCAAACCCAGCCAACAATAAAGTCACCAGTCCTCAAGCACCATCTTTCATTGCCAGCCTACCTCACCGATATCACCTCCACCAATGTAGCAGCCACCGATTCCGATGCCAGCTCCAGTGCTTACCGTGGAAAAGTAAGTGAAAACTCACTTGCCACTATGAGCTCTGCACTGGGCCCACTCACTGCTGCCATGAGCTCCATGCTGGGCCCACTCACTGCTGCCATGAGCTCCATGCTCGACCCACTCGCTACTGCCATGAGCTCTGCACTGGGCCCACTCATTACTGCCATGAGCTCCGTGCTGGGCCCACTCACTGTTGCCATGATCTCCGTGCTGGGCCCATTCACTGTTGCCATGATCTCCGTGCTGGGCCCACTCACTGCTGCCATGAGCTCCATGCAGGACCCACTCACTGCTGATATGAGCTCCGTACTGGACCCACTCACTGCTGCCATGAGCTCCGTGCTGGGCCCACTTGCAAAGGATATAAAATGTAGACATAAAGAGAATTCACAAGGATGATTAGTTATCATTTATTTACAATATGGCATTTGTTTGATTTACACATTTGGTTTGATGCGTCCTTTTCTTGTTGGCATTTTTGTTTTGGAGGCCAAGTGTGTGCTTTGATGATCAATAGCAGGACGCACTGTTCAAGAACATAGGAATGCAGTTACTGCTATCACAGTTGGATGAGCTCCTCATCCTTAATTGGGCACCATACAACAACAGCTAGTGGCAAGGGCTATGTAGGGGCCAGTAGGCCATGACAAATCTTAATGTGCATACTGCAGGACACTGCCAGAGCAGCCCAGGCTGTGCTTAAACTTTGTTCTATCGCACTGTGTGTGACAGGCTGGTTTAATTGTGCACATACAGCTCACATGGTTGACACACTGCAGTTTTGAGTCATGTTATTAAAACAATAGCTATGATATACTGTGCATGCTCACATTCCAGCTGGATGATGAAAGAGTAGAAACCCATCTGGTTGCAGCAAAAGGCAGAATTGCAGCACCCACAAAGCAGTATCCAAGCATCATTGGCACTGGCCACCATGAGTACGGAACCATGGGTTCTCTCTGCCTGCTTCTCTCTCAGAAGGGAGAATGATTGTATTTAGGTCTCTAGGAATCTGTAATCCTTGGAGACTTCCTGCATGAGGGCAAAAACTGGAAGATGTTGCACATTTCACTTACACCAGCTTGGGAGGAGACAGGAGAGTAAGAATAATGTCACAGTTACCTTCACATCCTGTCTTCTTTACTCTTCTCAGAATTTCTAGCAGGGACTAGAAATGAATGTCCGGCACTCAGTTTCTCACTAAGGTTCATGTCATTGTTACCTAGAAACCCTGGGCACATATGTCCTGTTGTTGACCTTCTTTCCTTCCTTGTCTTCCTTCCAGTGGCTTATCCTGTTCATTTTACCACCCTTAATCACCTTGTAATGGAGTAATCCTGAAGGATGCATATGACTGCACGTATATTTGGGTGCAACTACTTTTGCAGCTCTTCAGCACATCCCACACAATTCCACGCATTCCAATTTCAACTTTAAACTTCTTCAAAAAAACAACACACCTCTACAATTGCAACAAAAACCAGTCAAGGTCAATCAACAACTGGCCTAAAATGGTGATTCCTTTAAGTAAGCATGGCTGATTGATCCTTTCTGAAGACATATCTAGTTTTAATTAAATGTTAAGGGCTAGTATTAACTGGACCATTGAATTCTAGGTTGGCAACACTAGTATCAAATGAATTTAACATATTGCCTGATGTCCCAGTGTGCCCACTCTGTACAATGCTGATGAATGCACACTCACCAAATGGCATCCAGCACAACTCATACCAGAGGCGTACCATGAATCACAGCCAGCATTCTGGCAGCAAAATGATACATTTGGCACCAAGTGAAGAGCAGCCACAGAGCCGTATTTAGTAAGCTCTGTCTCTTCCCAGCACAACCTTCTTCTCTTTATCTACATCACTATTCTGCTTCACAGCCTTGACTTTTCTGTTCAGAATTATTAAGTAACGCTTTTAATTCTTCCATCCCAGCTACACAAGGAAAGATTTTGAATTTAACTGTTTGCAAGAAAAATCATATTTTGCTTCAATGACATTTCTTCCATCGGAACTCTGAGTTTAGTGAGAGTTTAGTTGAAGAACTGACATTCTTGCTGTGGACAGGGCTAGTTGTGTATTTGTCAATGGGACTTATATTATTGAATAATCATATGATGGCAACTTACTGGTTTTGTCATTTATATCGAGCCTCAGCCCTAAATCATAGAATGATTTAGTATGGAAGCAGGCCATTCAGCCCATCGAGTCCATCTGACCTTCTGAAGACTGACCCATCTTGAACCACCCCCCCTACCCTATCCCCGTAGACCTGCATTTCCCATGGCTAATCCACCCAGCCTGCACATCCCTGGACACTATGGGCAACTTAACATGGCCTTTCAACCTGACCTGTACATCTTTAGACTATGGAAGGAATCCGGAGCACCTGGAGGAAACCCATGCAGACACAGGGAGAATGTGCAGCAGTCACCCAAGAGTGAAGCAATCGAGTCCCTGGCACTGTGAGGCAGCAGTGCTAACCATCGACTCTGCCCCACACCCTCCCCCCCCCCAACCCCCCTACCCCCAATCCCCACTAAAGCTTTTAGCTTCTTCAATTGAATGGCAGGAAAATGAATGAACAGTATGACTTTATGTTCTTTTTATTGTAATATAAACCTTAGTGTCCCCATAGTGTGAATGTGGCTTTAAGCAGTCACAAAATACACGTTTCCAGTTCCCTTTGCCATACTGTCTCTGATGGAATATTCAGCATCCAGGCAAGGATACATAAAATATTATCTCTAGTATGGGGAGTTAGAAACTGCAAATTCAGGCTTTGAAGTGAATAGATTCATAGGGACAATTGTGATATTGCTGAGGAAGCTGGAATTTCTAGATCAAAGCATCAGTGATCTTACAATAGACCTGTATCCATGACAACTACAAAGGAGTAACAACCCATTTCTTGTCGTTTAACTGTAAATGCAAAGCCCATTGTCTAACTGCACACTACAATACCAAAAAAAACCTGATACATGTTTCAATTGAGCAAGACTCACTGCTGGGAGTACTTGTTCATAAACTCAGCCCTGTAACACCCATATGAGTACTGCTCCAGTGCTTCCACAGATCTAGTGCAGAGACTTATAATGTCACAAATCTACCTCAAAGTATCAAATACCCATGAACACAGCGCTGAAGGTGATGTCTTTTCCAAACACTAATAGATACTGTTAGTGAGCAGAAAGTGGAACAAATGCTCCATTTCCCAGTAGTCGTTTCTCATTTTGATAAACTCATATACACAATGAATTAAAAGGATGCTGCGGAACTCCTGACAGAGTTCTATACAAAATATGAGCATCATTTATTCAGTCTTTGCACGTGTGCAAAGACAGCAATGGTGATTTGTATCTAAGCAATGTTAAAAAGCAGCCCCAGGCTCATGGTGCGTCATCCATTTCATTAATTTATTTCAACCTCATTTGCTTTATTTCATATTCAAATGTGAAGAACTAATATGTTCTGACAACCTGAATCTTAATCACATGCTATCCACAGTCTATACGATCTACAATCTGCTGTTCAGATGACTCTTATAAAGGGTTAGAATTTTAAACAGAGACCTGAAGATGCTATCAACAGAATTGCCCTTTTCTTTCAGCACCTCCGATTAGAAACCAGCAGGATTCTGTGATTATGATCTGAGAAAATTACATCAGTCTGCATAAAGTTCTTTCCCTTATTCTTTCTTCACATTGCCTGCTGTCGAGACAGTCCTGACTTGAATTAGCCGAAGGAATGAACCCAATTATGAATGAAGCAAATTGCTGGTGAAATGGGATTAAGGATCAGCTGCTTATGGAGCTCACTCTTGGTGAATGATGAAATAAAAGAGGGAGACTGGTTTCAGAAGGCTCGTAGAAAGGGTAACCCAGTCCAATGCTATATAAGTATTACAAAAGGTTCAATATATAAACCAGCTCCCATAGGCAACCCAGTGTTCCTAATTAGCTGTTAGCATAGGGTCTCAGAACATATGAACGGTAGGCAAGTTCACTGCATTTAGATCATACACAAGGTAGAAATAGCAATCACATTGCTCGAGTAGTAAGGTCATGCTCTGAGGACGTGGGTTCGAAGCTCACCATAGAAGGTCAAAAAGCATGACAATTCAATTAATAAATCTAGAGCTGAATCCAACCTCACTACTGATCTTAGTTAAAGAAAGTAACTTACCTGGTTTGGCCTATATGTGGCTCCTGATCCAGAAATGTGGTTGCCTCTGAAATGGCCAAGCAAGCTATTCAGTTCACCTTGTCAGTGATGCCCATATCCATAAAAGAAAAAAAGTTTATTCATTCCATACCTATAGTATTTAAAAAGAAAATTAGTTCCAGCCACAGCACATTCTTTCATAAGAGAATAAGCTGTCAGAGTTTTAAAGCAGGGAGAGCTCTTTTTTACAGAACTAAGCAATAACAAGTTACAGTAAATTACTTCAATACATTAAATAAACCATAGTTATATCTCAGTGCATGAAAAGGTTAAACAGACAGGCCTATCCTTTTAATTTATTACATTTGTTTTAGAAAGAAGGACAATCTCTTCATAGAATAGACCCAGCTGATCAAGAATGGAGACAGGGGTTTAAATTAGGCAGCCAAAGACATGAGTACAATTATTACAACGAACAATTAACTAACATCCATTTATTGAAATGTAGGTGGCATGAACATAGTGTGTTGTTTCTGTTATGATCTCTTGGGGGCTTCTGAGGCATGGTGGTAGTGTCCATACACCTGAGCTAGGAGGCCCAAGTTCAAGTGTCATCCTGCTCCAGGAGATGTGTGATAACATCTCTGAACAGGTTAATGCGAAAATATTTATCATTAATCTCTACATCCAGTCAGTATTAATTGTATGTTTTATTGCCTGCTGGTAGCAAATGCCGAGTAAAACTTAAAGTGAGCCTGCATTTCCTTCAGGAGAGATTCATGACGGCTGCTGGAGCTGCTGAGCTCCAGAATAAATAGAGAATAAATAGCTGTGAAACAATGTGACTTACGGTGGATGCTGTTTATCAGTCTGAAAGGATTAACACTCAAAATGGAGCACAACAAGCAACATCCACACTTGTAGCTTGTAGGAGACGGACCAGGATCTCATGTGATCTGAAAGGTCTGCAGTAATATAGTTCATATCATACAATGTTACAGTCTGGAAGGGTGGGAAACTCTTCAGTACTGCAAAGAATAAAAAACTTTTAAAAAAAATGTTAGAAAGCTATAGCATCAGAAATACTATTGCTATGAAAATTCAGAGACAATTGAAATACAGCACAATATTGGCATCCTGATGAGGACGATTCTTGAGGTTTAGAATCGTTTCTACACTGGACACAAAGACAGAAACTGAGGAAGTAAATTTACGCACTCAGTTGGGAGTTACTAGTTTCCAAAGAATAAATGAAACAAAGAAATTTGAAGAGTTATTGAAAACCTTTGATGATTATATCACCTTAGAATAACAACATATTTCAAAGAGAAATATTCAATAAGAGAGCGTAACATTCAGGTGAACCCAAGGTAGTTACAAACCATTGGAGAAGATGCCATTATGACCTAAAGCTACAATTCAGGTGAAACAGGATTATTGTAGGCATAATTGATGATACTTTGTCAGAATTATTACAGTCAAAGAAAACCTAACTCTAGATAAATCCATTCAGAGATGGTGAATGAAATAGAAATCCAGAAGCAAAACATATCAGTCTGAAAGAGAAGATGATCAAATTTGGCACAGGAGTGAGAGACCATTAGTAAAATCAGGAATCGAGTGATGCACAGATTATTTTTTCATGTACACTCGTGTTGGGGAGTAGCCAATTGGTTGACAGTGTCCCTTCTTATTCCTCCTCTTCCATCTCCAATTTCTTGTTTTCCTGCTCTTTAGTTCTTATTTGATATATGGTGGCATATTTCCTTGTGACAGTAAGCTTATGTGGTACATGATTCACCACCATGAATCTGGAGGTGCACACAACCAAGTATTCATGGGTCTTCGAGAAAATCTAAGCATTGAAATCACTGCCTGAGGATGTAATGGTCAACAGCAGGGTTCTCATTGTATACATATATCATGAGCCACGCCATCAACATACAGCTCTTGTTGCCCATTAGCTATCCTTGACAGTTGCTTTGGTATCAAAGAACAAAGAATAAAGAAAATTACAGCACAGGAACAGGCCCTTCAGCCCTCCAAGCCTGCGCTGATCCAGATCCTCTATCTAAACCTGCTGCCTATTTTCCAAGGATCTGTATCCCTCTGCTCCCTGCCCATTCATGTATCTGTCTAGATGCATCTTAAATAACGCTATATTGCCCGCATCTACCACTTCCGCTAGCAACGCATTCCAGGCACCCACCACCCGCTGTGTAAAGAACGTTCCACGCATATCACCCTTAAACTTTTCCCCTTTCACCCTGAAATCGTGACCCCCGGGTAATTGAGTCCTCCACTCTGGGAAAAAGCTTCTTGCTATCCACCCTGTCTATACCTCTCAAGATTTTGTAGACCTCAATCAGGTCACCCCTCAACCTCCGTCTTTCTAATGTAAATAATCCTAATCTACTCAACCTCTCTTCATAGCTAGAGCGCTCCATACCAGTCAACATCCTGGTGAACCTCCTCTGCATCCTCTCCAAAGCATCCACATCCTTTTGGTAATGTGGAGACCAGAACTGTACGCAGTATTCCAAATGTGGTCGAACCAAAGTCCTATACAACTGTAACATGACCTGCCAACTCTTGTACTCAATACCCCATCCGATGAATGAAAGCATGCTTTATGCCTTCTTGACCACTCTATCGACCTGCGTTGCCACCTTCAGGGTACAATGGACCTGAACACCCAGATCTCTCTGCGCATCAATTTTCCCTAGGGCTTTTCCATTTACCATATAGTTCGCTCTTGAATTGGATCTTCCAAAATGCATCACCTCACATTTGCAGTGAACTAATATCTGAAATAGTGTTAGTATGGAAGGCAGAAACAGAATGATAACATGATGATTGCTGTCCGAATACCAGACAATATCCTGTATGATGTAATCTCAAACAACAGCAGCATGCAAAGGGGTTGGTATCCTTTTCTTTCCAGGTGTAGGTTGACATGCAGCATCCAAAAAAAAAACCCTTCAGTCCAATTCAGAACAATTACATTCTACATCATGGGCAAGTCTGCAATCCCTACAGAGATTTGTGCACACACTGCCTATCTCTTCTGGTCAAGAGAGGTTTGACTGAATTCTCTCTTATGCAACTATGGATGACAAATCTGCAGATATCAACAGGAGCCTGGAAGGAGTCGAATGCATAAAGGCTCCTAATCACAGAAGCAGCGTAACTACTAACAACATTGAATTTTACAACTCTGTGACCACCACAGTAGGCAAAATGTGCTAATGACTACCTTAGTGAAGTGCAGATGTCTCAAACATTTTTGCTAGTGGACTTCAGGTTAGTGGATTGTTCTCTGAAAAGCCTGGGTAGATATGGCCTCCTGTTGAAAGACCTTCTCCCAGATTCTTCTTCTCCCCAACCAGTTTGTCCAGCTCTGCGTGATCCAAG
Organism: Ginglymostoma cirratum; assembly: GCA_024137785.1. Classification (NCBI taxonomy): domain Eukaryota; kingdom Metazoa; phylum Chordata; class Chondrichthyes; order Orectolobiformes; family Ginglymostomatidae; genus Ginglymostoma; species Ginglymostoma cirratum. The sequence continues at coordinate 15,398,942 of JAHRHZ010000038.1, read as the reverse complement.
CTCATTCTCCTAGTGATGCATGATCCTTAAAGAAATCCTACCGGTCCATCCATGTCTGAGGGCACTCGATTTGTGCAAAAGTCAAGTCAGCAAAAATTGTTCAGCAGCTTCCACAGTACACCCTGCAGAATTCAGGAACTTAAAAAACAACTTAGAAAACACTAAAAACATGTAGAATCATATAAACTGCCAGAAAAAAAATAACTAACCCCAGTTGGTAACAATCCGTTTAAATAGATGTCAGATTTAGTTTTGTGAGGTTGAAGGGGAAATCAGCTGGAGGTTTGAGCTTCAAACCCTAGTTAAGAATATTTTTGTTTTCGTTTTCTTTGAGCACTTATGTTTATTCATTACATTAGAAATGGAGGCAAAAGGGTTTGATTGGGTGTGCAGTTAAAGACAGGAACTCACATAATGTTACATCTCCAAATGCATCCAGACAGAGTCAGCAATCCTGTGCTGAGTATGCTGTGTTGAAGTCATGGAGGTGATGTGTGCACATGATCTGAATCTGATTTATGATAGAAATGAAATGGATGCTGTGCAAGTTAGATTTTTTTACAGCGACATGGATCTTCTTTTGGTCTTTGCCAAGAGGATTGTATTTTGCAGAAAATGTTCGTTTGTCATTCACTAGTTAGTTATGGAACAAGGACTGTGGTGAGCTGCAACAGTTACAGCACTAATAGTTCCCTGAAGACATATCATTAATCAAAAGGATGATTCAGATCACACATCTAGATACTGTTTACTAAAAGCAAGATTGTTACTATTCTCCTCTGCATAAGCTCCAATAGAAAGGTATCATCGCACCATCATAGCAGCAGATAACTGGCTAGAAGCTGGAACAACAAGCCCAGACTCCTTCAACTTTAACTTTGTTGCCTTGTTTAAATTGGTCTTGGTATTAAGTGAGAAGTTAATGACATCGTTTACTCGCCTTTCTGAATTTGTACGAGGTTTAGAATTTTTGAAATTGGCACTTTACCAGTTTTCTTTGAAAATCACGAAGTTTCCTTTGGGGCTGAGAGTTTCTATCACTGGTTCTTTATCATTTCTTTATGTGAATAAGAGCTTCCTTGTTGATTTAAAGGTGGAAATTAAATTATTTTAAAGATTCCAGCATAAGTAACAGTATGCTAATAGCCATCTGTGGTACTTGACAAGTGATCTCTTTATTGATCTCTATTATTAATAGCCGAATATTATGCATTAATTATTTTTAGCGCTGGGCTGATTTGGTGACAGTCTCCCTGGATACATGCATTTATTAAAATACAGCTGTATTGATTACACGAGTTTTCTTCAAATTCCCTATGTGCAAACAGATAGAGGCTTCTTCCCTCAGGAGGCTGTTGCATATATATATATTTTAAAAGAATCCTATTCATAGGCTGAGAAACAAAGAGAAATGCCACAAACAAATGGCCCATTGTCACATTGAATGGGTTGAACAGAAAATGTCCTGCCAGACAGGGTAAAAATAAATATTTGGGAGTAACAAAGAACTCCCAATAGAAACGGAGAAACATAGAAGATAGGAGGACGGGGAGGCCATTCGGCCCTTCAAGCCTGCTCCACCACTCATCATGATCATAGCTGATCGTCCAACACAATAGCCTAATCCTGCTTTCTTCCCACAACCTTTAATCCCATTCGCCCCAGGTGCTATAATCTAGTCGCCTCTTGAATACATTCAATGTTTTGGCATCAACTGATAATGAACTCCACAGGCTAACCACTCTTTGTGTGAAGAAATGTCTCCTCATCTCCGTCCTAAATGGTCTACCCTGAATCCTCATACTGTGACCCCTGGTTCTGGACACAGCTGCCATCAGAAACATCCTCTCCGCATCTACCCTACCCAGTCCTGTTAGAATTTTATAAGTCTCTATGAGATTCCCCCCTCATTTGCCTAAACTCTAGAGAAAACAATCCCAACCTAGTCAATTTCTCCTCGTACGTCAGTCCCGCCATCCCCGGAATCAGTCTGGTAAATCTTTGCTGCACTCCCTCAAGAGCAAGAGCATCCTTCCTCAGAAAAGGAGACCAAAATATTCTAGGTGTGGCCTCACCAAGGCCCTGTATAACTGCAACAACACATCCCTGCTCCTGTACTCGAAATCTCTTGCAATGAAGTCCAACATACTATTTGCCTTCTTTATCACCTGCTGCACCTGCATGCTTACCTTCAGCGACTGGTGCACAAGGACACCCAGGTCTCGCTGCACACTCTCCTCTCCCAATTTACAGCCATTCAGGCAGTAATCTGCCTTCTTGTTTTTGCTTCCAAAGTGAATATCGTCACATTTATCCAAATTATACTGCATCTGCCATTGATTTGCCCACTCACCCAACCTGTCGAGATCATGCTGAAGGATCTCTGCACAGTTAGATGAGCACATAAGAGTGAGTGGAATAGAACGATATATTGATAAGGTGGGATGGAATATGATAACACCAGGTTCATGTGGACCATTGACTCCATGCCTCAATCTGACAAAGGTCCAATTTCTTTTTATGAGATAACAAGGTGTAGAGCTGGATGAACACAGCAGGCCAAGCAGCATCAGAGGAGCAAGAAGGCTGATGTTTCAGGCTTAGACCCTTGCCTCCATCACATTTCCTGCTCTTGGTCAATTTCCAAATACACTTCATATTTAAATAATTCAACTTTCCTCCCCTTCCTATATTGTTCTCCCTTGACCCATCTCTAGCATCAAGCTTTCCAGTGTTACATGGTCACAGGCTGCAGCCCACTTCTCACAAGATACGTTTCAAATAACTAATCTTTCCTAATACGAATTGACCTAATCATATTATTTTATACTTAATATTTTTAAGTGAGCATTTATTTCTCATCTTGCGCTTTAACCAATCAGTAATGATGACGGTGTGTTAGAGTTCCCTCAGTGATTTTATCTTTCTGTGACAACATAAACTTTGACAAGCACGTTGCAGCCTGGAATGACGGATGGTGACAGTGGAGGGTCCAACTTTCTTCCCATCACATAGCTGACCAGGAATCTCTCCCAAACTTACTACCCCACCATTAGCATGTGTTGGAATGATTTGCAAGATGATAATCAACTTGTTTCGCCATGTTATGACAGCACCTTCTTGGGCCAGCACATCCTGAGGTGGGACTCAAATATAAACTTTCTGGCTCAAGAATGCGATCCATCATATCACAAGATGAGCTTCCACTCAACAATAGTAGTAGTGACATTATTGTAATTGTAATGTAATTGTAATTACACATTCTTAGTACAGAGTTCAAAGCTGCAAAGAACTGAACATTACTTAAAAACCTTGCTCCCAAGACAAAACAAACGGCTCATTGTTTATATTAAATAAATAAATCTTCGTTAGTTCCATATGTTCAAAGTCTATTCAATATGAAACAACTAATTAAGAAGAAAAATATTAGTTTTTTGAACTGTCTTACTGATTTCAATTATTTCATTCTATTTTTAATCAACAACTTAGTCAACTATGGATATTTACAGTTTTATGTCAGTGATTATTTCATTGCATCATTTGATATCTCTTATGTAAAACTCTGTGGTGCAATAATATAATGTTGGTGTCACTGACACAAATATATAATATTTGTCACAGTTTTCATTATTGTACACGACAATATGAATCAATACTGGCCATGAGGAATCTTCAAACTTTGCAATGGAAATTTAACATTGGTGTGAACCATGACAGCATACAGACAGGTTCTGAGATGAACATTACTTGAAGAAATGCACCACTGACAATCCAACACTCTCATTGCTGCAATGATAAATTACATCCTTGAGTCTAGATATGTGGCTCACCCACAACCTTCTGTCTCAGAGACAAAAGTGCTACCAATGAGGCAAGTTGGCACAAATGAATTGCAATGATTTCATTCCCTTTCAGCCACCTCATTTTATCTAATGATTTGAGAATGTGGTTTGTCATGATAATGATAAAGTATAGAATATCAGTTTTCAGCTGATATCATCTAACTTTAATACCTTGGACATTCGTAGACCTAAATGGTTTCAAAAAGAAAAATCACTGCCATAAAAATAGCTGCAGTATTCATCTGACTACAGATTGAGCTAAGTTTCACAAAACCATCAATAAACAAGAATCAGCATGAACAGAAATAAACAAAAAAGATATTGAATTCAGTCAACCCGATCTGTATCTCTTATTTAATTTATAAGCTTTATGAGAAGTTCATGTGCTGGTGATTAAAAATTCAGCTCAAATTATCCAGCTGTGAGACAATAAACCCAGTTACAGGAATACATAAATGACTGTTTTTTCAAAGGAGATAAAAGGTACTGCAGATGCTGGAGAATCCGAGATAACAAGCATGGGGCTGGATGAACACAGCAGGTCAAGCAGCATCATAGGAGCAGGAAAACTTGACGTTTCGGGCCTAAACCCTTCATCAGATTTCTGATGAAGGGT
>JAHRHZ010000038.1:15377698-15394084 GCA_024137785.1 Ginglymostoma cirratum | reverse complement strand
CCTTCATCAGAAATCTGATGAAGGGTTTAGGCCCGAAACGTCAAGTTTTCCTGCTCCTATGATGCTGCTTGACCTGCTGTGTTCATCCAGCCCCATGCTTGTTATCTTGTTTTTTCAAAGGATGTTGTTTTGCAAAACTAAGGAGATGAATTTGCAATTGGAGAAGGCTCTCCCTCTCTTTTCACAACTGGTAATAAAGCAAATATTCAGACAAATATCCAAACACTGAAAACTCAAAGGTGTCACAATGTTCATGGTTGCTATTGATCCAGGACACCCGTAACTAACCATGGTCTCAAGTTAAAGCCTCATCTTAAAGACTTTAAATTGTATATTCTTCTTTCTTCCTTTCTGTACTTCACACTATTCCCTGCATAACTCTGTAGATGCTTGTGTGTGTGTGTGTCTGATGTTGTATCTTTATTTTCTCAGAGTTAGCTAATTAATAAAATAGTTCTTTTACTCAAGGAAACCTTGTAATTGGGTTCTGTTGCTTCTGGTGAGCTAGTTAACTGCATTTTAGTTGAAGTGAGGCATGATTGTGTGTTAAAAAAATTTATTGCAGCCAACTGAGGAGGTTGAAGACTCAATTCCCACCTTCCTCAAGATCCTTATCATCTATGACTCCCTCACCCTTTGTTGCCTTCACTGCCTAAATCGCTCGCTCTTGGTCTCACTCACTTACATTCTCAAAAACTTTTCCTGCTTGATTTTGGAACATCCTGATTAAAATTCCTTTCATTTCTCTACCTTAGATTTCTCTTTCCTCAAACAATTTTACAGAAACAATTTCTCCCACAAATTACTATCACACAAGGACTTGGAATAACGTCAGTAAGCTTGACAGATCTGCATCACTTTTTCTTTCATCTTTTATGTTGTTCACATCATTGCTAACTTCCTACCACTCGAACCTTTTTTTTTCCAACTCTGCAAAGAAGTAATCATTTTGCTTGACTTGAATAGTCCCAAGTGTGAACTTTCTCCCCACTAGCTCACCACTTTGAATCAACCTGACAATCGATCCAACATTTCATCCTTGACTATGATAGCCTTCTACCCCACTGCTGTCCCTTCTTCCACAATTACTCTCACAGCATTAATCCATTGGCCAGAACTTGAATCAAATACAGCAAATGAATGTGCATAATCTCCACTCAATACTCTGTTTGATCAACTCAAGAAGTATAGCCCCCTCCTTTTTATATTGCTTTCAGTTCTGAATCCTCCTAATGTTGCATATTCATTCTAGAAGGACAAACAAGATGTCAAGTTTTTATTTGATAATTTATTAGGAGACTCACACAAATTCTGTCACTCAATACGATCATTAGTGAATTTCTACATCATCTCTACCTTTCCATTCTATCTCTATTTTCTGTGATTCCATTAGTGTCCAAAACAATGACCTTGTCAAATCCTCCCATGTACTTTTATATGTTTCAGTGCGATCACCTCATCTTCTTCCAAACTCCAGTGAATATAGGCCCATTCCACACAACCGATCCTCCTAAGGGAGGCCTCACATCCTTGGAATCAGCCTAGGGGAGCTTCTTCACACAGCCTTTATGGGATAACATCAGTAATGTTAGTGGACTGGTAACAAAAGGCAGCTGTTCAAATGTCACCCTAGCTGCCAGAGATCAGGACAACTCTCAGGACACCAGAAACAGTCTCAAAGACCCATATGAACGCAGTAAGATTTACTCACTCTTATACTGCAATGTCTTTGCAAAACACAGTCTCTGTGCTAACATTGTATGATTTGTGTGCAACGATGTTTCTTTGCAGTCCTCCAAGTAAGAGCACTGACCCAGGCAGTAACCACAGACTAGCCTGGCAGGGTGGGCTGTCATGGTCTCCACTGGTGTTCACAGGTGATATGGATGGTCCCCCTCTGCACCACCCTATCCACCAAGCCCTCCAGGTCCCTGCCCACATAACAGGACACCAATTTCCCCTTCTATACAATGTCCAGGAATGTATCAAACCATGTAGGATAGCTCTGGATTGACAGTCCTTGATTGGGTGCACCAAGGCTATTTAATGATGGCAGCACAGATTTTGAGTATCAGAGTAAGGATGTCTTGCTGCCGTTATACAGGGCCTTGGTGAGGCTACACCTTGAGTATTGTGTAGAGTGTTGGTCTCCTAGTCTGAGGAAGGACATTCTTGCTATTGAGAGAGTCCAGTGAAGGTTCACCAGACTGATTCCTGGGATGGCAGGACTGACACTTGAACAAAGACTGGAACGACTGGGCTTGTGCTCACTGGAGTTTAGAAGAATGAGGGGATCTCTTCGAAACTTATAAAATCCTGATGGGACTGGATGGGCTAGATGTGGGAAGAATGTTACCAATGTTGGGGAAATCCAGAACTAGGGATCACAGTCTAAGAACGAGGAATAAGCCATTCAGGACTGAGATGAGGAACAATTTCTTTACTCAGAGAGTTGTGAACTTGTGGAATTTTCTATCACAGAAAACTGTTGGGGCCAGGTCGTGAGATATATTCAAGAGGAACATGGCCCTTGTGGCTAAAGGTGTCAAGGGGTAGGGAGAGAAAGCAGGAGTGGGATACTGAAATTGCATGATCAGCTGTGACCTTATTGATGGTGGTAGAGGTTTGAGAGACTGAATGGCCTACTCCTGCTCCTATTTTCTATGTTTCATGGATCCTGGGGTATCCCAGCAGTGGTGAATACTCTCAGCGATAGCAAATGATGAGATTGGGCCGCTGTTGGACTATAGAGGCACCATCGGAGTATTCAATGAGGCCAGTTTGGAATAATGACATAAGACACTACGCCTCAGGGAGAGAAACCGATGAAATATGAAAAAGACACTATGCCAAACTATGGAAAAAGTGATAACGTTTGTTCTAATGAAGCAACATCAGACTCGAAACGTTAACTCTGCTTTCTTCCCACAGATGCTGCCAGACCTGGTCTGTTTTGCCAACCAATTCTTTATTTGTTTCAGATCTCCAGCATCCAAGTTTCTTGTTTTATTGTGATGGTAAGATTGAGGCATTCGCAGTTTTTCCGACCACCACTTGTCCACACTCCCTCTTCGCCACCCTGAGAGTTCAATCGTTCAACTGGTCACGGCTTCCCACCAGAAATCTCCTCCGAAACCAGGCTTCAGAAGGGTTTGCTTTCTTTCTGGATGCTTTCAACCATGCCTTTAATTTTTTTTCACAGTCACCCACAATCCCTTTGCAGGTAGTCAATGACTGACTGTCCAAAGTGACCTTTCATGTGAAAATCAATGTACAAATAGCCAGTGTTACATTATAATCGCTCTGTCACCTTTAGTTTCTCTAACATTAATCCTCCACTGGGCTATCTTCACAGTTAATCATAATTATTTGTTTCAGATGTTTACTGATCAAGAATTCTGTCCACAGAAATCCCTGCCATTATAGCACACGAACACAAATAGCAATCCAGTCTTTAACTGGGAAAAATAGGCTATCAGCTCCATTAAAACTGAAGGCAAAAGAGGTTGTACATTTTTACCCTAATGGCAGAATAACACTATCTACACTATGATCTGGTTCATTTTAAGCAAAACAGTAGATGGTAATAATTAGAATGTGTGGCTACGGGGTGGCATGGTGGCTCAGTAATTAGTACTGCTGCTTCACAACACTAGGAACGTGGGTTCAATTCCATCCTCAGGGTGTGTGTGGAGTTTGCACGTTCTCCTTGTGTCTGTGTGGGTTTTCTCTGGGTGCTCTGGCTTCCTCCCACAGTCCAAAGATATGCAGGCTAGGTGGATTGGCCTTGGGAAATGTAGGGATCAGGCAGGGGAATGGATCTGGGTGGCATGCTCCACAGAGGGTCAGTGTGGACATGATGGGCTGAACAGCCTGCTTCCACACTGTAGGAATTCTATAACTTAAATCTGGCCTTGGACAGTTTCCCTGAACTTTCAGAACTTGTTGACTCATCTGCTCTTGCTTACAACTTTTTATCTTGTATTGCCTGTAATATGCTCCCAGGCTCAAAGCAACAGTTATTTGAATGTTTTGTAACTCATAACTGCCATTACACTATTTTCAGAGCACACCCCTGCATCACTGCGAGTCCCTACCTTTGCCCCAGATTGGAGAAATATTATCCTTACTGTTTCAAATTTCCATCCCTCTCACCTCATGGTTCATTTTCAACTCTTCCCTTTTCCTGCCTCAAATTTCCTGCTTCCATTTAATTTTAATTAAAAATTAGAACTAACTTTATCGTCACACATACTCACACGTGTACAGTGAAACGTATACTAGATGCCACTTACAGCACCATCTTGGGTACAAAGGTAACTAGGTACAGATTCTTAAGCACAAGTTCTTCAAAATAAACAGAAAAATAAAGAGATAAAAAGCACCGCAATACAGACCTTTGCATCATCTTAGGTACTAAAGTGCAAAATCATGGGAATAAATTAGAAAAGTAAAGAAATAAAATGCTCAGAACAGCAGCCTTGCAACCCAGCCTGCGCTGGCACTTAGCCTCCAGACTGCACCAGGCTTCACCTCGAGGCTCTCAAGGCCAGGAGTCTGCCCTGGATTCACTGTGAGACCAACTGACTGCACTGAGGCTGAGAGAGCGCGCTGAGGCCGGGAGACCGCACTGAGGCCGGGAGACCGCACTGAGGCTGGGAGACCGCGCTGAGGCCGGGAGACCGCGCTGAGGCCGGGAGACCGCGCTGAGGCTGGGAGACCGCGCTGAGACTGGGAGACCGCGCTGAGACAGGGAGACTGTGCTGAGGCTGGGAGACCACGCTGAGACAGGGAGTCTGTGCTGAGGCAGGGAGACCGTGCTGAAGCTGGGAGTCCGTGCTGAAGCTGGGAATCCGTGCTGAGGCCGTGAGTCCATGCTGAGGCTGGGAGATCGTGCTGAGGCTAGGAGTCTGTGCTGAGGCTGGGAGTCCGTGCTGAGGCTGGGAATCCGTGCTGAGGCCAGGAGACCGCGCTGAGGCCGGGAGTCTGTGCTGAGGCCGGAAATCCATGCTGAGGCGGGGAGACCGTGCTGAGGCTGGGAGTCCGTGCTGAGGCTGGGAGTCTGTGCTGAGGCTGGGAGTCTGTGCTGAGGCCGTGAGTCCATGCTGAGGCTGGGAATCCGTGCTGAGGCCGGGAGACTGTGCTGAGACTGGGAGTCCGCGCTGATGCCAGGTTCTGTGATGACGTCACTTGAGGCTCGAGGATGGGAGGCAAGAAGAAAGAAGGAAAAAAATACACAAAATGAGAAAAAAGGAGAAAAGAAGTTGACGGAATGCATTAGTTCCGGCTGAGGAGTCTTTCTCCACCACCATCTTCTTGCTGAAGTTACTACCTACTATAAGCCCCCATAGCTACCAGAATATCCCTCCTTCCATATTGCTCCCAGTTTTACCAGCTCCATTGTTTTTGCTCTGATGGTGCATTCTTAAATACCATTACTTCCAACAAGTCTTCATTTTTATTCATCTGTGGATAGCCTGACTATGGTGTTTGACAGGAGCCATTACTTTTTGTTTGTGCATTCACCCTCAATCCTTCCCTACCCACCCTGAGCCATAAAAGGGGCCTCTTATCATTCCACCTCATTAAGCCTCCATGTTCTAAAAGATTTATCTACATTATTTCATTCACCTCCAACGTCATAGGGCCCAGTCACATCATCCCCCTTCACTTTCAGTATTTTGAAAAGAACCATTCACTCTACAGCACCGTGTCTACTCTTTCTGTCACCCTGGCACCCTTCCCAAGGCACTGGCTTTTGCAAAAGCAAAGTTGCCGCATTTATCCTTTCACTCCTCCTTTCCCACAGTGCAGGACCCTGCACATTCCTGCCAGCTGAAGCAACAATGTACTCCTAATTTGTTTGATTTACTTTCCTGTATTCCCTGCTCTCAATTTAATCGATTCTACAGTGAGGAGATCAAACGCGTAACATTAAAATTTTGCTGAACACCTCCATTCAGCTGAAAGCCTGATCCCGAGCAGCAGGGCACTTTCCATTTTAGCATATTCCCACCCCTTCACTAACTACTGCACCTTATCTTTCTGTTAGGCACTTTATACCCTCTAGACTCATTGCTGATTTCAATGACTTCTGATCCTATTCACACAGACTGCAGCTGCTGGTGGATATTCTGCTTTGCTCCTCCTACATGTTTTCTAGACTCATCTTTTGTTTCTTTACTTGTCCCATTATCATCATCCTTTTTCCTTACACCATCAGCCTTTCTGCCTTTTAATCCCTCTCCCCATCTTATCCCATGCCTTCTGTTCTTTCCTTTCCTCTCTATCGCTTCTTTAAACACTGTTCCATATGTAACTTCTTCCAGCTCAAATAATTGCCGATTGATGTGAATTTTTAATCCACTGTGGATGCCGGCATGTAGGCTGGCAATGTCAGCTGGCAATGCCAGCTGGCATGCTGGGTCCCTACTGAGCACATTTTCCGAGTGCTGAATTTTCCAATCAGCCTTCTGGTTGGGCAGAGCAGTATAGAACAGCCTCCTGGTGGCAGAAGAGCACAATAGGCAGGTCCATCCCACATCCCTGGCTTCGACATGAACTATAGGCTGCCCTGTGGACAGATCTGCTTCCCACAAAAGAGTTAAGAGAGTCCATATCACTCACCTACCATTTCATCTTGTTGCTGTTTTCAAAGCAGGATGTCTTTGATTGACTTTTCAGCTTTGCGACCCTGCCCACATCTTTTTTTTTATCCATTTTATGGGATGTGGGTGTTGCTGACTGGCTAGCATTTCTTGCCCATCCCCAGTTGCCCTTGAGAAGGTAGTGGTGAGCTGCCTTCTTGAACCGCTACAGTCATCCTACTGTAGGTTGACCCACAATGCCATCAGGGAAGGAATTCCAGGATTCGGACCCAGTGACAGTGAAGAAACGGTGATATATTTCCAAGTCAGGATAGTGAGTGGCTTGGAGGGGAACATGAAGGTGGTGGTGTTCCCATATGTCTGTTGCCCTTCTAGGTGAAAGTAGTTGTGGGTTTGGAAGGTGCTGTCTAAGGATATTTGGTGAATTTCTGCAGTGCATCTTGTAGATAGTACACACTGCTGCTACTGAGCGTTGGTGGTGGAGGGAGTGAATATTTGTGGATGTGGAGCCAATCAAGCCAGCTGCACTGTCCTGGATGGTGTCAAACTTCTTGAGTGTTGCTGGGGCTGCACTCATCCAGGTAAGTGGGGAGTATTCCATCATACTTGTGAATCATGCCTCGTAAATGGCAGACAGGTTTTGAGGAGTCAGGAGGTGAGTTACTTGCCACATTATTCCTAGCTTCTGGCCTGCTCTTGCAACGACTCTGTTAATGTGGTGAGTCCAGTTGAGCCTCTGATCAATGATAATCCCCAGTATATTGATAGTGGGGGATTCAGTGATGTTAACACCGTTGAATGTCAAGGGATGTTTGTTAGACTGAAGTTACATAACTATGCCTCACTTTTATTTTGTTCTCTGGCCCATCTGCTCTTTACAGCATTTCTGAAGAAGGTTCTTGGCTCAAAACGTCAGCTTTCCTGCTCCTCTGATGTTGCTTGGCCTGCTGTGTTCATCCAGCTCTATACCTTGTTATCTCTTATGCTCTTTACAGCTGCCTGGCAATACATAAAGCATTTTGCCACTTCCCTCTGGACCTGCTCTTCTGAGCTCCAGCTAAAAGCTGCTCGAAATGCCTCCTCCACTCTGAGAAGCTTTTCTTTCTGCTTCAAATTGAATAACCGTGAGGGTGTTGACTTGCTCGCCGAGCTGGCTTGTTCTCGCCCAGATGTTTCATCACCGTGCTGGGTAACATGATCATTGGAACCTCTGATGAAGCAATGTTATTCTACTCAATTTGGAATTTATACTGTCTGTGCCGTTATGGTGAGTAGTATCACTTCCGGTTTTGATCTGTATGGGTTTGTATCATGGGGTCCAATTCTATATATTTGTTGATTGCATTACTGGTGGAGACGCATGCCTCTAGGAATTCCCATGCGTGTCTATGTTTGGCTTGGGCTACTATGGTTACCTCGTCCCAGTTAAACTGATGGCCTTCATTGTCTGAGTGTACTGATGTTAAGGAGGGCTCGTCATGCTGTTTTGCTGGCAATTGATATCCATACACAAACCCATACGGATCAAAACCGGAAATGACACTACTGCCCATAACAGACCAAACAGTATAAATTCCAAGCGGAGTAGAATAACATCGCTTCTTCGGAGGCTCCACTGATGATATTACCTGGTATAGTGACGAAACGTCTGAATGAGAGCAAGCCAGCTCGACGAGCAAGTCAACACCCTCGCCCACAACCTGAGCTACAGATCTTTGCTAAAACTTTGATAGAATAACCATGTTTAAAGGTCTCAATAAATGAGAGGAACCTAGAATAATGAAGTTTAGGCATTGTAAGTGGCGAGAATATGCCTGCATAAAGTGATCTGACCATTAACATGTAAGCTTATAACTTGCAATATAAAGTATTATGATCATTTGAGCTTTGAGATTTTGCATCACTTTATATACGATGGCTTTTGTTCAAAATTAATCTAAAATACATTCTTCAGGTGTCAGCAAATATTTAATTATATCTAAGTATCACTCAGTCATCTCCTATAAACTGATGTTTTTAAAGTGAGCAAGAACAATAAGTAATTAAAACACTTTTGTACCTATAGTCGGTTCTACTATAACGCAATGGTTGTATTCCTGTGCAACATTGCATCATAGAAAATTGCACCATAGAAATAACAGGACCTATGGAAAAAGTGGAGTTCGGAGGAGACCACCAAAAAAATCACTCAAAATCACTCAAAAGTCTAACACAAAGGATAGAACAGTTTGAATAAATGTTTAATTTATATCTAATAATGAAATAAAAGTAAATTTAATACCTTATCTTGAAAAAATGTCAAGATAAATTCATGGGGGAGGAGGTTTTGAGTTAACTCTGTTGTTAATGCAGGGGCTGCGAGTCATCATCGTCATCATTGTCATCACCTTCAGCTGTTGTTGTGGTTGCAGGGTTAGGGTGAAAAATAGTTAATCCAGAAGTGGACGGCTGTGGTTCATTGTCTTCTGACTGTTTCTTAGGAGCTGGCTTGATAAAAGACATTCAGTTTTTGCTGCTTTGCTGTTTTTCCTCTTTTGTGAAGAAGTTGTTCATAGGGTGCCAAGTAAGATCTTATTCCATGAACTGCTACCCTGCTGCATTCTGCATTGTAATCGTTGGCCTCTAAAAGCTGCAACTGTTTCTCAATTTCCCTCACGATAGAAGACAAAACAGAAGTGGAAAGCTCTCATGGTGCTGCATCTTGGACTTCATCTTCTTCAACTCTAGCTTCCACTTCCCCCTCAGCAACAAGTTGTTGTAGGTCAACTGTAGAGAGTTCTTCGCTGTGGGACTCAAGCTGCTCTTCAACATCCTCACTCCCCACGTCTTGAAATCCAAGTTGCTTTGCAAGATCAACACAACGTTCTTTGATTCTTGGGAGCTCCTCAGACAGATCAAAGCCTTTAAAATCTTGAAAAAAAATTCTGGGAGAAGCTTCTGCCAAACTGCATGAAAGCTGTCCTTACTGACATTACCCCAGGCTTCCAAAATAATGTCAATTACATTCTTGATGTTAAAGCTCTTCCAAAATTGAAGAACACTGGCCTTATCCCCCTCAGGGGCTGAAATCAGCCTCTGAAATGTGCACCTTAAATAAAGAGCTTTAAAAGCTGCTGTTACACCCTGGTCCATGGGTTGAAGGAGAGAGGTTGTGTGTTTAGAGGTAGAAATAGCACTTTTATATCTTCAGAAAGCTCACTATTGGTGGGAGGATGACTTGGCTCATTGCCCAGGATGATGAGAATCTTGAAATCCAAATTTTTTTTTCCCTGCAATGCTTTCGAAAAACATCTTCCAAAACATCAACAATAAGGTCAGAAAAAATTGCCCCGCCATCAAACTTCTTTTGCTTGACCTAAAGTAAATGCCTAGAGTAGACTTAAGGTAACGTCTCAAGGCTCTTGGGTTAGCAGAGTGGTATGCCACCACAGGCTTAAGCTTTAAATCTCCACCGGCATTGGCACCCAGCAGCACAGTCATACGATCCTTTGCTATCTCAAAGCCTGGAGCGCATGTTTCATTCATAGAAATGTAGGTTCTTGATGCCATTTGCTTCTGGCATAAGTGTCATTCAAATTGAAAATTTGATCTAAGTTGTAGCCTTCTTCATCAATTCATTTTTTTACTGTGGGAGGAAGCGCCACTGTCTGCTCCTTGTTTGCACTGACTGTTTTGCTGCATAACTTTATGTTATGAAAAGCATAGTGATTCTTAAAAGCAGCAATCCAGCCACGGCTAGCTCTAAAGGCAGGCACATCTACAGGATTTTCAGCTTTTCTTTGTTAGATCTTCATAAATTGATCAGGCTTTCTCTTTTATGGTGAGAAAGCTGGTCCCAGATCACTCTTTCATTTGATCTTCTACCCACACACTTAGAAGCTGCTCTGTCTCCTCAAATTTCTTTGTCTGTGACCTCTCAGATTTGCTCGCACTCAGACTTGTTCCAGCAATACAGCTTGCTTAAATCTTTTCTGCATGGTCTCTAATGGTGCATAAATTAGACTTCTTTATTCCTGTTACGCAAAATATATCACATGTTCTCTCATTACACTCAAAATGCTTCATACCATCTAGCTTCTCTTCCAGTGTTATAGCCTTTCTTTTACATTCACCACCTGCAATTTTATTACAAGGACGCTTATTATTAACATTCTTGTCACTTTGTCCTCGCATTTGTGTGGGTAACATGGCAGAATTTGCAAACAAAAATGAAAATCACAGAGTAGTGTACCTTTCACAGAAAGCACTTCATGACAAAGTCTGCAAAATGATCATGTGATGCCGGCGTGGGGACTCGCTCAGTGCTAACATTGCACATGCTTGAGCCAAACCCCGCGAAATGATCATATGATTTTGATGTGTAGTCCTCCATGCACCAATGGAATCACATTACAGCCAACACAAGTTCACGTTTTAGAAATAGTGTTCCCTTATTCGTCAGTCACGTTATAGCCTATTCACGTTAATGAAACACGCATAATAGCAGAACCGACTGTAGTGAGCGGCTTGGAGGGGAACATGGCGGTGGTGGTGTTCCCATAGTCTGCTGCCCTTGTCCTTCTAGATGGAAGTGGTAGTGGGTTTGGAAGGCACTGTCTGAGGATCTTTGGTGAATTTCTGCAGTGCATCTTGTAGACTGTGCACACTGCTGCTACTGAGCGTCGGTGATGGAGGGAGTGAATGCTTGTGAATGTAGTGCCAATCAAGTGGGCTGCTTTGTCCTGGATGGTGTCAAACTTCTTGAGAGTTGCTGGGGCTGCACTCATCCAGGCAAGTGAGGAGTATTCCATCCCACTCCTGACTTGTGCCTTGTGGATGGTAGACAGGGTTTGGGGAGTCAGGAAGTGAGTTACTAGCCACAGTATTCCTCGCCTCTGACCTTCTCTTATAGCCACTGCATTTATGTGGTGAGTCCAGTTGAGCTTCTGGTCAAGGATAACACCCAGGATGTTGATAGTGGGGTTTCAGTGATGGTAGCACCATTGAATGTCAAGGGACAGCGGTTAGATTGTCTCTTATTCGTGATGGTATGGCTCGGAATTTGTGTGGCATGAATGTTACTTGCCACTTGTCTGCCCAAGCCTGGATATTGTCCAGAACTTGTTGCGTTTGGACACGGACTGCTTTAGTATCCAAGGGGGCATGAATGGTGCTGAACATAGTGCAATTATCAGCAAACATCGCCACTTCTGACCCTATGATTGAGGGAAGGTCATTGATGAAGCAGCTGAAGATGGTTGGGCCGAGGACACTACCCTGAGGGACTCCCTGCAGAGATGTCCTAGAGCTGAGATGACTGACTTCCAATGTGTCAGGTATGACTCTAACCACTGGAGAGCTTGTCCCCTGATATCCATTGATTTCAGTTTTGCTAGGGCTCCTTGATGCCACACGCAGTCGAATGCAGCCTTGATGTCAAGGGTTGTCACTGTCACCTCACCTCTGGAATTTATTCTTTTGTCCATGCTTGAACCAAGGCTGTAATAAGGTCAGGAGCTGAGTGGCCCTGGTGGAACCCAAACTGGGCGTCACTGAGCAGGTTATTGCTGAGTAGGTGCTGCTTGATAGCACTGTTGACGACACCTTCCATCACTTTACTGATGATCGAGAGGAGACTGATGGGGCAGTAATTGGCCGGGTTGGATTTGTCCTGCTTTTTCTGTACAGGACATACTTGGGCAATTTTCCACATTTTCAGGTAGTTGCCTGTGTTCTGACTGTACTGGAACAGCATGGCAAGAGGAGCAACAAGTTTTGGAGCACAAGTCTTCAGTAGTATTGCCGGAATGTTGTGAGAGCCCATTATCTTTGCAGTATCCAGTGTCTCCAACCATTTTGAGATATCTCGTGGAGTGAATCGAATTGGCTGAAGACTGGCATCTGTGATGCTGGGGACCTCTGGAGGAGTCCAAGCTGCCATTCAGCATTTCTGGCCGAAGGTTGCTGTGAAAGTTTCAGCCTTATCTTTTGCACTGATGTGCTGAGCTCTTCCATCATTGAGCACTGAGATATTTGTGGATTGGATTCATTCTCTAATCATTAATTGACCAATTCAGGGAAAATCACAACCAGGTGTTACGTACACTGCGATTTTTGATTCTCCGTTTGAGCCTGGCAGCTGTCCTGAAGCCCACAGGGAAAGTCCTGCCTGTTAACTCTGTTTGTGTCTCTAGAGATGTTGCTGGACAAGATCTATACTTCAGATTTTGTTTTTTCTTTGTCTTTATTTCAAATTGCCAACATCCACAACAATTTGCTTTTGTAATATCATTTATTGTGGACAGGAATAATCAGTTCTGACATGTAGTTTAAAGGACTTGTTTTACAAATATAAATTTAGCCATGTCAACTGGGGATTGAATCCAATTAAAGAGGGTGCACTGGAGGTTCTGTGCACTTC
The DNA here is from genome assembly GCA_024137785.1 of Ginglymostoma cirratum. Lineage (NCBI taxonomy): Eukaryota > Metazoa > Chordata > Chondrichthyes > Orectolobiformes > Ginglymostomatidae > Ginglymostoma > Ginglymostoma cirratum. The sequence continues at coordinate 15,381,076 of JAHRHZ010000038.1, read as the reverse complement.
TCATTATTCTTCTGCTGCCATTTTGGAAAATTCAACATCTAATTTAATCATCCTTAGAGATGTAATTATGCCTTCAAAATTTGATCTTTATGTTGACATCTTTGCCTATAGACTTCAACACAATATCCAATCAAACTGCATAATGATTATTCCTGTCCCAATCTCCATCTACTTGCACTAGTCACTTCTAAGAAAGTCCTAAAACAATATTTAATATTAAATATGTTCTAGTGCACTGCATTAAAGGTTTTATTAAAGAGAACTTCATAAAATTCTTTTCTGAAGAAGGGTCTAGGCCCGAAACATCAGCCTTCCTGCTCCTCTGATGCTGCTTGGCCTGCTGTGTTCATCCAGCTCTACACCTTGTTATCCATGAAATTACTTGTACTTCCATTCCTCTCTCCTTGTTGTCTCTGCTCAGTGTATTAGAAATCCTTTATGATTATCACACTACAAATTCCTACACCCTCTCTGACTTGCCTAAGCAGCTCTCTATTTAATTCTCCAACTTGAACTGATGGTCAACAGCAATTACTCTCATAAGGAAAAGCTAATGTCTGATGTGTAAGGTCAACTGAGAACTCATGATGAATGGTAATAAATACCTTATAGTGGTGCATGTAATAAGCCAACTAAAAAGATGCTATGGCCGACTGGAAAATCAATCAACACAGTCATTTTAGCGACAAAAAAGGTCACATTTATTATTTCTAATCTGAAGTGCCTGGATTTTTTTAATATTCATTCACGGAATGTGGGCATCACCGGCTAGGCCAGGATTTATCGCTGAACCCGAGTTGCCTTTGTGAAGGAGGTGATGAACTGCCTTCTTGAACAATTGCTATTTGCTGTAGATAAAAGCATACTGCTGGTTGGATGGGAGATCCAGGATTTTGATCCAGCTATACTGAAGGAATGGTGATATAGTTCCAAGTAAAGATGGTGAACGTTTTGGAGATGAATTAGCTGGTGAAGGTTTTCCTATGTAGCTTGCTGCCCTTTTCTATCTAGGTTGGAATAGTTGGAGGTTTGGAAGGTGCTATCAAAAGAGCCTTGGTGAATTTCTGTACTGCATCTTGTAGATTGTACACGTTGCTGCTATTGAGCATTTACAGTGGAGGGAGTGGGTGCTTGTAGATGTAATGCTAATCAAGGGGGCTGCTTTGTCCTGGATAGTCTCTGAAGTGTTGGAGTTGCATCCATCCAGGTAAGTTGGAGTATTCCACTTGTACCTTGTAGACAGTGAACAGGTTTTGGGGAGTCAGGAGGTGAGTTAATCACTGTAGGATGCCTAGCCTCTGACCTGCTCTTGTAGCCACTGTATTCATAAGGCTAGACCAGCTCAGTTTCTGATCGATGATAATCCAAGGATGTTGACATTCCTAGTTTCAGTTAAGGTAAAGCTATTGAATGGCAGGAGGTGATGATTAGATTCTCTCTTTTAGAAGATGATCGTTGTCTGGCACTTGTTTTGTATGAACGTTACAGACACTTGTCAGCCGAACCCTTGATATTTGCTCAGGTTTTGCTACATTTCTACGTGGACTGCTTCAGGATCTGAGGGTGAGAAGCTCGTCAGAGGGTTGGTGCGGACTCAATTGGCTAAATGGCCTGCTTCCACACTGGAGGCATTCTATAATTCTACGATTCTATGAGTCACGAATGGTGCTGAACATTGTGCATTCATCATTGCACAACATCCCCACTTCTGACCTTATGATGGATGAATGGTCACTGATGAAGTAGCTGTGTATAACAGGATCCAGGACACTACCCTGAGGGTCTAGGCTCTCGAGCAGTGCTAGGGCTCTTACTTCTGTTCTGGAAGGCCTGGATTCAGAGGTGCAAACAGGTTGATTTAAGAAAAGGATCAGCCTACAGAGATGCGCTGGAGTTGAGATAACTGACCTCCAACAAGCACCATTATCTTCTTTTGTGCCAGCTATGAGTCTAACCAGCACACAGTTTTCAGGTTGAATCCCATCGCTGTGTCTCCTTAATGCCTTGATGTGGCCTTGATTTTTATTTCAATTCCTGTACATGATATGAAGTCAATTTATACCCTTATCCTCCTACTTTTTTGGTCAAGCTCTCAATATCTCAGTGAAGATTCTTCAATTTGATTAGTTAGATGTTTTGCCCTGCTCCAATTGCTAAAGATGCCCATTATTGGCAGCAAATGGATCAGATGTCAGAATTGAGTAAGTCTCACTTCAAAATCCCACAAAATCTTTGTAGAGAGCTGTCAATGAGGTGAATGGTGGTTTTCATTTCTTTGCTGCTGATTGTAAATTCGAGCCCATTAGGTTCAGTTGGTTGGACTATGTAGAGTCAGACCTGAAGTCATGAGCAGCAATGTAAATGCATTTCTGTTGCTTTCTTCCCAATAATCTACATAGATGTGAGCTTGTGACAAACCTCTTAAATGTTGAGAATTAGGAGAAAATAAAATAATGTTCAGGGCATTATGGGTTGTCAACAATTGTGTTATATTTTCAAAAAATGACATGTTCATCAATTATTTTGAAAATTACCTCATTAACGGTTAACATAATCCTATATATGAATATGGGAAGGTAGTCTAGACCCTAACTTTTCCTTATTTTAAAGGTGAATGTCAGGTGCTGTGGTCCTGATGCAACTTGATTGGTCAAACTACTCGACGTTAAGGAAAATGCAATTAATTCAAACAAGATAGGTAAAATACAACAAAAGAAAGAAAAACTTAGAATAATTTAACTGTATTGGAAAATTTAACAGAATAATAGATACAGTAACTATTACTAATTAACTGTTCCAATCTAACAACATCCCATAAATACCCTCAGCATAGGAAAATTCAGAAAACAGATTTGACTCACATGTAAGCCTGTAACCCAGGGAGAGAACCCTCAGCCTTTGGTTGTAATCAAGAGAGGGAAAAATAGCTTGCATTTCTTCAAAACCCCAATAGCAAATGCTGCTGGAAACAAAAAAAAATCCCTAGTTCTGTGGGTGGGAACTTGACCACACCCATTTAGGCTGCTTCTATTGTTCCAGATTTTTAAAAAAACATCAACGCTTCACAAGTTGTTTATCTTCTCAAAGATTGCTCGCTACCTTTCCCTCAATCTCTGTCTTTTAAAAAAAAGGACAAAATAACCCCTTAAAGTCATAGCATTGTCACACACACCAAGAAGTATCTTTCGAGATTTTCTGGAGATTGAAACACATCATTATTAATTCTTCACTATTCTTCCTTAAGCTACTTGTGTTACCGTCCTTCCTTTCTAAAATGAATACATTACAAGCACCTGAGATGACAAGGCGTGGGGCTGGATGAACACAGCAGGCCAAGCAGCATCATAGGAGCAGGAAAACTTGACGTTTCGGGCCTAG
>JAHRHZ010000038.1:15364353-15377298 GCA_024137785.1 Ginglymostoma cirratum | reverse complement strand
CGAAACGTCAAGTTTTCCTGCTCCTATGATGCTGCTTGGCCTGCTGTCTTCATCCAGCCCCATGCCTTGTTATCTCGGATTCTCCAGCATCTGCAGTACCTTTTATCTCACATTACAAGCACCTTACCTGTACTGTATATGTAAGTAATAGTCAATCCTCTTTGAGTATCAACCCTGGATTACCTGCCTCAATATCCTCGGCTTTTCGTATATTTCATGTTTAAGTCAACCCTTGACATTTGTTGCAAAAATCCTTCAATTTTCATAAAGTTTTGAGAGCAACATATAGATAGCCTGGGATGATCATTTCAATTCTTGGAAAGATTACTCATGTGAAAAGTAAACTTTCTAAATTTTATTTACCAATTTTTCTCAGAAACTTGTCTTCATGAGTATAGACATAAAGCCAGTCTGTAACATGTTGGAATGAAGGAGGTAGTGACAGAGTTGTAATGTCACCGAGTTACTCATTCAGCACTTCAGACTAATATTCCGCAGACATGAACCCTGCCATGGCAGATGGTGAAATGTGAATTCAATAAAAAATTGAAATAAATTTCAACAACAACTTAACCAGTGTTAACCTTCATAAAACCCTGCTGGTTCACCAACTCCATTAAGGGAAAGAAATCTGCCTTTTCTCTCTGGTTCAAACTACATATGATTATAGACACACAGCAATGTGTTTGACACGTAACTGCCTTCCGGGATATTAGGGATGGCCAATAAATGTTGCCTACAGATATCAACATCATTTAATCCCTACAGTGTGGAAGCAGGCTATTTGGCCTATTGAGTTCACACTAGCCCGCCAAGGACCATTCCACCCTATCCCTGTAACCCTGTATTTTCCATGGCTAATCCACCTAGCCTGCACATCTTTGGACTGTGGGAGGAACCGGGAGCACCCAGAGAAAACCCACACAGACACAGGGAGAAAGTGCACACTCCACATAGACAATCACCTGAGGGTGGAATCGAACCCAGGACCCTGGTGCTGTGAGGCAGCAGTGCTAACCACCAAGTAACCATGCCACCACATCGCATGGATTATTTATTCTAAAGGTACAAATGAGGAAGGGTACACTGAGCTCTCCAAGTCTTGTAGCGCCTATGAGCATTAAAAGAATTGTCATGAAGTCATTGTTCTATTCTTACAGTGTGAAAGCAGGCCATTCTGTCCATCAGGTCCACACCAACCCTCCGAAGAGCATCCCATCCATGCCCAGCACCCCCTACACTATTCTATTCCTGTAACTCTCTTTTCCCATGGCTAATCCACCTAACTGCACATCCCTGGACACTATGGGTGAATTAGCATGGCTAATCTACCCAACCTGTACATCTTTGGACTGTGGGAGGAAACCGGAGCATCTGGCAGAAACAGAGAGAATGTGCAAACTCCAGACACATGATGTGGAATCAAACCCGGGTCCCTGGCGCTGTGAGTTGGCAGTGCTAATCACTGAGCCACCGTGCTGCCCCTAGGCACTACTTCAAATATATCTGGAGTATGCATTAAACTTGTGTCATATCATTAAAATGAATACAAAGTAACCTCTTCCAAGATGCAACAATGACTCCAAGAGCAAAAATCTAACAAGGCTATTTGTAGCAATGAAGATGCAACCAGAATTTTTCTGTCCTATAAAGGAACTGAATTGTTTGGTTGTGTTATATTCAGAAGGACAACATGGGAACACATAGTTTGGCCTTTTAAATCAGATCATACTTTTAATTATAGAATCACTTTGCTAAAATGTATCTAATGTGATATCAGTACTGAGTATACACATAACCAGGTTCTTAGCATACACATTCACATCAAATTATTCTGTATCATCATCAGTCAGGTACTCATCTAATGTGTTCTAGTAAACTACCTTATTATCCACAGATTTGTTTGTTGTGATGCTATCTGACCCAGGGCTAATTTAAAGCTTGTAGTGTAATATCTTACAAAGCAGATGCAGCAGATGGATAAATAACTGTGATTATTGTAGTTAGCGCTGCAAATTGGCCAAGAAACTCAACTGACAAACAGAGTCATAGTTGCGCAGCTGTGTCTATTGATTGATACAGACTAGATCTAAATTTCTCATGCATTCAGAATCTATTTTTACAATCAACAGTAAAATTATCTTTTATTTCATGTGTGGTTTATCCAGAGAAGATTTTAGCCCCAATAGCAAGATTGTACAAGAACTATAGAAATCTTTCTAGGGAAAGGATTTTAACATTAATTTGTTATAGTGAGAATTCATGTGCAATGTAGACCTGATAAAAGCTTGCCACTCTCCTGCCTGATGCTCCGTTCTTTATGCACATACTAGCCTCGTCTTCAGTGACAGCACATTACACAACATACGAAAAGCGAGAGTAGATTCATAACTGGTACTATGGGGTTTATGTATCCATCAGTGTTAGCTATGTATACAGATTGTAAGCTGATACTCCTTCAGTAGTACAGAATTTAAGCATTCCTAAGGGGGAAAAAAGCATATTTTGTCAAAGTTCTTCACCTTGCAGAAATGTGGAGATTGTTTAAGGAATGCATACGGCGTGTGCTCGATATGTTTGTCCCCAGCAGGCAGGGAAGATGCGGTCGGGTGAGGGAGCCTTGGTTCTCAAGAGAGGTCGAACGATTGGTTAAGAGGAAGAAGGATGCCTACATAACCAGGAAACAAGGAACTGAAAAGGCTTTAGAGGGATACAAGTGAGCCAGGAAGGAGCTGAAGAAAGAGCTTAGAAGAGCGATAAGGGAGCATGAGAAAACCTTGGCAGATATGATCAAGGAAAACTCCAAGGCTTTTTACATGTCTGTGAGGAATAAGAGAATGACCAGAGAAAGGGTAGGGCCGATCAAGGATTGTAAAGGGAATTTGTGCACGGAGCTGAAAGAGATAGGAGAGGTCCTTAATGAATATTTTTCTTCGGTATTCACAACTGAGAGCGACCTAGTTGTAGAGGAGGACAGTGTGAAACAGGCTGGTAGGCTAGAGAAGGTCAATGTTTGTCAGGAAGATGTGCTAGGAATTTTGAGGAAGTTGAGGATAGATAAGTCCCCCGAGCCTGAGGGGATTTATCCAAGGATTCTATGGGAAGTGAGGGAAGAGATTGCAGGGCCTTTGGCGATGATCTTTTCGTCCTCACTGTCCACATGTATAGTGCCGGAAGATTGGAGAGAGGCAAACGTCATTCCCTTGTTCAACAAAGGGAATAGGGATAAGCCCGGAAATTACAGGCCAGTTAGTCTTACATCAGTGGTGGGCAAATTATTGGAAAGGGCTCTGAGAGATAGGATTTATGATCACTTGGAAAGGCACAGGTTGATTCGTGATAGTCAGCATGGATTTGTGAGGGGTAGATCATGCCTCACAAACCTTATTGAATTCTTTGAAGAGGTGACCAAACACGTGGATGAAGGCAGAGCAGTGGATGTGGTATACATGGATTTAAGTAAGGCGTTTGATAAGGTTCCCCATGGTAGGCTCATGCAGAAGGTAAGGAGGCATGGGAAAAGGGGAAATGTGGCAGATTGGATTCAGAATTGGCTGACCCTTAGAAGACAAAGGGTGGTAGTGGATGGAAAATATTCAACATGGTGCTCAGTTACGTGTGGTGTACCACAAGGATCTGTCCTGGGTCCTGTTCTATTTGTGATTTTTGTAAATGATTTGGATGAAGGAGTAAAGGGTGGATTAGTAAGTCCGCGGACGATACAAAGGTGCGTCAAATTGTGGATAGTGCGGAGGGCTGTTCTAGGTTACAAAGGGACATTGATAGGATGTGGAGCTGCGCTGAGAAGTGGCAGATGGAGTTTAACCCTGAAAAGTATGAGGTGATTCATTTTGGAAGGACAAACTTGAAAGCAGAATACAGGGTTAACAGAAAGATTTTTGGCAGTGTAGAGGAGCAGAGGGGTCTTGGGGTTCATGTCCACAGTTCCCTGAAAGCTGCCACCCAGGTGGATAGAATTGTTAAGAAGGCGTATGGCGTGTTAGCTTTCATTAACAGAGGGATCGTGTTCAAGATTCGTGAAGTTATGCTCCAGCTATACAAAAGCCTGGTTCGGCCACATCTGGAGTATTGTGCCCATTTCTGGTCGCCTCATTACAGGAAAGATGTGGAGGCGTTGGAAAAGGTGCAGAGGAAATTTACCAGGATGTTGTCTGGAATGGAGGGAAGGTCTTATGAGGAAAGGTTGAGAGAGCTAGGGCTTTTCTCTTTAGAACGATGAAGGATGAGAGGGGACTTGATAGAGGTGTACAAAATGATCAGAGGTATAGATAGAGTGGACAGCCAGAGACATTTTCTGAGGGTAGAGGTAGCTATTACGAGGGGGCATAGCTTTAAAGTGAGTGGATGTAGATATAGCGGAGACGTCAGAGCTAGGTTCTTTACTCAGGGAGTGGTCGGGGCGTGGAATGCATTGCCGGAGACGGTAGTGGAGTCGGCCTCATTAGGGCCATTTAAGCGGCTATTAGAAAGGCATATGGATGATAGTAGATGGTAGGGGTGGAGGTTAGATAGGCCTTAGGATTAGGGTAAAAGTTTGGCACAACATCGTGGGCCGAAGGGCCTGTACTGTGCTGTACTGTTCTATGTTCTATGTTCTTGCACTCATCAGGATAATTTGCAAGAATAAAAACAGAAACAACTGCGGATGCTATAAATCAGAAACAAAAACAAAAATTTCTAGAAAAGCCCAGGCGGGCCTGGCAGCATCTGTGGAGAAAAATCAGAGTTAACATTTTGGGTTGGTTCTGAGAAAGGGTCACTCAACCCAAAATGTTAACTCTGATTTCTCTCTGTAGATGCTGCCAGACTTGCTGAGCTTTTTTGCAATTTCTGCTTTTGTTTCTAATTTTCAAGAAGATCCATTTAAGGGGAAACATTTAAGTTTTATGAGAAGAAACTGCTGATTGCTTAGCAAGTGAGATCTGGTTGATAGATGCATTTCTATAGTGGCTGCACCAGTTAATAATGATTGACAGTTAACTGCTAACCTTGTTCAATTCTTAAACCCGGCAGGTTGACTCTGCTCAGTCAGGGTTTGCCCTAAGAAATAAATAAATGAATAGTTGTCATCTAGTTTGTTGAACTTCAGTTGTTGAACTGAAATAGACAAGTGTATATATTTGTTCTTCCCATCTGCAAAGAATTGGACTCTATGCCTTTATACATGTCACTTCCAGTACACATAGGTATACCACATTTGCAAATCAAACTGGCAATCCTGAACTGTTTGTGAGGATAATTCTTCACATGTTCATGAATATCTAGCAAATATTATCCAATCACAGAATGTCAATGAACGTTGGACATTACTTTGAGTTTTGCAAGTGCAGGCTGATTGGGTGCCATCAGTATCTCAGTTGATGTGAACAGCCAAAGGGATATGCTGTTTGATATGATTGAGTTTTTGGGACATGCAACTTACATACCTGGTATCACACAAGCAATGAAATTCATGTACTACGTCATGCATTTATGCGATAGGCAGAACAAATTTTTGATTTATTAACAGTATCCTGTGAATGGTGTTGTATATTAGTTGTTTGGAAAAGCTAGCTTCACCGGATGCTCAAACATTTGAAATACATTACCCTTACCTGAGGTAGACTGAGCATTTTGTAGAACAAGAAGTCTTGATTTTAGGAACTTTCATCAGCTCTGATTTCTCTCAGACCTCCTGAGATTTTCCAGCAATTTTTGTTTTTGTTTAAGTCATTTGACTGCTCAGCTTCACAGGCAAATTTGCGAACAAGGCATCTACTGGGCGTCAGAAAAAAGAGCATGAAATTATGTTGCTGGACTAGGAAGGACGAGTTTGAAGATTGAATTCAATGTCAAATCAGCCACAGAAAGTTAAATAAAAGGAGGGAAGGTAAATATAGATCGAGATGAGTGATAAAACAAATGAGGAGAAAAGAAATTAAGAGTAGTCATTTCATAGAAATGATTCTGAATAATTGTAGAAGATAATTTTCAATGTTAGAGAGTTTGTTTGCTAGTAGTTAAGAGTTGTCATAAATAAAGTTTTTCTTAGACTGGACCAGATAAGCCCTATTTTTTGCCAATAAATTTGTTTCATATCTATCAGGTAAGTATAGCAATTTTACTCCATTCAATGTGTTTCAATGTCAGTAACATGATGATAAAGAGCAGCTCCTGAAGGAGCATCACAATCAGCAGCTTCGTGATTCATGTATTCAACTGCACATGGTACAGTCATAGGGATTTGTTGTCTAATTTACTCTTTAATAACTGCCAACGCTGTTGGCTTTCCAATCATTTTTATCACAAAATCTCACCTGCAATGTCAGATCTAGATTTATGTAACCAATTGCAGAACAGTTGTTGCCCAGGAATTAAGTAGAGATTATATGGGTTTCCTGGCCCTTAGGAGGCCAGCTCCTAACTCTCGTCAGGTTTGCCAACGATCTCTCAGGTGAGACCCCTTGCTTGCTTTGTCTGCCATGACACCCATCCCATGGCCTGCATGGCTGTGGGCCTCAGGTGGATTCAAAGCTACCATCATGCACTGGCAGAGGTGGTGAGGACCTGACAGTCTCTGATTTACTGTGCGGGATTTCACCACCAGGGATCTCAATCATTGAGAACTCCCAATGACAAACATTTAAATGCCTGAAGGGCATAGTACCAGAGTTCACTCCTTGTCCTCTGAACAATGGGTGAAACCTCTATGGATGACAATATCACAGATCCTGAGTCACTGTACTTGACACACAATTTGCTGTTGAATAGGTGGACAGTCAAATTGTCTCAGGGAACAGTGGTTAAGATAAAACTGTCAAAATAATATATAGAAATGCATGAGTTAATCAGGGATAGCTACCACAAAAACATCTAAAGATAAGACATTTTTGATAAATTTAATAGAGTTTTACAAAAAGACTAGATAAAGGAAATGCAGCAGATATCATTTAAATTGACTTTCGGAAGGTAATCGAGATTTGTTAGAAAAATTCGAGTACTGGATAATAAAAAGAAATGGATATAAATCTAGCTGGAAGATCAGGAATAGAGAATGAGAATAAATGAAAGTTGTTCAGACTGGGGAAGAGTTGGAAGTGCTCAGGTACCACAGGGTTCATTTTGGTCCTCAGTACAGAAAAGTGTCATTGGCATAAGGTTAGAATCTGCTGTAGAAGCAAATAGAGATGATTTTGCAAACAGTGAGAAGGACTGGAAAATAACAGAAAGGTTAGCAGAATGGGGAAATCAAGTGGAATAGGCAACCCAATCTGGTTCAGTAAAAATAAAATATGTTAGTCTGGCAATGTATGCTGGAGGTTGTTGCTAGCCTCAAAGATCGAGGCTCTACAATCAGCAGCAATCTGTCACTAGATGCTGAAATCAACATAAATGCTGCAGCTGCTATATCCAAACTGAATAACAGTATGGAACAATAGCAGCCTGACTGAGAACTCCAAAATGCAAGTCTCCCAAACCAGTGCCATCAGTGCATGCCACTGCAGTGGTGGGAACTGAACAAAATACGCTAGGCAGGGGAAAAGACCGAATTGTTTCTGTCTTTGCTGTCTCAAAGATATGTTTGGCATCTATTGGCCGTACATGGTTACCAATTCAAAGGTGCTGGAGCATGCTATTTCTATCAACCTACACTCATTGTTAATTCAACCAAGTCTGTGCTGGCTTGTATCCATTTATGGAAGATAGTTATGTATATATCTAGGCCATATATCGGCCACTGAGTCTTCCTATGTGTCCATGTTACTGAAACAAAGACAACCTGCAAGTGAGATCTGAAAATGGCAGACACTGACACTGACAACTGGAAGAGAGTTGTTGATGTCTATGACCACTGGAGACTGGCTCGCTGGAACAGCATTGGAAAAGATGAGCTGCATCAAAATGTCCAGCTGGACAAAATGATATGGCAGGTTAAACAGAGGCCAGAAGATCACACACTTGCTCAGACCATTGTCTTCTGTTGCACCAAATATGGCAGGGAAAGTGTCCTAAATCACACCAGGCAATACTCAACACAAAATTAGCCACTGCTTTCTTATGAGACAGAAGGCTGCCGCACACACAGGAAAGGTAAAGAATAGTGTGAAACAGTTAAAGGAAAGATCTGAAAAGAATGGAAAAACAGCCAGAACTTGGAGTGAACCAACGAGGCCTGCAACTAAAGTCTTACAAAGGACCAACAGCATTTTTGGTTTATTGAATAGGAGCATTGAACACAGGACTAAAGAAGTAATGCTAAAGCTGTTTAAATAATTGAGATAACAAGGCGTAGAGCTGGATGAACATAGCAGGCCAAGCAGCATCAGAGGAGCAGGAAGGCTGACGTTTTGGGACTGGACCCTTCTTCAGAAATGGGGGGGGATGAAGGGAATTCTGAAAAAAATAGGGAGAGAGGGGGAGGCGGATGGAAGATGAATAAAGGAGCAGATAGGTGGAGAGGAGACAGACAGGTCAAAGAGGTGGGCATGGAGGCAGTAAAGGTGAGTGTAGGTGGGGAGTTAGGGTGGGGATAGGTCAGTCCAGGGAGGACAGACAGGTCAAGGAGGCGGGATGAGGCTGGTAGGTAGGAGGTGGGGGTGGGGCTTGAGGAGGGAGGAGTGGATAGGTGGGAGGAAGGACAGGTTAGGGAGGCGGGGACAAGCTGGGCTAGTGTTGGGATGTGGTCGGGGGAGGGGAGATTTTGAAGCTTGTGAAGTTCACATTGATACCATTGGGCCGCTGAGTTCCCAAGTGAAATATGAGGTGCTGTTCCTGCAACCTTTGGGTGGCATCGTTGTGGCACTGGAGGAGGCCCAGGATGGACATGTCGTCCAAGGAGTGGGAGGGGGAGTTGAAATGGTTCACGACTGGGTGGTGTAGTCGGTCGTCGTGAACCGAGCGTAGGTGTTCCACAAAGCGGTCTCCAAGCCTCCGCTTGGTTTCCCCGATGTAGAGGAGGCCACATTGGGAACAGCGGATACAGTATACCACATTAGCAGATGTGCAGGTTAACATCTGCTTAAAAGTGCCAGAGGGTGGTGGGGCTGGTGGGGAGTGTGGAGCAGACGAGGGAGTCACGGACAGAGTGGTCTCTCTGGAAAGCAGATAAGGGTGGGGAGGGAAAAATGTCTTTGGTAGTGGGGTTAGATTGCAGATGGCGGAAGTGTCGAAGGATGATGCTTTGGATCCAGAGGTTGGTGGGGTGGTACGTGAGGATGAGAGGGATTCTGTTTTGGTTGTTATTGCGGGACGGGGTATGAGGGATGAGTTGCGGGAGATGCAAGAGGCATGGTCGAGGGCGTTTTCAACCACTGTGGAGGAGATGTTGCGGTCCTTGAAAAACGTGGACATCTGGGATGTTTGGGAGTGGAATGCCTCATCTTGGGAGCGATGCGGCAGAGGTGGAGGAATTGGGAATAGGGGATGGCCTTTTTGCAAGAAGGTGGGTGGGAGGAGGTGTATTCCAGGTAGCTGTGGGAGTCGGTTGTCTTGAAATAGATATTGGTTTCCAGGTGGTTGCCAGAGATGGAAACAGAGAGGTCCAGAAAGGAAAGAGAGGTATCGGAGATGGTCCAGGTGAACTTAAGGTTGGGGTGGAAGGTGTTAGTGAAGTGGATGAACTGTTCGAGCTCCTCGTGGGAGCACGAGGCAGCGCCAATACAGTCATTGATGTAACAGAGGAATAGGCGGGGGACAGGGCCAGAATAGCTTTTGAACAGGGATTGTTCCACGTATCCTACAAAGAGGCAGGCATAGCTTGGGCCCATACAGGTACCCATGGCCACCCCCTTCGTTAGGAAGTGGGAAGAATTGAAAGAGAAGTTGTTAAGGGTGAGGACGAGTTCAGCTAAGCAGATGAGGATGTCAGTGGGACTGTCAGGCCTGCGGGACAGGAAGAAGCAGAGGGCCTTTAGCCATCTGCACGGGGAATGCACTTGTGTAGGGACTGGACACCATGGTAAAGATGAGGTATTGAGGACCAGGGAATCAGAAGTATTAGAGGAGGTGGAGGGCGTGGGTGGTGTGCACCTCATATTTCGCTTGGGAAACCTGCAGCCCAATGGTATCAATGTGGACTTCACAAACTTCAAAATCTCCCCTCCCCCAATTGCATCCCAACACCAGCCAAGCTCATCTCCACCTCCCTAACCTGTCCGTCCTTCCTCCCACCTATCCCCTCCTCTAACCTCAAGCCCCATCCCCAGCTCCTACCTACCAGCTTCATCCTGCCTCCTTGCCCTATCCGTCCTCCCTGGACAGACCTATCCCCACCCTGACTCCCCACCCACACTCACCCCTCCTGGATCCATCCCCGCCTCTTTGACCTGTCTGTCTCCTCTCCACCTATCTGCTCTTTTATCCATTTTCCATCTGGCTCCCCCTCTCTCCCTATTTATTTCAGAATTCCCTTCCCCTTCCCCATTTCTGAAGAAGGGTCCAGACCCAAAACAGCAGCTTTCCTGCTCCTCTGATGTTGATTGGCCTGCTGTGTTCGTCCAGCTCTACACCTTGTCATCTCAGATTCTGCAGTATCGGCAGTTCCTACTATCTCTGTTTAAATAATTGGTTGTCCACAGTTAGTTTGCTTCACAATTCCAAGTGTCTCAGTAAGGTTGACCTAGTGATTGACTGGACTAGAATCTAGAACTCTAGGCTAATGTTCTGGGAGATGGGGCTTGAATCTCATCTTAGCAGATGGTGAAATTTGGATTCAATTAAAAATCATCTGGAATTAAAGGCTAGACTAATGGCAACTTTTGGACCATTCTCAATCATTATAAAAAGAACCAATTGATTCACTAGTCACTTAGGGAAGGAAATCTACAATCCTTGGCTTGTCTGGCCTACTTGCAAGCCCAGAGCCACAACAGTCCAGCTGACTCGATTCTGCACTCTGTGCAATAAATACAGCCTTACCAGTGATACTAATGTCCCATGAACAAACAAAAACAGTGTCTAAAGGATGTGAAAGCCATAGCAAGTAGACAACATATCTTCACAAGGAGATTGCAAGAGATGCTAAAGTAACATTATGAAGAGAAAATTGGGATAATTTATATTGAAGCAGTATATGAGAAGAGGAAATTTTATGGGATGCTTTGCATTTATGAAGATTCTGTTGGGTTTAGTTGGGAAAGACTAGGGGTAATTTTAAGCCCTCACAAACAGATCAAATTTAATCAGGTGAGGAGTTAAGATTTTACAAATTCAGTATAGAACCTTGGTATACCTTAAATGCACTAGCTTCCATTTTTAACACGGGGCCGATGGCTAATCTGCTCTCAAGCAGCAGGTCAGTTGTTAGAGATAACACAGTGTGGAGTTGGATGAACACAGCAGGTCAGGCAGCATCAGAGGAGCAGGAAAGCTGACATTTCAGGTCGGGACTCTTCTTCTTGCTCTTGCTTCTCTGATGCTGCCTGGCCTGCTGTGCTCCTCCACCTCCACACTGTGTTATCTCTGACTCCGCTTTGGTAGTTCTTATTATCTCTGAGGTCAGTTGTTAAGAGTTTTTAAATAGGCACATGTCTTCACACTAACGGGGATTTCTTATTAACCTGTGATGGATTTAAGTAGCAACAAATCTATTGAGTCACACCACTGCATGTTGTTATGATCAGGTGAGGAGGGGTCACGGCTCCTTCTTTTAAATTCCCGTTTTAGTTGTTGTAGAATTTTTTTCTACATTTTAACACAAAAGTATTACACTTCAATTAAACATAGTTAAGCAGGTTAAAAAAAAGAGAGAGTCAATTCCAAGGATTTCTTGAGCGAAAGTGGATCAGTTAGCTTGGTTAGCAAGCAGAATGATGCCAACAGCAAGCATGGGTTCGAATCCTGCATGGGCTGAGGTACAATCAAGAACTGTGCTCCTTAACCTCTCTCCTAACCTGAGGCATGGTGACCCTTAATGTTAAACCACAACCAGTTGTCTCTCTCCCTTGAATGGCAGAGAAGCCCTATGGTCTGGTAAGACTGTGGTGACTTTTATTATCTACTACTGTGAAAAAATAATGAAATATAACACGAGACACACACACAAATACTCAGGTGATCAGCTTACAAAGAAGGGGGTTAGTGGTATCTGGTACATGCAGAAAGGTAAAGGCAGTTGCAGTTTGTAGTCTTTTAAGAGTTTCTGAGTTACAAGAGTGTAACCTGCATCCTAACTGTTTCGCCGTGTCCTGTTTCCTTAGGAGTGGGGTAGCTTACCGATAACATTGACTTCTCCGATCTTGATGGTTTTTCCAAGTTGCTTTTTTGAACAGCTTTGATTTCTGAGAGACAGAGAGACTGAGAGACAGAGAAAATAAGCCCCACGGCACCTTCTGCTGCAACTGCAGAAGGTACATCACCTGAATGTATATTTCCTCCATCCTCAGTATTCAAGGGCCCAAACACAACTTCCAGGTGAGGCAGAACTTTACCTGCACTTTACACAATCTAGTCTACAGCATTCACTGCTCACAGTGTGGTCTCCTCTACACTGGGGAAACAGAGGGTTGACCGGGTGACTGTTTCTCAGAACACCTACGTTCTGTCTGCAAAATAGACACTGAGCTTACACTTGCCTGCCCTTCAACACACCACCTTGTTTCCTGGCCAATATCTCTGCCTCTGGCTTGCTGCAGCAAAGCTCAGTGCAAACTGGAAAAACAGCACCTCATTTTCCACTTGGGAACTTTATTAGCCTTCTGGACTCAATGTTAAGTTCAACAATTTGAGGGAATAAGGCATCTTATCCCATGTCCTATCCCAGGCCCACACACCGGGTCTTTGTTAACACATGATAAAAACCAAAAGAACTGTGGATGCTGTAAATCAGGAACAAAACAAAGTTGCTGGAAAAGCTCAGCAGGTCTGGCAGCATCTGTGAAGGAAAAAATTGAGTTAACGTTTCTGGTCCGGTGACCCTTCCTCAGAACTGTTCTGAGGATGGGTCAC
>JAHRHZ010000038.1:15353823-15363953 GCA_024137785.1 Ginglymostoma cirratum | reverse complement strand
TCCTTCACAGATGCTGCCAGACCTGCTGAGCTTTTCCAGCAACTTTGTCTTTGGTCCTTTGTTAAAACATGGTCTCCTACTACACACAGCCAATTCTTAGTCATCAATCATCCTCATTAGCAGCTAATCATTGCCCTAGGCTGATCATTATCCACTCCTTTGTCTGTCCAACAGT
Organism: Ginglymostoma cirratum; assembly: GCA_024137785.1. Lineage (NCBI taxonomy): Eukaryota > Metazoa > Chordata > Chondrichthyes > Orectolobiformes > Ginglymostomatidae > Ginglymostoma > Ginglymostoma cirratum. The sequence goes on along the minus strand of JAHRHZ010000038.1, from coordinate 15,363,778 downwards.
TCTTCTCCATCTTTGGGCTTTATTTCCAACTATCGTCTACTCCTCACCCCCACCCTCCCTCCAGCCTATCTTCTGCATAAATGCCACCAGTTTCCTAGCTACCATCAGTCCTGAGGAAGGGTCACTGGACCCAAAATGTTAACTCTGATTTCTCTCCACAGATGCTGCCAGACGTGCTGAGCTTTTCCAGCAATTCCTGTTTTTGTTATCATTCCATGTTGCTTTCTCTCTGCTTTGTTGATCAAGTTTATATTGTCCGAGTTTAGCTCTATTGTCTTTTTTCAAATTAAACATGCCATAGGTAACATTTCATCTTAATGTATAACTTATGCAAATATGAATAAAACAAGAGATGCAAATTTCTTGAAGCCTCACCGATCTTTGGTTCCTTTGCATTAAAAATGTTAATTCTGAGGCAGACAACTTTATTTAGTCCATGTTCATTGCCTGGGCTTGTCAGGCGTTTACAGTAGTCATTTTCAGTCTGCAGTCTCCTTTGTAAAAGCATTTTTAGTCCATGAAATCTCGGATATTTGAGTCAAATGATGAAAATTGAATTTGAACATCTATTTTTCACTCCTAACAATATGGACTAGAAGGAAAAGAGCGTTCTCTCCCGACCCAGCAAGTTACCTGGTAAACAATCTCCTCATTTTACGTATCTCCCAGAATTCCCTGAACCCTTCTCGCTGAACACCAATCACCAACCTCCTTGTGGCTGTATGAATCCTCTAATCACCAACACAATCCACCTCAGACTGATCCCTCACACCACTATCTATCCAACCTTCATCAATATCCAAACCATGCTTGATCTGTCACTTGCACTCACCCACACCCAACATCTACGTCTTTCCTCCACTCCTTCGATCAGCCAAGCTCACTTCCAAGCAGCTTCCACCCACTTTCCAACTCTAACCCCAGTAGGCAGTCAGTCTTGCCAATCCTGAGCCTTTCCCATCTGACGAACAAAGACATGTTCGCCATCCGGATGGAGAATTTTTAAAATTTAAAAAAAATGCAGTGGAGTTACATATACAGTGGGACCATAACTCACCTCTAATGTCACTTGGATATTTGGAAGCAAGAAAGAGGAAGACAGAAATATTGGTTCCTGGACATCCTGCAGTAATTTCTTGCAAGAATATATTGTATATTTTTTCACAGAGCTGCTTTACAGTCTTCTTCCCAGGAAATAACTTGCATGAGATGCTGGGAAGGCAGAGACTAGTGATTGAGAATTAGGGTGTGGTGGGAAGAGAGATTCTGATCAGGGTGAGGTAGAGGGGAAGGGTTTGTTGTCAGAATGGAAAGATCATAATTAAAGCGGAGAAGTTGTGTTTAGGGGGAATTTGTTGTCTGTGTACAGTTCATTTGTAAATATAAAAAACAAAAGAACTACGGATGCTATCAATCTGAGGAATGGTCACTCGACCTGAAATATTAAATCTGAGTTCTCTCCACAGACGCTGCCAGACCTGCTGAGCTTTTCCAGCAATTTCTGTTTTTTGTTGTTGTAGACTTTGATTATTCTGTGTTTAACACATGTGTCTATTGATGCTCACTTTGCTTGATTGGTTGTGCCTGGATGTGAATTTTGGGGTGGGGTAAGTGAACAAAATAACTGTAGAAAGAGTTGGGAGCCTCATGTCAAAGCACAAATTAGAATATTTTTAGGTACTGTGCATAATACCTGTTAAAATTGGTGTTTGCATATTTTTAACATATACAAAATTTGGAATGATTGAGGTAAAGAAATTGCATTGTGGAGGTTGACAGGAGAATGTGTTTGGAATGGAGAGATCATGACTGGGGAGAGAGATTGTAGCTTAAACCAGATTTTGCAATCTGGGCAGAAAAAGCAGGGAGGAAATTTGGGTGTGCGGCTGAGATCAGGGAAGCATTGTATTAAGGCAAATTCTGTGGATGCTGGAAATCTAAAATAAACACAAGAGAAAATGCTGGAGAAATGTAGTAGGTCTAGCAGCATCTGTGGAGACAGGAACAGAGTTAACGTTTCTAATCCAATATGACTCCTCTTCAGAACTACATGGTGTTGGAGATTGTGGATATGGGGGAATTGGCCCGTTATGGGAAGGGAAGTAGGTAAACCGGATGCATATAAAAGGAACAAAAGAAGCTACTTCTCCAGGTGGACAGCACTTACTAAAGGAATCCAGTCCTACTTGACTCCTGGAGAAATGAATTGAAATGATTACAAAATATGTAGATATAAAAGTAGAGACATCCTCTTTAAAAACTGAGAGTGGGTCAGTCATTTGCCCCCAGTCCTCTAAAAATCAGACGTTGACAAATGAGATTGAAAATTTTCAGATTTTAACTTCTCACCAGCAAAGGTAAACTCTTATTGTAAGCTTTTAAAATGATTTCCTCTCAGTCAAGATTATTAATATCAAATTCTCATTACATGAAAGGGGACAGAAATTTCTTTACCACTTTCAAAGCACTTTGCCACATGAAAGTGGCTGACACGTCTCCCATTGCATTTTCTAATGGGAAATGGATTAAATATTTGAAGCACAAGGGAAGATACTGGGCTGTGAGAAGAGTGACAAGGGATTAAATTTGGATTAACCCAACAAAGAGCCTGCACAACACAATAGGTTAAAATCTGTTATGTATGGTTGTATTTCGTACAAAAGGCTCTGGAAGTTTCTGAGTAGATGTTCACTGTAACAAATCATCTGCTTTAACCATGAGTGACTCACCTTTCTGTAAGCATTATGAACTAGGTGCATTGCTATTACTCTCTAATAGCTGCATAGAGATTGCTGATTAGTTTTGTAAAGTAAAGAAAGCTTCCAACATTATGTTCTGCATATCTAGAAACTGATTCAATGAATAGAAAATATGAATGTTAATGCAATACACTTAAGCTTGCTTTTACTTTCACTGGATAAAAATGTACAGACATGGACACACAGAGACTCACACACATAAATACCCTCACACAGCATGCAAACCACTTCATTAAAATGATAAAGAAGAGGAATGTACAATTAACTAGCAATAATGTCAGCGTGATTGGACATCAAGCAGCAGCTTTTAAGTCCTGCTGTCTGGTCGATTAAACAAGAGGCTCGCCAATCCATCTTTGTGTCTGCAAAGTCCATTATTGTCCATTGTTGAATCTAGTGCAGAGGAGATATTCATTAGACTGAAGCACAGCATGCAGGAGAATTATTGTATTTTCTGGTATCCCACTAGCTTAAAGAGACATGAATTCTTAATTTTAAAATAAAAAGGTTAGGCATTGTTGATGAAAATAATTTTCAAACCGAAATGTCAATACAAGACAAGCCAGATCCCAAAATGCTTTGATAGACTATTTTTCTTTCAATTACTACAGAGCTCAGCCACTGAACATATTCACAAGAGGCTGTCAAAATTCTTTTCACTAATGAATATAGAAGTTCAAGACGAAAGCAAAACATGAACTATCATACACTAAATGAAAAAAATGGAAATGTTTAATTACAAAAATCAGTGCTTGGAACCAAGTGGATCTTATTGACTGTGAGATCCTTGATTGAGTTTGTTTGCCTGGGCCAATCAGGAAGCCCTGGCTGACAAATATAAACAGAGGATGCAGAATCTTCTCAGTACAGGGACTGACTCCGAGCTGGCTGGCCACAGTCAGTGTACTGAGCACATGTTACTAGGGGGTGACATGGTGATGGGATACCGGTCTCTGTGCAGTTATTTCAATCAGATTTGTTCCTTATATTGCAACAATACCCTTACTGACCCAAAAACATCAGTAAATAGTTATCTCCAAGAGAAGGTTTTTGGTTGAAATGGCTGGAATTGGTGTCCTCTTGGCGAAACTCTGCACATTCAATAGATACGACTGTGTGTCTCCCCAAGTCCCTTCAAATGAACTGCTAATTCAGTTCTCAATGACTTAACATGCTTTCCCTAAACTCATGTCTTTGTCAGTGTTGTAAAATCTCTTTCTCACCAACACCCCCATGGCCTTCTCCTTTTCGTATTTTTTTCTCATTGACCTTAAGAATCCCTGGCCCTGACTACTTTGGAAACAGCCAATATTGTCTCGCTGCTCTTATGGGTTCATTTTCTTCTGCTTTCAGCTCCCTCTCTCTCTTTTATTGTCATAAACTCATTTCAGCAAATTCCTCAGCAATCATCTCCACGAAGGGCTGACTGGTCTAATAGGAAAAGTCACATGACTTCTTGTAAATGTTGCTTTGAACTCAATATTCAGATCTTTACAGCACTGAAATATTAGAATCCATTTTTCCTCCACTTTACATCCAAAGTTCTGAAATCCTAATAATAATGATAATCCTCAACACTAGTGCCTTGTAAGGCTGCATAGTCGACGCCTTATTATACTCCTTACATACTCATGACTGTGTGGCCAAATTCAGCTCTAAATCCATTTACAACATTGCTGATGACACCACTGTAGTGGGTTGGATCTCAAACAATGATGGGACAGAGAACAGGAAAGATTTAGAGAGCTTAGTAATGGTGTAAAGACAACAATCTCTTCCCCAGTGTCAGGAAAATGAAAGAGTTGGTTATCGACTTCAGGAAGCAGAATGGAGAACATGCCCCTGTCTGTATCAATGGTGGTGATGTAAGGGTCATCGAGAGCTTCAGATTCCTAGGACTAAATATCAACAACAATCTGTCCTGGCCCATCCATGTCAATGCTGCCATCAAAAAAGCCTTTACTTCCACAGAAAGCTAAGGAAATTCAGCATATCTGTAACGACGCTTCCAATTTTTATAGATGCACATTGAAAGCATCCCATGTGGATAAGTCACAGCTTGGTATGGCAACTGCTCTGCCCAAGACTGTAAGATATTACAGACAGTGGTGAACACAGCCGAGTCCATCATAAAAGCCAGCCTTCCTTCCATTGACTCCATCTACACTTCCCGCTGCCTCAGGAAAGTAGCAAACATAATCCAAGACCCCTCCAACCCCAGTTATACTCTCTTCTAACCTCTTCCATTGGGCAGAAGGTACAAAAGTTTAAAACCATGTACCAACAGATTCAAGAACAGCTTCTTCCTCATTGATATCAGACTTATGAATGGACCTCTCATTTATTAGAGTTAATCTTTCTCTGCCCCTCCTCTGCAGCTGTAACACTAGATTATATTACCCTGATATACTTGCGGAAGGTATGATTTGTCTGGATAGCCACAAAACAATACTTTTCACTGTATTTCATTACTTGACAATAATAAATCAAATCAAATCAAACATATTATAAACCTTTGTAGCAAACCAAGTTAGAAAAACTCATTCTGTAATTCAAATCTATTCCAATCCCTCCTTTTAAAAATTCAAGTCTGTTCTGCTAAAAGAAGTTATAGTTTTTCATATCTATATAACCATATAAAAGCAAAATACTGGGATGCTGGAAGTTTGAGATATAAACAGCAGGTCTGGCCACATTTGGGGACAGGGTAACAGTCATTTCTGAAGATAAGTCACTTTGGACATGGAACTACAACTATTGTCTCCTCTGTGGAGTTCTAATAAACACTATTCAATGAGTCTCTGAAAAGACAGTCTCCAGATTTTCCCCATTCTATAGCTAGAGAGAGACTCAGGATGGCACTGTCCAACAGCTGGGGAGAGTCAGACTGTCATATTACAAGAGCAATTTTGAGATCTGAATTGGAGATGACCTGTCAGGGGGTTTTGGAGTGGGTATAGGAGGAGATGAACAGTTGACCATTAATTCACAATGGGGGAGATGTACAGTCTGTCAGTGTCATACAACAGTGAAAACATTTCCAAAACATCCCCATCAGGAAATATCCTCAGTCTGTATTTAACTCACCATGAGCCCCTTGCAATGTAATTGACAGTAACAAAGGAATAAAAAATGAATCACTGGCAATCCCAAGCTACAAAGTTCTAATTTTAAAGAACATTAATTCTCAACGAGATAGACTTATCAACTAAAGTTGCTAATGATTCACAATTGTAGTAAATATAACTGAGCATCTCTGCAACAGGAACTGCTTGTAATCACTAAACTGCTTTAATTTGGCATGATGGTTATGATCTAAGAATTATAATTGTCTTGAGCTATAAGCCCTCCAGTAAATTCCCTTCTAACCAACCTTAATGGATATGGTTAGAAAATGTTCAGTCCTTTTTAATAAGAAGCTTGATTCACAGTTGAGCAATTGAAGTGAAGTATTTGAAATAATGATCAAGTATAGACCTAATCATGTAAAAGGTTTGACATTGTCAATCTATAAAGCACATTACCAATTTTCTCCAACTTGCAATTACTGGCTCTGTCTTTGGCTTCACAAATTGTAGATTATAATATAATTTTACATTGTGTTTCAAAGAACAATCACTGTTGTTACTTGGAGCAATACAGCCACTAATTTCTAGACAAAACAAATAGTAAATAAATCAATGCCCACAATATTTTTCTTAGTCAATGGCACTGGACAAAGGAGGAACATTGACCAGAAACTCTATTTTTTTTCCAATTCAGCTTGGTTTTCTTGTGAAATCTCATCCAACGCACAACATAATATTTCTACTATATTGCAATGCAAAGGAATAACAGCTGACATCACACAATCAAGTTTAAAGAGGCTTAAGCGCGCAGGTTGTGAAATTCTCCTCTGAGATTCTACGCAGAGTTGCCACCACGTTAGTACCACTGTAGGTGCTGATGACTGCTTACTACAGGACTATAGGTCATTAGGAGATCAGAATGACTCATGCTGTTACAATCTTTGCACAAACCCAATGAGGTGGAAAGGGTGATATCATGATTTCACAGTTGTTAACAGGTTAATGTAAAGTGCAAATACAAAAACTATCCAACAAATACAAAGGGAAAACTTCCTTATTCACTCCTTGCTTGCTATGGCTTGTTGTTTCAGATGGATGTTAAGCAGAATCTAATTGGGAGACTCAATAAATTGCAGCTGAGGTGTTTTTGACTTATTTGTGTTCAGATCAAGGTGATGGAAGTACAGTGCACCATTCCTGAGGAAATTGAATCACAGAAATTATACTCCTTTGGCTAAGTATGGGGACAATAGTTGCAATGCCTGTTGTCCTGCAACACAAACAGGATTGGGAATGGAATAGGAGATATGAGGAGAAGAGTGATTCTTCTTACATTAAAGTAACCAGAGTTGTCAAGTCTAGAGCCTTGAGTTGTACCGCCTCTGCTGCTATTTACTGCAGCTTTTCTCAATTTGTTGTACCTTCTCCTGGTCTTGACAGGCTATGTACAGGCTGCAATTGTTTTGTTAAAAGCTGATACAATTATTCTAAACCTCCTTTCCGTTAATAATGCTGCTGGCGTGTCCTCATTAGTTAATGGTGTTGCTCTGTAACTGCACAGAGCTAAATCCCAATGTGGATTCTTATGCAACAACTTCACATCTTGACTGTTCTTTCAGCCTTTCTGTTTGACTGAAGGTGGAATGGAGATCCTATCGTTATAAAGTGGAGATTGACCCATCTCTGAAAACTAAAAACGAAACACCCAAACAGGAGCACCTTGCCCTAAAATCTGTAAAAGGAGTATGAAAAGTGGAGTAACCTGCCTTTCAGCAACTTCTAGTGGTTTAATAAAATAAATCCCTAACATTCATTTTACAATCAACAAGTATCAAATAATTTATCTAACTCTACCAGTGAACAAATTAACTAAACTACTAACAAACCAAATAAACCCCTCCTAACTACTAACTATTCCGGAATAAGACAAGATTCTAGTAGTACGCTCTTCTAATAAATATAGGCCTCACTTATATAAAACAAAATAAAAAGAATTTTGTCTCTTGAAATTACAGTCAGAATATATGTCATCCAGAATTCTCTATGCTTACTCCTTTGAATTTTGTCTCAGGAATGTTAGCTAGTTGTGTCAATGGTACCTTTGATACTTAGATGGCACTTTCTGTCAGACTTATTGGAGACTGTGAGTGCCAGTCGTCCTCTCTTGAGAGCTGACTCTGGCAAATGGCAATTAGTTCTCCTGTCTTTGCCCAACTGCGACTTCTTTTGCCCTTGATGACATATCAATTTCATACAATAGGATCGGTCCTATATTGTCAAAACCATCAGATTTAAATTTAATTTAAATCTAAGTGCCTGGTTCAAACCAATTGGCTAAATTCAAAACTTGTTGCCTTGAGAAAAAGACAAACCTGCTGTTTGGTCTGCTAACTGTACGGCCTTTTTGATATAAATGTTTCAATTCAGATGCTCTCTATACTTGCAGGCTTTCAAGCTGGTCACAGACTTTTTTGAAAATCTCTAAGCAGAGAAAAAGCACATCATCTTTTAAAGGGACTATACAATGCCTTCCCCCCTAGTATCTTACAAACACCAAATTCAAACTTTCTGCCTCCCAATCCACAAGTACTGTACCCAACTTCAAAACACTGTTACCTGGTTTATGCCTGCCTCAAACCTGAATTTCCTGAAACCCTCATTCACAAATTGAGGTCTATTGACCAATACTAAATCTTCTGGCAGACTATGCATCAGAAAGATCCTCATCAATGCTCTTATCACTGATTCTGCTTTGGGTGAATGAAGTCTTCTAACTTCAATTTATTTTGAGTACAAGTTAACTGGGATAATTATATCTTCCCTCTAAAATTGAACTCATCCATTGCTAGCCTTTCCCATGGACTTTCTAGAAATCCTAAAAAAAATCAATGGCTCTGTAGGCACATTGGTCTCTATGGCACGTGTGTTTGGCATGACAAAATGTAAACCTGTTAGTTTTCAAAAGTGTCGGGCCTTCACATTGATTGTCGAGTTCTGGCTCTGCACTTTGAGAGGCCTGGTTGTCCCCCATACAGTTTTTGTACAATTCTCTCTCATACTGAACTTGATATAACCAATAATTGGCTATACAATGATAAATCTTCCACCATTGTCAAATATTGTTTTTACTTCTGATACATTTTCATCCGTTGGTCTGTTGATCTATATTTTGAATATGCTTTCAAATACAGCCCCACTGATGTTGTCAAAACTAAACATCATGGCAATTTAATAAGTAGTACTCATCTGGCACTATTGTGGATGCTGTGTGATTTAGACCTACTTAACAATTTACTTTACCAGCACTCTCTCATAATCACTCCAATCCACACCCCTCAGAACTACCTCTCCAAATGTACCACTTACATTTCTGTGGCATTATATAGGGTTCTCACCTGTACTCACAAACTACTTCACATTAAGTTCCTCCCAGTCTGTTACACAGTGATGCTGATTGCTGCACACGCTTCCCAGTCTGTTATACAGTGATGCTGACTGCGATACACTCCTCCCAGTCTATTACACAGTGATGCTGATCGCTGCACACTCCTCCCAGTTTGTTACACAGTGATGCTGATCGCTGCACACTCCTCCCTACCTGTTTCACAGTGATGGTGATTGCTGGATGTTCCTCCCTACCTGTTTCACGGGGATGCCAATTGCTGCACACTCCTTCCAGCCTGTTTCACAGTGATGCTAACTGCTGCACATTCCTCCCAGTCTGTTACACAGTGATGCTGATTGCTGCACACTCCTCCCAGTCTGTTACACAGCGACGCTGATTGCTGCAGACTCCTCCCTACCTGTTTCACAGTGATGGTGATTGCTGGATGTTCCTCCCTACCTGTTTCACAGGGATGCCAATTGCTGCACACTCCTTCCAGCCTGTTTCACAGTGATGCTAACTGCTGCACACTCCTCCCAGTCTGTTTCACAGTGATGCTTACTGCTGCACACTCCTTCCAGTCTGTCACATAGTGATGGCGATTGCTGCATATTCCTCCTAGTCTGTTCCAGAGTGTTGCTAACTGCTGCACACACCTCCCAGCCTGTTACACAGTGATGCTAATTGCTGCACACTCCTCCCAGTCTGTTTCACAGTGATGCTGACTGCTGCACACTCCTCCC
>JAHRHZ010000038.1:15325332-15349156 GCA_024137785.1 Ginglymostoma cirratum | reverse complement strand
TTTCTGAAGAAGGGTCTAGGCCTGAAACGTCAGCCTTCCTGCTCCTCTGATGCTGCTTGGCCTGCTGTGTTCATCCAGCTTTACACCTTGTTATCTCTGATCTAATGCTAATGTTCACCAAGCACTTTGTGCCATTAAATGCCGGTCTTCATCATTGCATTGCATTGCCATCAACAGGTGATGGCTGTTTTCATGCTATGCCTTTGCCTTACACACAATTACAAGATCATCAGCGCTACAATTACAACTAGGTACAGTATCCATAATCCTATCCAAGTGTGCAGAACAGGTCTTGGCTAACTGAGAACCCAAATGGGGAACAGCCGAAGAGCACCCTTCGAAAGGTGCCTCAAATGTTGTGAGATCCTGGAATTCTTGTGCTAAATGGAGAGGCCAGTATTTGTGCTTCACATCTAGGTTGGAAAAAAAAAGTACTCTGGAAACTTTAATTTTTGATTCATCCAACATCAGTATTTTGTGTAGACACCTTTTAAGTGAAAGGTTGGAGTTAGGCACATTCTCCTGGTGTCAAGTTTCTTTAAATTGCTGAGGCTACACCAAACTGTATTGGCCAACCTACACCATTTTTCTACATGTCATTCAGTTCTGCTTGAAACTTCTCCTGAATGAGCACACTGCACTTCCTTGGAAGATCAATAAATGGTGTTGCATCATCCTTATAGAGTCCTGGAGTCATACAGCATGGAAACAGACCCTTTGGTCCAACGAGTCCATGCTGAACATAATCCCCAACTAAACTAGTCTCACCTGCCTGCTCCTGGCCCATATCCCTCCAAAGCTTTCCTGTTCATGGACTTACCCAAATGTCTTTTAAACATGACAATTATACCAAAATTCACCACTTCCTCAAGAAGTTCTGAGAGGCCGTGCTGCATCACCTCACAAATTTCAATCCCATCAGAGTTTGAGATCATTGACTGTGTCTTGTGTGGTTTGTTCTGGCAAAGTCAGCTTGTGTATTCTCACCTGCAGTGTGATTGTGCCAATAAGTGGAATTAGTAGTCTGATATAAACTGTGAGAAGGTCTCTCGTAGAACTATCATGGAGCACCAATTGCTAAAGTACATATTTTTCATGATGCATATTGGTAATATGTTGCTAGTAACTTTCATGTCAGTTTTAACTTTTAGTATGCTTGTCCTGCCTTCTGAGGATATATAATGGGGCTGCACGGTGGCTCAGTGGTTAGCGCTGCTGCCTCATAGCGTCAGGGACCTGTGTTCAATTCCAGCCTTGGGTGATTGTCTGTCTGGAGTTTGCACATTCTTCTTGTGTCTGTGTGGGTTTCCTCCGGTTTCCTCCCACCGTCCAAAGATGTGCAGGCTAGGTGGATTGATCATGCTAAATTGCCCATGGAGCCTGGGGATGTTTAGGTTGGGTGGGTTAGACAGGGGAAATGCAGGGGAATAGCTCTGGGTGGGATGCTCTTCAGAGGGGCAGTGTGGACTTGTTGGGCTGAATGGCCTGCTTCCACACTGTTGGGATTCTATGATAACATAATGTTAGATAAAACTTCTGATTGCCTTACACCATCGACTACATGTGTAAGATTATCAACATGGACATATTATGAACTTTTCCATTGGTATTATGGTGTAGTTGATGTCTTATTGGTCAACTATATTTTGTTCTGAGGTCTGTCTTGACTTTTAGGAGATCAGATTTCCCACACAAGAGGTCCAAGACCTCTTGTGCCGAATGCTTTACAGATACGAATAAAATCTGGGCAACTTGGGATTGCTGTCTAAATGGCATGAGTTGGAGTTAATCCTAAATTTAATCCTTACCTTGAGCTGATCTTAGAGACATGTCTAAGATAAAATGGAGCATGTGCCCTTTTTACACTGCGGTTACATGTTACAATGATGACATGTCTCTTACAAACATCAACATACTGACCATGAAACATAACAGAGCAAGTAACATTCAGATTAGCTTGGAATTTCTTTTCCCACTGTTTTCTGGTCTGCTTCCAACATATTTCCATGGTCTTTCTTTCAGTAAGTAATAACGTAAGCCCACACTGAAGTAGTCAGAAGCTTTTAAAAACTAACTAATGTGCACTAATTTATATACACTATTGTACAATTAATAGTCCATTAGCGTAGTATTACCTGCATTTCAAAGTTTGTTCTTGGGAGCAAGTATCTCTAATGCAAATTAATACACCCAAAAAGTAATTTTACTTGTTAACCAGCAATTAATGAGGAATTACAAATGTAATCATCACATACTTTTTTCCTACATTGTATTAATTTCTTCCGTTTAAGCTTTGGAAGAAGCTTGCAGAATTCCAAAAGCATTTAGTTCATGAGGTATTGCCTACAGAAATTTGATAGATGGGTATTGGGTTGAGTCTTCTATCTATTTTGCTGGTGAATGGAGCTGTCCCAAAAGTATCACCATCTAACAGGTTCAAGATAGAGTGTGGAATTACATGACTTGCTAATAGTACACTGGTGTTTCACCTAAACCCCAGTGGTAACTGGTGAGGAGAATACACTTTGACATGTATCAAGTTCTGGCAACTAACCACAAAGGAAAAATGAGGATGGCTATCTCAGCGGAAGGGAAGATGGCCATCACAGTGTACTTAGATTGCATTGGGTGATTCCAAGAACAAGACATAAGCAACAGTCAGTCCAGCTGGAAGGTAGTTCATTCCAATGTTACAGGAAGAGCAGAGGTTCTTTTCATTCATGTGTTGAAATACAATTCCAGCTAAGTTTCTTCACCAGCTGATCAGGCAGACTGAACCGCCAGTCACGCAATATTCCCTTGAGATAAGGTGCCATTGTTTTGTACTCAAATTAGTATATGTGCACCAAGATTCTTCCCCTTCTATGAACAAAAAGAGCTACAGATTCCTCAATATTCAGATAGCTGTGTTACATTGATTAAAATCCAGCAAGTTAAGATGCATTCTCTGGTCATATTCTTCACATAGACATCAAAGTTTCCACAACACTTGAAAGGGGAATTAGAATGCATTTTTGACTTTCTCGGATGCAAGGGTAAATGACAGGGTTGCAGTACTTGCAGGCCCCACGAGAAACATCTTCCAGAACAAATGTGGTAGACACGAATTCCTGTAGCAATGCTTCTAACATATGGACCAGTGGTGGTTCTGGTGGTTACTTAGAGCAATAACCAGAATTAGCTTAATAATCAGCTGTTATTTGTAGCACCCTACAAAATATTATGACCTTTGGGGTAGGTGGGCTCCACAAAGAAAGGGAGGCTGAATATGAACTTCCTGCAGTCCACCAACTAATGGCTCAAGCTACATCAATGAGGCAGGCACTGATCAGTGAAGCCTGTATGTAACAATTTCTGCAAACAGGAGATTAGAGAGGGGAACTTTGTATGGACATGTTAACAAGCATAAAACATGCTTATTGGTGAATTAGTAAGTGCCCTAGTACATCATTATAAAAATTATCCTATTACAAATATTGATTGTAACTTTATTGTGTGAAACACTGATGAATTCAAACAATCTATCAACATCTATCCAAAATCTATCAATCCTAAATTTAAAATTCCATCAATTACAGTTTGTGAAGGAAGTTCCAAACTCTCCACTTCAACTACCCTTTGTGCATGGATATGTTTCTCAACTTCATTTCTGAAAGGTCTGGTTTCAAATTTTAGATTATGACTCAAAGCTTGTCAACCAATGCAAATATATCATTCCTATCTATTATATCTTTTAATATCTTAATAGCCTTATTATCTTAAAAATCAGGCCAAACTGCTAAATTTGAGGAATATTAACCTAATCTGTCTAATTTCTATCCCCTTTCCCCCATCCTACTCCTTAGATTCTATCCTTTATTTTCTTAAATTTACCCTGCACTTGCTCCGATATTAATACATTTGTAAGGTGTGGTGAACCCAATTACACATTGTTTTCTCTAGGTGTTATCTAAACAGGGCTTTGTACTGACGATTCATGAAGGCAGTTTGCTCATCCTTCCCTCATCCTATCACTGCTAAAACTGGAAGTGGATGAGTTTAATTTAGGTTGCAACTCTTGCTTCAGATTTTGACATTTTAACATTGTCACATTTGAAGGATTAAAATTACTCCCATCAGTTCTCAAGCACAAAAGGAGGACATTAACCTATTACGCCAAATACTGACTCTCTAAAGGAGCTCTCCAATTATTCCCAGAATCTTGGACCTTGCCCAAACACTGCAAATATTTTCTATTCAAGCCTGTATCAAAGTGTACCTGAAATCTACCTTTGAATCTTCTTTCACCATCCCAAAGTTCATCATTAACATCAATAGTTTTGAACAAACATGAACATCGCAGGCCAGTATCAATTTAGCACATGAACTAATCATACAATTGATTTAATTTATATAAAACTGAATGGTGTGTTTAAAAAATCATCACTTCACATTCAGGTTAATGTGAAATTAAGAAGTTTTACCTTGCAACATTTTTGTAATAACTTTCTCAAAATCTGCCAAAAATTAATATGAGAAGATAAATGCCTAACCCAATTGTAAATATAAGTTGAAGTGATTGAGCTGAAGTCTAGATGGAAACTTCTGTTTACTTTTGCAATGCTTTAACTTGTTTGCGAGCCATTTGTTGTCAAATTTAGAACCATTTTTGTATTGATGTTTCTGTTCACTGTTGAGCTTCAACTCCCCATTGATTCACCAACATGCTGCTATTATCTTCTGCTCACGTTTTTGAAAAGAATACATGAAGAGGTCAAAAAAACAGACTCATCTGGGTGCTATATTTACTATGTGGAGTGGAGGAAATTGAGAACAATTATTATTCAATATGCAACAAGCTCTCAAATTGGAGCCCACAGAATCAAAACAAATTTCCAAGATTCCTGAAATCTGTACAGAGGGCGGCATGGTGGCTCAGTGAATAACACTGCTGCCAATTCCAGCCTCAGGTGACTGTATGTGTGGAGTTTGTACACTCTCCCTGTGATGTGGAGGTGCCAGTGTTGGATGGGGTGGACATAGTTAGAAGTCACATGACAGCAGGTCATAATTCAACAGGTTTATTTGAAATCATAGAATCCTTATCGCGTGGAAGCAGGCCATTTGACCCATAAAGTCCACATCAACCCTCTGAAGAGCATCCCACCCAGACCCACTCCTTATCCTATTCCTGCATTTCACACCCTGGACATTAGGGGGAATTTAGCATGGTCAATCCACCTCACCTGCACATCTTTGGACTGTGGGAGGGAACCAGGGTACCCAAAGGAAACCCACTCAGACATGAGGAGAATGTGCAAACTCCACACAGACAGCCACCCGAGGGTGGAATTGAACCTGGATCCCTGGTGCTGTGAGGCAGCAGTGCGAACCACTGAGTCACTGTGCTGCCCTCATCACAAGCTTTCGGAGTGATGCTCCTTGGTCAAACCTGTTGGACTATAATCTGGTGTTGTGTGACTTCTGATATTCTCCCTGTGTCTGTTTAGGTTTCCTCCCACAATCCAAAGATGCACAGATTTGGTAGATGGGCTGTGCTAAATTGCTCACAGTGAAGAGGGATGTGCAGGGTTGGGGGTGAGGTAGGTTGCTCTTTAGAGGGTCAGTGTGGAGTTTGCCTGCTTCTACACTGTAGGGATTCTGTGACTGTGAACACAGTACCGTTATACATTTCAGTATTAAAAGACAACAATGTTTCTTCATACTTAAAAGAAAAATTGGCTTGGTTAGTAGAACAAGTAATTGTAATTTCACCCAGTCAATTTCTTGTTTGTTTTTTTAATTTCGTCCCAATGGCTGCAGCTGTGCACCTCTGTTAAAGCTGCACTTCATCTCTCATCAATGAATTCCAAGTGAACAACAATTATATTGCATGGCCTATGAGAAAGCCTAGATGCGCCCCTTCTGACTGTGTGTTCCAGAGAAGGAGAATTGGTGAAGTTATGAAAGACAGTGAGTGGCTTTTCTATTCCAGACATAAAAGAAGGAATTATTCTGGCACTGCTAGTTGTGTATGAAGGCCAAGCAATTTGTATCTGCAATTTCACACAGAGGCTACAGTTATCAAAGACACCCTGACAAAATTGAGTGTTTTCACCACAAATCCTGTTCAACAATCGGAGAAGTTACAGTTACCCACTGCTGAGATTTTGATGCAAGTGCGTCATTCCAAGCAATTGGCAAATGATAATCATTTGTTTCTATATTGCTGAAAAGTAAGCATGCTTCAAAAGAGAGCATATGCATTGTTTGTCCGGACAAAGGATTTCATTAATTTTTCTGTAGAAGATTAGGTGGATTGGCCATGCTAAATTGCTCATACTGTCTAGGGATGTGCAGGCTAGGTGCATTAGCCATGGTAAATGCAGGATTACAAGGATAGCGTAGGAGTTTGGGTCTGGGTGGTTTGCTGTTCAGAGGGTCAGTGTGAGCACAATTGGCCAAGTGGCCCACTTCTACACAATAGTGATTCTATAAAGATAACTTAATGAATTCCAGCTAATGACTCCTTTAGCATGCCCAGAGACTAGGCCACAGCAGAGATAGAATAAGGCAATAATTAATATAGTGACTCTGCTAAAACAGTTCACATGAATGCTGAAACCAAATTTGTGGCATCTGGACAAATGTAGGAAAGATTTACAAACCTACAAAATAGAAATTGAAGCAGACCATTCAAACCTTAGGCCTACTCCATGATCCAATGACAGATCTGTTTGAGTTTCGAATTCTTCTTTCCCATCTAAACCTGATAATCTTTGATTTGCTTGCCTAACAAAAATTTATCTACCTCTGCCTTGATTTTATTCAATGACTCTGCCTCCATTGCCTTCTGAGGCAGAAAATTCCAAAGTCACACAATATTCTCAGAGGAACAAAAATCTCCTCATCTCTGTCTTATAAGGGTAACCCCTAATTTTAGCTCTGGACTCACCCAAAAGAGAAAACAACCTTACCACATCCACTTTGTGAGTCTATCCAGGGCCTTATACGTGCCAATCAAGTCACCAGTCACAGCAATGTAAACAGGGTATCTTAAGTTATTAGAATTCATTAAAGCTTGTGTATCTTCATCCTGCAAAACCTGATTGCTATGCGTTATGAGGAATAGATCCAACCTCAAACAGCACCTAAAGAGGACTGCTTCCTTTTGTAATTAATAGATATCTGTGAAAGGAGCCAGATAATTAAGGCAGGCTGTATTGAACACCATCTTTTACCCATTCACTTGTACCATCCTGACCACAGTGGTCAAATGCAAACAAGCCAATTGCTCTGGAAAAACTTACAACTCTCTATCTGATCTTACTTCAAATACCACATTATATCTACCTAATAGTCTCATTCTACTATCAAATAGTAAGTTAAAACTGAAGCATTTGCAACAACTTCAGCAAAAGTGCCAACTGAATGATCCATTTCGGCCTCTTCTGGAAATCCCCAGCAACACAGACGCAAGCTTTCAACAATTCAGTTCATTCCATGGCTTGAGGCATTGGATACCGCAGAGTCTCAAGCCCCAACAACATTCTGGCAATACTATTGAAGACTTGTGCTCCAGATCTTGTGATACCACAAGTTCCAAAATAGCTACAACACTGGTGCCTACGCAACAAAAACAGCAAGAGAGAAATACAGCACAGGAAGAGGTCCTTCAGCCCTCCAAGCCTTTGCCAATCACCATACCCTAACTAAACTGAAAAAACAAACCTTCTGCCCTTATTCAGTCCGCATCCCTCTATTCCCTCCCTATTCAGGTGACCATCCAGATGCCTCATAAATGTTGCCATCGTGCCTGCTTCCACCACCTCTTCTGGCAATGCATTCCAGGCTCCTACCACTCTGAGTGAAAAAATTCCTTTGCATATCTCTCTTAAACTTTCACCTCTCACCTTGAACCTGTGCCCTGTCATAATTGAAATTTCAACCCTGGGAAAAAGCCTCTGACTATCCACCCTATCTGTGCCTCTCATAATTCTGTAGACCTCTATCAGGTCTCCTCTCAGCTGCCATCTTTCCAGTGAAAACAATCCTAGTCTTTTTAACCTTTCCTTATAGCCAATGTACTTGAGACTGGGCAACATCCTGGTGAACGTTCTCTGTAATTTCTCTAAAGCTTCCATATCCTTCTGGTGATGTGGTGACCAAAACTGCACACAATACTCCAAATGCGACCTAACAAGGGTTTTATATAGCTCTAACATTGTTTGCCAACTCTCGTACTCCGTGCTCCAGGCGATGAAGGCAAGCATGCCATCTGCCTTCTTAATCACCTTGGCTACCTGTGTTGCCACTTTTAGGGAACTGTGGACCTGCACACCCAGATCCATCTGAATGTTAATGTTCCTAAGAATTCTGCCATTAACAATATAATTCACACCTAAATTTGATCCTCCAAAATGCATCACTTCACATTTGCCTGGATTAAACTCCATCTGCCATTTCTGCACCCAAGTCGCCAATCTATCTATATCCTGTTGTATACTTTCACAATCATCGGCGCTATCAGCAACTCCACTAATCTTTGTGTCATCTGCAAACTTACTAATCGGACCCCGCGCATCTTCCTTACTGTGTTACTTTTGCACATGTGGAAGATCGCCCATCTATGTCTTGTACGCGAAGAAAAGGTGATTCCAACCCAGCCAGCTACCACTCCATCAATCTACGTTCAATCGTCAGTGAAGTGATGAGTGGTGTCATCCACAGTATTATCAAGAAGCAATTGCTTAACACTATCTGCTCAATGATGCTGAGTTTGAATTCCATTTGGGCCACTCAGTTCCTGATCTCATTATGTCCTTGGTTCCAACATGAGCTGAATTCTAGAGGTGGAGTGAGACAAACTGCGTCTATCATCAAGACTGTATTCATCCAAGTATTGTATCAAAAACCCCAAGCAAAACTGTAATCAGTGGGAATCAGAGGAAAACCCTCTGCTGGTTTGATTATCTGACACATGAGAGGATGGTTGTGGTTGTTGATGGTCAGCCTTCTCAGCTCCAGGACATCGCTGCAGGAGTTCCTCAGGGTAGTGTCCTAGGCGCAACCATCTTTAGCTGCTTCATCAATGACATTCCCTCCATCATTACATCAGAAGAGAGATGTTTGCTGATGGTTGCACAATGCTCAGTCCCATTTACGAGTACTGAGATACTGAAGCAGCCCATGTTTAAATGCAACAAGATCTGGACAACATCCAGGCTTGGACAGAAAAGTGGCAAATAACATTCATGCCACTCAAATGCCAGGCAATGACCCTCTCCAATAAGAAACAAACTAACCATTGTCCCTTGACATACAGTGGTGTAACTATCACTGAATCTCCCACTATCAACATCATGGGAGTTACCATTAGCCAAAAACTGAACTGAACTGGATTAGCTATATAACCACAGTGGCTGCAAGAACAGATCAGAGGCTAGGAATCTTGCAGTGACTAACTCACCTCCTGACTCTCCAAAATTACCCACCATCTGCAAAGCACAAGTCAGGAGTGTGATGGAATATTCCTCACTTGCCTGGATGGGTGCAGTTCCAACAACATTCATGAAGTAGTCTGCTTGATTGCCACCACATCCACAGGCATCCAATTCCACTATCACGAATACTTGGTAGCAAGAGTGTGTACCAGCTAAAAGATTCGAAGGAGGAATTCACCAAAAATCCTTAGACAGCACCTTCCAAACCCTTGACCACTACCATCTTGAAGGACAAGGGCAGCACATACATGGGAACACCATCATCTGGAAGTTGCCACCCAAGCCTCACTATTCTGATTTGGCAATGTATTGCCATTCCTTCATTATTGCCTGGTCAAAATCCTGAAGTTCGCTCCCAATTGCATTAGTGGGGTCTACCTACAGCAAATAGAGTGAAGCAGTTCAAGAAGGCAAGTCATCATCAACTTCTCAAGAGCAAATAGGGACGGGCAAGAAATGCTGACTTAGCCAGCAGTGTCCACATCTCATGAATGAATAAATGAACAAAAAAAGACTTAAGTGCTATGTTAGGGTCCCAGTGAACTCAAATTTTCTTTCCCCTGTGCATATATATTTTACCTCAGAGCTTCGCTTTGTGACAATATATGGTTGTAAATCTTACTTCTTAAACACATAGGATGGAGTCTTACCAGGCCCTGAACAACATGGACTGTAGTGAGAAATTTGCAAACAAATCATGAAAAGTCCAATGAGGCCATTTTTAAAAAAAATTCAGGAAGAACAAGTTGCATTTTCCATCAGAGTTCCAGGGGCTGAAATGAGAGTCACATTAGGGAGTAACAAGCAGCCTATTAAAGGGTAAATTTGCTTATTACCACCCTCATTTTACTTAATCTCGCCTTATTAATAAACAAGATCATACCCTGGAATGGTACTAGGTAGAAACTAGTTTCCAAGAATTCCCAGCATGATACCTGGTGACACCAACTTGGCATTGGCTCTTCTGGATTGCCATCTTGGATACCCAGCGACAACATCCCAGGACATGTGTTCCCACACCCATAGACACTAACATCTGCCATGTGTCTGCACCAAAATGCCACATCTTCATTCCACTCACAGAATGTTTCGGTACTGCCATGCCAGACTTTGGGAACTATGATTAGAATGTTCCTGCATGGACATTCTGCACAAATCTCCAGCTCACATATTGTGGACCAAGCCATATCTTAGGGCTGTTAGCTTGCTCTCTTAGCCTCGCATCATCCCTACCTTGTCTTCCCTTGTCTGTTGGCATTTTGCCCGCTTAACCATTGCTATCAGGCAAATAGTATTTCTGCCTCATCTTGCGTTTTAGTGCAGACGCAAAGCCAAATAACTTGTCCCGGGTGCCAGCAGTGAGCAGTAAAGGGGGTAGGTATGTTGCTGAACAGCTCGATGCTATGTCAATCTCACACATACACCATGTCCCAGTGGTATATGTGCCAAACATACTGGATGTGTTTAAAGCTAATGTCTCAAAGTCTAAGGAGAGTCGTCTACAATGATTTCAATGAAAACACCATTCAATCATGGAGCCCTGGTCCAAGAAATCCAGGCCAGCCTCCGATATTATTCCAGGAGCTTCAGCACAGTCACTCAGATACTCAGAGTGGCAAGGATCATTATGGTCTCTTTAGCAAGGATGAGGTGCCAAATGTTTGCCGCCCCACCACCTGTCTTAGCTGTTTCAGTCTTAATGTGAGCTGTTTCCTTGTGGAAAGAGAGAAATGGAAGGACTGAATGACATGCAATTCAGTGACACAGATTTTAGTGCTGGTGCAAGTGTGGGAAAAGTGGTGAGTTGTCTTGTGTGAGTGAGCAGGAAGCACAGAGACAATTCAGCATTAGTATTGTGGGTAATTGGGTGGGCGAGAGTGAATGATGCAACATGTTGCAGGCAATAGTGGTTCCACTTTACAACAAGGATAGCAGAGATAGAACAGTGAACTACAGATCAGTAAGTCTGACATTAGCGGTAAGGAAACTATTGGAGAAAATAGTGAAGGAGAAAACTACTCCCCATTAAAGAGACAAGGTTTGATCGGGCATAGTCAGCATGGCTTTGTCAGAGGATGGTCATGTCTAAAAAATCTGTTGGAACTTTTAGAAGAGGTGGCCAAGTGTTTGGGTGAGGGTAGGTCAATTGATGTAGTATATATGGATTTCAGCAAAGCCTTTGAGAAGAACACATATGGGAAACTGATAAAGAAGGTTAAAGCGAGATAACAAGCATGGGGCTGGATGAACACAGCAGGTCAAGCAGCATCATAGGAGCAGGAAAACTTGACGTTTCGGGCCTAAACCCTTCATCAGATTAAAGCTCATGGGATCTAGGGAGACTTGGCAAGACAGATCCAAAACTGACTTGGTTATAGGAGACAGAGGGTGGTGATAGAAAGCTGTGTGATTGGAGCCTGGTGTGCGGTAACATACCATGGAGATCAGTGCTGTGTCCCTTATTGTTACTGACATTCGTAAATTGTGTAGATATGTGGGAGAGATAATAACTAAATTTACAGATGGTGCTAAGATTGGCCAGGTGGTTGACAATGAGAAGGAATGTGTTGAGTTACAGAGGGATATAGGTGGATTGGTCAGATGGGCAGAACAGCAGAAGATGGAATTTAGCCCTGATAAATGTGAGGCGATGTGCTTTGGAAGAAGGAACAAGACAAGGAATTACCCAATAAATGGCAGGATACTGGGAAGCACAGAGGAACATAGGGATCTTGGGGTGCTTGTCCACAAATTTCTGAAGGTTACAAGACAGTTTAAAAGTGTAGGTAAGAAGACATACAGGATACAACTTAATCAGTCATGACATGCACTGTAAATGTAGGGAGGTAATGTTGGAGCTGTACAGAACTTTGGATAGGCCACAGCTGAGTACTGTGTGCAATTCTGGTCATCACACTATGGGAAGAGATAGCAAGAACTGCAGATGCTGCAGTCAGAGATAACACACCAGGCAGCATCAGAGGAGCAGGAAAGTTGATGTTTTGGATTGGGACCCTTCTTCAGAAATCTGATTTCTAAAGAAGGGTCCCAACTGAAATGTTAACTTTCCTGCTCCTCTGATGCTTCCTGGTGTGCAGTGTTCTTCCAGCTCCACACTGTGTTACCATGATGTAGAAAGGATGTGTTTGCACGGGGGGGGGGGGCGGGGGGTGCTAAGGTGGTTCACCAGGATGTTGCATGGGATGTAGCATTTCAGATATGAAGAGAGGAGGGATAAGCTCATGTTGTTTGCTTTGGAGCTCAAAAGATTGCAAAGGGACCTGACAGAGGCGCATTAGATTATAAAGGGCAGGTACAGTGTGAATAGAAAGTATCTGTTTCCCTTAAAGAAATCAATGACAAGGTGACATAATTTTAAAGTGAAAGGCAGAAGGTTTAGAGGGATTTGAGGAAAATCTCTTACATGCAGAGGGCGGTGGGAGTTTGGAATACACTGCCTGGGAGGGAAGTTGAGTTGCAAAATGTTTCAACCTTTAAAAGTACTTAGATGAAGACTTGAAAAATCATGACATTCAAGACTATGGGCCTTGTACACTTATAGCTACTGTAGGTGATAGTATATTCTTGATGATGCACATTTGATGGGCTGAAGGGCCTCTTCTGCACTGTTTGATTCTATGATTCTGTGAATAGTGAGAATGGTAGAGCATGAGCCTTGGTGGAAGTTGGGTGCAGTAACAGAGGTAGATTGAGTGTGAAGTTGTGGAGACAACATTGTGGCACTGATTCTGGTGGAGTGCAGAAGGTCATTGACCTTCTTCCTGCACTGCTGGCCATTTCTTCAGATAGCTAAGATCACACTGACCCTGGTGCCAACCTCAGACCAGGCGGGCAGGGTTTGGAATCATGGCCTCCTCTCCAGGTCCTGTGAGAAGAGCATCGCCGTCTTCTGTAGCACCCATCCAGCAGGGACTCCAAATCCCTATCCCCTGAACAGGGCACGATTTTCCCCTTTCATACCATGCTCAGCACAAATGTCACAAATTGCTCAGGGTATCTCTTCACGGCCAGCACTTGACCAGGTGCACTACAGCCTGGTATCAGTGGTGAATACTTCCAAGTACAGTGAGTGGGAGAATTAGGTTTGCTCAATCGGACAAGATGGGTAGCATTGGGACATGGCAGGTAGGTAATGAGGTGAGCCTGGAATGATAAAACTCACTCGGCCTCATGGAGAGAGACCCTCCTTGAAATGCCATGAAAATGACACTTTGTCACAGTACTGTAAGACTTGCTGATTTAACCCATACTGATTTAAGTGTGTACCCTGTAATGTGGTTTGATGTTGTATTTCAGTAGCTGCTTCCATGAACGATGATGGTTCAATAATTCATTTTGCTAGTTAGGTAATATCTCCTTTGCTTTTCTGATTTAAATAAATGATTTGGGCAAAATCTCTAAATTTGCAGTTGATACTAAGTTAGGGAAAATAGTGAATTGTGAGGATGACAGCGAACAATTTAAGAGGGTTGCACAAAAGGATAGAAATGTGGCAAATGAATTTCAATTCAGACAAATGTTGAATAATGCATTTTAGTAAAAGACACACAGACAGACAATACAGGCTCAATAGTACAACTTTGACGGGAGTACAGGAGCAGAAAGATCTTGGATTTCACATGCTTAATTTTTTGAAGGTGGCCAGACAATTTTAAAGAAGCGTCCTTGGGTTTAAAAACAGAGGCATAGAGTATAAAAGCAAGAAAATAATGCCTCAACTCTGCAAATCATTGGTCAGACCACATTTAGAGTATTATGTTCCGTTCTAGGCACCTTATTTAAGGAAGGATGTTAAAGACCTGGAGACAGCGTAAAGGAGATTTATTAGAATGAAACCAGGAATGAGGGATTTTAGACATAGAGAAAGATTAAAGAAATTGAGCTGATTCTCCTTGGAGCAAAGAAGATTATGAGTTGACCTTATTGAGGTGTTCAAAATTATGACATTTTTGACAGGATAAAGATGGATATTCTGTCTCCATGAGTTTGGATATCATAAAGTAGGGCTCGTAATGTCAAGACTGTCAACAAGACTCCTAGGAGTGAGATGAGGAGAAACTGGTTTTTCAGACAATTGTTAGAATTTGGAATGTGGTGGAGGCAGATCCCATAGCAGGCTTCAAAAGAGAAGTGGAAATATATTTGAAAGGGATGAATTCAGAGGGCTACAGATATTGGGCTGGAGAACGGGACCAGCTGGGTAGCATTTTCAGGAGGTGGTACAGACATGATGGGCCAAAAGGCCATCTTCTGTACTGTATGATTCTATGAATCTATTTGTAAAAGATGTTGTTGTGTAGATGTCTGGACAGTGTCGTTGTGGTAGCCGCATCAAGAAACCTTTGATTAATTGCTAGTGTGATGCAATAGATTCGCACTTTGAGAATCTATGAGGATTATCATTATTCTGGCCAGAGACGTATGTGCCATCAGACCACAGTACAACAAGTACTGAAGTTGCTGAAAAGTTCTTGAATATTACTGTCTGATTTTAGCTTCTCAATGGGGGTGAATCTAAAGATGGGAGACAGCAATCTTTTGGAGCACAAAGTCTGTATAATCTCTTTCAGGACATTTATTATTGAATGTGTGTCTGGGCTGAGTACATTAGTGACAGGGGACTTCCCTGCATTGGGACATGGAATATCCATGTTCTTCATGGTGCTGATGAAAGATCATCATCTAAAACTGTACGTGTTTCATTCTTCATATATTTCCAACATTTTCTATTTTTATTTCTCCATGAAAGCCTGCCATATAATCAGAAAAATAGCACAAGATGTGAGAGACCTACAAGAGGGAGAAACATACAATGAATTAGGAGGGAAATGCAAAATATGAAAGCAATCTGGATGATGTAATCTATTGTAATTTCAACACTTTTCTATCGTAAAATGATAAGATATTCTTTTCCACATTAACTTCCCAACATAGGAAAGCTAATTAGAGATGTTAGATGTTTTTCTTTGCAACGAAAGGAAGAACTCATCACCGATGTGTTCTGGGCAACTGTTATTGACTAGTTTCACAATATCTTTAGAGGTCACTTTCTTGCTAAAGATGATGTGTGACAAAGGATACCATATCAAACGTGATGGGAAAAAAATAAAACTTACCAACGAAAATAAAAGTGTACTACATGAATGGAAAGTAATTTAATCAATTTAGAGTTCACCTGAGTTAAATTACGAGACTTATCTTGTACGGAAATGTTAACTTTTGAATGCCTTACTTACAGCACTTGTGTAAACATTGTGCTTTATCACAATGTTGTGAGATATTTTTAAAAAAACTGAGGTTATATGAGGACAAGAGAGGAAGGATTTCCAGGAATACCTTTTGCTAATCATTGTAATGCTACACTGCAGAACCCTCTAGGGCACTAACAACTAGCACATTCTCTCCTTTAACCTCTAACACTTGTATTTGAATTGAAATCAGACAGATGGATTGAAAGGCTGTTCATTCCAATTGCTATTAGGGATCTTTAAATGACATGATTTCAAACAGTCTCAACCTGGCAAGTTCACACTACCAATCTATCCATTATTCAACATTAATTAGACAGTCTCACCCAAACCAACCATAAGGAATGAGATTATGCGTTTTCAGCTAGGTGTACATGTATGCTGCTGGAATACTGCAAAGGAAATTTTCTCTGCATCTCTGTTACACTGTGCCTGGTGAACTGTCTAATCCTAGCGCTGCAAGGGTAAGATGGATTTTTTTTATCATGCCATCTGCATATCATGAGAAAGATGAACTCTTTAGTGATCATCTTTTATAACAAATAACACTTAGGAGAAATGGTGGAGGAGAAACTCATATTGGCAGAAGTATACAGCGAATGCTATTGAATGAGCTGTCCATTTTATTATCTGAATTCTTTGCATGGATAATTAAACCTGAGAAACTGGCTGCGAATTCACCATAACCTCTTTTTGTTATCTCTGTCTTTTATATTTCATAACATTGTGATAAAGCACAATATTTACATATGTGATGTAAGTTAAATATTTAAAAGTTAACTTTCATGCACAAAATACTTATGGTATTTTAACTCAAGTGAAAGTTACCTCCACTAAAATTAGCAGTGGGCAGTCCGACTTCAGGCAAATCCAGTTACAATCCACTAAAACAACTCCATTGTGCGACAGAAAAAAAACATTTGGGAGCCCTGCCACTTTTACATTTATGTTCAGTTTTTCAGCTGTCTTGAACATCCTAAAACTACGTCCCAATAACTAATTCCACCACAAGATATGATGATTGACACACCCTTGGCACAAATATCAAGACAAATGGTCATAAAGATAACAGTTCTGCTGACTTCAAAATTCTCTTATACCTTCTTTCATATGACTCATTTTGGTGTTACTGGTAATATAACATTCAGTGAGGATGCGGATGTTGTGAAACTTGAAAGAGTTCAGAAAACACTTACAACGATATTGCCAGGGTTGGAGGGTTTGAGCTGTAGGGAGAGGCTGAATAGGCTGGGGCTATCTTCCCTGGAGCATCAGAGGCTGAGAGGTGACCTGACTGATGATTATAAAATCATGATGGACGTAGATAGGGTGAATAGCCAAGATCTTTTCCCCAGGATAGGGGAGTCCAAAAGTAGAGGGCAAAGGCTTAACATGAGAGGGGAAAAATTTAAACTTTTTCATGCAGAGGGTGGTGGGTGTATGGAATGTGCTGTCAGAAGAAGTGGTAAAGGCTCATACAATTACAACATTTAAAAGGTATCTGGATGGGTACGTGTATAGGAAGGGTTTAGAGGAATATGGGCCAAACGCTGTCAAATGGGACTAGTTTAATTTAATATATCTGGTCGGCAAGGATGAAGGGTCTGTTTCCGTGTTATACAAATCTATGACTCTATGATTGTGTGTAGCATTGTGATTGAGTCCATTTGAGAGTTCAAACTCTATATCTCTACATAAGGCTTTCTTGTAATACTTAACGTAGAGCTCACCTGAAGAATTGTGGGAGCCACTAACAGTGATCTGGTAACAAAAGTGTTAAGAGAAAAACTTAACACCAGTTATGTGAGGGCTCACACCAACCACTTGGAATACTTATTCAATTAGCAAAGAGACGGGCAAAGCAAATTAGTCTTAATTAGTCCTTCTGTACCAGAAGGTTAAAATTGTACCTTTCTGCACAAGCGAAAGTCAATTGCATTAGTAACAGATGATCAACTGGAGTTTGCCACAGCTACAGAATAAGGAGAAATTGTGGTCTATTGATGCATTTTTCCAGGCAGTCAAGATTAACACCTTCCTGGTCAAAGTGGCAGAATTTTAGCTATATGCCAATAATTACAACTTGGGCATTTCAATATGTCTGATATCTAGCTTGGATGAGAAAGTCATCATGTTTTTCTAGTTGAAATGCGTAGCAGGACATATAAAGGAGGTAATATTTCTTTGGGCATGAGCAGAAAGCTGGTAGTTGTTAATCAGCCACCCCTTGCATTCACACCCAATCTACCCAGACCAT
Organism: Ginglymostoma cirratum; assembly: GCA_024137785.1. Lineage (NCBI taxonomy): Eukaryota > Metazoa > Chordata > Chondrichthyes > Orectolobiformes > Ginglymostomatidae > Ginglymostoma > Ginglymostoma cirratum. Next base: position 15,331,148 of record JAHRHZ010000038.1, on the reverse strand, counting down.
GATTCACAACCATCAGCCTTCTTCCTGTACACAAGTGAAAATGTTCCTACAGTCTTTCCATCAGACACATTTTTAATGTGGCCATTACCTTCTACGAGTGAAATTTGTAGACGTATACACTACACAACATGGGATGACAGTATGGCTTAGCAGGAGTTAGAAAGCATTGGTTAAACAGCCTTATATAACTAAACGTGGCCAATGATAGTGACTGAAAAGTAGGTAAGAGCTCCACATTGTGCTGCCTGTGTCTGTACTTACGCAGTCTGTCAAAAGCACACCCCACCGATAAAATTGCTTTACTTTCAGATAATGGACCAATTATGTGATTTCCTACATCCTCCATTTGAGTGGGTAAAATTACAAGAGTTCTTCATTACAGAGGAGGTAGAGTATACATCCATTACTGTGCTCTGCTAGATGCCCCGGATGAACTTAATTGCAATAAAACAGCCCTTTGGTCAGCACTCACCTGCTGCTTTTTCTTGGTCTCTCATTGAGATTTAGCATCCTGAACCAATATAAATTCCCCTCAGTTCATACTTCTCAAGGTTCCCTGAAATATTGTGTCTCAAATGACACCATATGTCCTTGCTGTACTTAGAGTTAATGCAACATGTCTCCTGCCTGCTGCCTGATATGACCTTAATCAGAGCCTGTCCTGCTACATGCTACCATTCTCCAATGTTGCATCGATCCTACATTGATTTGGCTTTGTTTTCCAGCTCTGGCTTATCTCATAATAATTAGACAGGCAATCAATATATTAATAGTTAAATCTTCCCTAGCATTGCACCATGCTACAATTATATTAAAATGCCTATTTGTTTACCATTTGTCCAGAAGGAATATCATGATCATATTTTGCCTAAGGGTACATCTCTTGTCTCCAGAATATCAACTATGGGTCTACACAATCTGACCACACCATCTCCCCAATGTCACAAAATATCTTCAACATGTGGCTCTTCTATTTATCTTTTAAATAAGTCTTTTCCATTCTGTGCCAAATTCCATAAACTTAGAGCCACTTCAAATTTCACGCATCTCATGATACCTCATGCCCATGCTTAGTCTGTGTTGTGGAAACCCTTTCAGAAAAATGTCATTGTGTCCCGCCTTATGCACCTGTAACAACTGCTCTACTTCAATCACTCCGTTATAATTTGTTGTCCTGTGCTGTGGCCAAAGTCCATGGTGCTGGTTTTGGTGAATTACCACTGATCAATTGACGTGGTTTCTGTGCCACGTTATCTAATACTCATACTCGCCCACAACCATCAACATTAGGTCCTAACCTTTGTTCGAACAACTATATGTGAAACAATTTTCAGAGAAAGATTTCTCAGTATCAGTTTGTACAATGCATCATAAAATATTGTATTCCCTCCCACTGCAAACAAATTCAAAATATTTTAATTTCTACATTAGTTTTCTGCAACAACTGTTGCAAACTTTCCACAATATTTAAAATGTCTGGTGAAACTCTTCTTTCATTGATTAAAGACATTGAGTCTTTCTTACCTGCAACCTCAACTTTGTGCCGTCCATTCGATCTACAATTAAAAGAACAGCAAACAATTTCCTCTTATCATAATCCACATGCAGAGTTCTCACAATGCAGAGTTGTGTTAATTTATGTTCTGGATGTCCTAAGAATAGAGGGATTGCCTCATTCACATATCAGGAAAGTGAGGAGCAGATGGATAGACTGTTAAATGTTCTGAAAAAAAATGCCTTTCGAGTTAATTCAGACTGACTTATTCATTTTCTGAGTCTGACTAAAAGAACTCATAATGCTACACTTGCCAAAATGAAAATGCTGCCACACATTGACATGTACCATGTCTACATTTCCAAAGTCTTAGAACCCTGCAGAGAGTGATAATAATTTTGTAACATAGTCACAATCATTTAATTACGATATTTTTGTGAAAAATCAACAAGTTATTTGGCAGCCGAAGCTGTCATAGTGAGAAATGTAGTCTATATTTTATTTTCTTAATGAGAAACATTAAAAGGGGTGCTGTACTGTCATTGTGAGAGCCATAATACTCTTCCCCACAACACCCCTGTAACTTCAATGTGAAAATGGCTCTGTCTGAATTGGCTTCACTTCTTAATGATAAGACTTGAAATAGTGTGAAACACCTTAATCCTTATTGCTGTTGATGGATAATGTTTAATTCCCCGAAATTGAGTCAGGTTTCATTTCAATGAGCATGAAATAAAAATATAAACATCTGCATAATAAGATTTGCAGGATCCTATTAAAATTAGAAAATGCTATTGGGGCTGTTGCATTTAATGTTCTTCTGGGCTCTGATTTCTGACAGTTCAAGAGCATTGTAGTGAAGAGATTTCAATTCCTCACAATATTACAATATTGAATGTTAGGAAATTATGCTTCCTACTTTCAGTCCATAGCATTAAAACAGAAGAGAAAAAAACAATTTCACGCGGAGCTGACCTAAGCTGCTCAAAATGTACTGTTTCCACCATTCTGCCTGGGCTTATCAGTGAATACAATATTTGCAATATACTTTGACAAGGAAAAGAAACAGCGAACAGAGTCAGAGGAAGAGCTATGCATCCATCAGGATTTTGATAAAGAACACAATTAATGTTCACCTTCACTGTGATCAAGGCAAAAGTATTGCCAAAGGTTTATACTTCAGCTATAATTGTATCAGAGATAAAAGGTACTGCAGATGCTGGAGAATTCTGATGAAGGGTTTAGGCCCGAAACGTCAAGTTTTCCTGCTCCTATGATGCTGCTTGACCTGCTGTGTTCATCCAGCCCCATGCTTGTTATCTCGGTTTATACTTCAGCTACTGTGTTTTTTCCCTTAATGGACAACACTGGCTTGGAGTGCAGGTGGGGGAAAAATTGCTTTGATCCAGAAAAGTGAGAAACATTCAGAGATCAGAGTTGCAAAATAATTTCACTCTGGATCTCCACCTGCTTCTTTGACAGCAGGATGATGGGCTGAGCACAAACAATAATGAAACAGTAGAAAAATAATGTGAAGCAACAAGTTAGCTAGCTTGATAGGTTTTTTTTCACAATGTCTCTTCATCTCTGCATTGTGCAATTTATCTCCACTCTTTCTGCCAACGAAAACAATATCATAGGATATATGTTAAAACCGGATAAAGTGTCACGTTATCTATTGCTAATTAGAAACACTTTATTTTTCAATCCATGTATATTCGAGATAAATTTCCCGCCACCTTTTCTAATGGTACCAGATGGTTCCACCATTTTATCAATTAAAATATTTTATAATTGTATTCTACTTCCATCCTGGGTTTAAGCTACAAATCACCGGAGACAAGTGTTCGAGTGCGCTACCCTTTCTCCTCGAGACTGGTGCAAATTTACTTGGATATCACAGCTAAAACTCTTCTTGTTGACAACTGCCTGGATGGTGCCTCACATTCGAACATAGTTCAACTTTGCAATCTAGGATAGAATCAAGCTTAGACAGAGGAGCAGCAAGCCACTCCAAAAAATCCTTCAACAGCTTCAGTCCAGTTTCTGTTCAACATAATGCCTCCGAGCACATAATGTACTTTGAAACTCAGTACGACTTAAACTGTTACGTAACAGTTTGATCATTTCCTTCAGATTTACAATTCCACTGGAACTGGAAGCAGAGATATTCCATCAGGCTAATTGTACAAACCTGGTAGCTACCTCTGGGACAGAAGTGGAATTTTCTTCCGTGATCTCCCTGATATGAGCTTGGATTGGAATGGGCATTTTTGGAAATTTCAGACAATGAGACTTAACCACCATTTTCCTGTCCAAATTGAGAATTCCTGCATCCTGTCCTGTCAATAGGGCTGCTTGCCATTCTTAACCATTTGACGTATACCAAATAATGACAGCGGGGTCAGAGCCCAGGATGCTAAGATGTTGACTGCCTTTCTATCCCAGTTACTAATATGGTTGCACCAGGCTCTGTGAAGTAAAGATGAGTTCCTGCTAAGGCCTCTTGTAACGTTACAGAGTTGTCCCTGTCACATAATGGCTGGAAATTCATTACTAGTACTACTTCAAAGAAAGAGGTCAGGCTGGGGTGAATAAAATGGAGCACGCATATGCCCTGTCTTATGATTACTTCACTCTGAACCAATAATTCGTCTTTGTCAGGGTAATATAGCAAAAATATCAATAATAAGGGTTGTTACAAGGAATCATAGTATCCTTACAGTGTGGAAGAAAGCCATTCGGCCCATTGAGTCCACACTGACCCAGGCTCACACCCCAATCTTAATTCTGCACTTTCCATGGTCAGTCAACATGACCTGCACATCCCTGGACATTATGAGCAATCGCTGATGGCCAATGCTCCTAATCTACACATCTTTGGACAGTGGAAGAAAACTGCAGCATCCGGAGGGAACCCACACAGACGCAGGGAGACTGGGGAAACTTCACGCAGACAGTCACCTGAGGGTGAAATCAAAACTGGGTCCTTAATGCTGTGAGTAGCAATGCTGTCCACAGAATCACTGTGCCACTTCAGTTGAAGTCAGGTTGAAGGTTTCTGTCAAAAACACATGGGACCAACTCTTCAGGTAGAGAATTATAGAAATATCCTGTTGAATAAGATGAGGCTAATATGCCATTTGAGTTGCCATTTTTCATATAAGATTTTTAACTCTAGTCAACGTCCTCACATTAATTTTTTAAAAATCTATTTGTATTTGGAGAAGAACAAAGTGTCCTTCTTAGGTTCTGGCAAATATTCCTTCATTTGCCATTCCTCATAATATACAATGATTTCAGTCATTCAATTATTGACTTTTATAGGATCTTACTCCGTACACGTTGGCTGTCACATCTGCCTACCTAACATCTGTGACTGCACTTCAAAAACAATCCATTTGTTCTAAATCAATTTGAGAAATCCCATGACAGAGAAAAGACACAAAGAAAGGCAAACTGCACATTTCACTTTCTTTAGTCGAGATAGAGAGGGAAGCTGCAATTAGGTGTATGTGGCAGAACTCGACATTGCCTTTGGCCTGGTTACTAATGGTTACTATCATGTTAACAATAATCATTTTAACTTAAAACAGTAAAACACATTACAAATTATGGATTAGATATTACAGCACCCAAATAATCTCTGTTCATGTAGATAGTGAACCCACAGCTAATGACCTGACAAGTAGAATCACACAGCTCATGGAATCTTTCAGCGTTAACTCTCTTAAAGGCAAGTTTTAGATGCAACACCCCCTCTTTTCTAAAAGAAGCCTTAAATATTTACAATGTGCCTGTGAGTTTTATAACAAACATTAATTTGCAGATGCATCCAAAACTCTAGGTGTTGAATTCACCTGAAAGTGTTAGTAATTTCCACAGTCATCAGTGACATTGCCCGTCATTCCTGTTTGCGTTGTCAAGTTTTTATTTCAAGGACTACAACTGCTGTTCCAGCATTTGCTAATCAGGGTGCACTACAGCCAAGTTCTGCTTCAGATTAGTCACTGACTGATTACATTCCTTAGGCTGTATCAACTGGTTTCAATTGTCTTGGCGTTTACTGATTTGTGCCTTAAGAGCTTCCAATTCATTTGGAGATTTTGGTTTTACACCTAGGATTCTTCTAATTCTGTCAAAGGATTAGCCTTCTTTTGGTTCAAGACTTCTTTTTCTTCATGACCAGTTCTCATAAATAAACAACCTCTTCAACTTAGATAACAAGCATGGGGCTGGATGAACACAGCAGGTCAAGCAGCATCACAGGAGCAGGAAAACTCGACGTTTCGGGCCTAAACCCTTCATCTGATGAAGGGTT
>JAHRHZ010000038.1:15309402-15324932 GCA_024137785.1 Ginglymostoma cirratum | reverse complement strand
TCAAGTTTTCCTGCTCCTGTGATGCTGCTTGACCTGCTGTGTTCATCCAGCCCCATGCTTGTTATCTCGGATTCTCCAGCATCTGCAGTACCTTTTATCTCCAACCTCTTCAACTTATCTTTTTCTCTTTGTATTCTTTAAAGCCTGGACCTCTTCCATTTGTTGTTTCTGTAATTATTTGGTTTCCTCTATATCCTGCTTGAAATATTTCACTAGAACATTAATACTAGCATTTATTTCTGAAAGGAATGTCTCATGTGTGTTTGCAGAGCCTTATTATTTGTACTGTGTATTTCCACCAGATTTTTTTTTTGGCTGTCATTTTCTCCAGCTTTGTTCTAGCCTCAGGGTGATATTTTTGTAGCTGCTCCTGCTGAACCTGATTTATTTTGCATATGAGTTGCTCGCGATCTTGCTGTGAATTACTGGATTTGTGATTCAGAGCTTTAATTCATTTTCCTTCCTTTTTTTTCTCTTTCAGCACCTTATTCATCTTTGTGAGCTGAACAGATAACCATTACCAGCTATATCATATTGGAGGTGGCGTTCTGAAAACCGAGAATGCCAATCTTGAGCTAGTTGTTCATCTTTTTGTCTGTTGAGCTTGAATATTTCTCTCCACATCAGAAAGCTGAGACTTTAGGTCCACTAATTCAGAGGGAAGTGAAGCAATCCATTCTTCTTTCATTGTCAGTTCTGGCAGTGCCTCTTAAACAGCCTTCTGCTGTTTTGCTGTGTCTTTGATCTCTGACTGATCCTATGGATTACAACAATTGCAAGGTCACAGCATGCTGATATACCTGCTTTTACTGGTGCAGCAGTATCTACGACATCCAAGTAGGTTGACTGAAATTGCACTCTAGCATTATTACAGATGGACTTGATGAATATTGCATTCTGCATGTTTTATAGTCGCAGGTTTTGTTATGTTTTCCGTGACTGTAGGTGCCTTTTTAGAATTTACAGGAGCAACATATTGCCATTTACTCCTCTGCCAGCCTTAGCCAAAAACAAAGTGTCACCAGTTTTCTTGAGGATAGATAATTTGAATTTTTGCATACACTTCAGATGATTTCATTATCTTGATACCTTCCATGAGATTTCCAATGTTGAATGTGTTGTTGACTGCTTTTGACTTGTTGTGCACGTACAGCCGGCTCTGCTTTAATGCATGTTCTGTCAATGCACATTGGCTGTAATGCGATTTACGAATAGGGAATCGCTATTTGTAAAATGCAAATTGTGCTGGCTATAAGGCGATTCCATTGGTGTGCGGAGGAGTAGGCGTTGGCATCACATGATCGTCTCACTGGCTTTGTCATGAACGTGTACAATGTTAGCGCCGAAACAGTCTCCGCGCCAGCATCAAAGAACAAAGAAAATTACAGCACAGGAACAGGCCCTTCAGCCCTCTAAGCCTGTGCCAATCCAGATCCTCTATCTAAACCTGTCACGTATTTTCCAAGGATCTGTATCCCTCTGCTCCCTGCCCATTCATGTATCTGTCTAGATACATCTTAAATGATGCTATCGTGTCCACCTCTACCACCTCCGCTGGCAACATGTTCCAGACACCCACCACCCTCTGCGTAAAGAACTTTCCACGCATATATTCCTTAAATTTTTCCCCTCTCACCCTGAAATCATGACCCCTATTAATTGAGTCCCCCACTCTGGGAAAAAGCTTCTTGCTATCCACCTTGTCTATACCTCTCATGATTTTGTAGACCTCAATCAGGTCACCCCTCAACCTTCGTCTTCCTAATGTAAATAATCCTAATCTACTCAACCTCTCTTCATAGCTAGAGCTCTCCATACCAAGCAACATCCTGGTGAATCTCCTCTGCACCCTCTTCAAAGCATCCACATCCTTTTGGTAATGTGGCGACCAGAACTGTACACAGTATTCCAAATGTGGTCGAACCAAAGTCCTATACAACTGTAACATGATCTGCCAACTCTTGTACTCAATACCCCGTCCGATGAATGAAAGCATGCCGTATGCCTTCTTGACCACTCTATTGACCTGCGTTGCCACCTTCAGGGTACAATGGACCTGAACACCCAGATCTCTCTGCACATCAATTTTCCCCAGGGCTTTTCCATTTACCATATAGTTCGCTCTTGAATTGGATCTTCCAAAATGCATCACCTTGCATTTGCCTGGATTGAACTCCATCCGCCATTTCTCCGCCCAACTGTCCAATCTATCTATATTCTGCTGCATTCTCCGATAGTCCCTTTCAATATCTGCTACTCCACCAATCTTAGTGTCATCTGCAAGTGTCATCACATGATCATTTCATGGGGTTTACCATGAAGTACTTTCTGTGAGAGCTACAGTACAACGCCCTCCCTCATCAAGTCATCTTAATATTTTTTCAAGGTAAAGTGTTCAATTTACTTTTAATTTATTATTAGATACGAATTAAACATTTATTCGAATTGTGCTATCCTTTATATTAGGCTTTTGAGTGGTTTTTGAGTAATTTTTGTCTGGTGGTGTGCCCCTAACCCCACTTTTCCCAAAGGCCCCGTTATTTCTATAGCATGATTTTCTATAACTCAATGCTGCACAGGAATGCAACTATCGTGTTGTAGCAGAACCGACTGCATTGAGATTCTGTTTTGTTAATCCTGTCTCTGGCAGGATACTAGGTAGTCTTACTGTAGCAGTAAGGTATTCCTTGAGTGCACTCTATTTGTAGCTGCAATGCCTCTGCCAATGAATGACCTTTTCTGCTAGATGCCTTCCAAAAAAATTGCAAGCTGGACATTTCCTTGGTGCGTTCAGAAAGCCACACTTTTCACAAGTAATGCTATGTTTGTGTATTCCAGTGATTGTGTCAACTGCTAAGTTTGTACTAAGGGCTTGTCAGCTTCATTATCCCACAAGGATCATTTCGAACTTCCATCCACCCTGCAGTAGCTTTTCAACACTGCAAGTCTTTAGTTTGTCAAGTAAACCTTTCTGAAAGTGTCCTTGGGAGTTGATGCAACCACCAATTCTGTTTGCTAGCTCCCCATCTGAAAAAAAATCACACAATAACCCCTTTTCCAAGTTTCTGCTCATGACTTCTATGAGTTCAGTAGGCTTCTAAATTGCATGAATGGTCATCAATAAATGCAGGAATTTAATCTGACTCTGAATGGGTCTTCTAATATAGTCTATATCATTTGTGATCTTTTACCTCTTCACTGTTAATCCTGACATGATGAGTTTTTACAGACCTTTGTTCCCAATTGCTAAGCAAATCTTAATGACTCATTTTTCTGCATTTTATGTCCAAAATCCAGAAGCCATAGCACTGATCACTGTTCAAACATTTTAAATATGCTAGGAGTCCTCTTCTGTCCTTATATAGACTAAGGATTTCTTTTTGTTGGATATTCTGAAGAAATGCCTTTGACTTTCATTTGCTTGCTATTGATCTAGCACACACCCTGATCACTTGCCTTTCTCAAGTGAATTAAACTGGCCTCTCAAAAGGGATTTGTGTGTTTACTGCAGCAAGCTGTGTTTTTTATACTTTCTGATGTGAGCTGAATGTCTCATGCACTTCAGCACAATTTAAGACTGTTAACCATATGTTTCAGTTCCAGACTAATTTGCTTGCTGATTATTCAAACATGACAGGCCTCATGGCCTAATGTTTTCACTTGTGTCCATCATGTCATGTAAATGACAGTGGTCTAACAACCAATTGCTCACCATAGATGGAATAACTCTATGGGTTACTTTATTTAAAACTGTAAAACACATGGGAGGCTATGAAGCCAACACGAAGAGTCATTTCAAATTCAAAACATTAACTCTGTTTCTGTCTGCAAAAATGCTACCAGACCTGCTGAGTTTTTCCAGGATTTTTGGTTTTTTATTTCATATTTTCAGCATTTGCAAGATTTTGCTTTTATTACAGCAATCCAACTGATCTTTGTTTACAGCTTTTAAAGTCACAGTCGGCTAACAGGCAGGCAGTGTTGCAACATTGTGCACATACAGCGCACGGAGTCCTTAAGGTTGAGCCATTTTAAAAACAACATATGCATACCACAGGTACAGTGTGCAAATCTTCATTTCAAAATACTATCATTACTGATCTGGATTCATTTGTAAACTTACATATAGTTACAAGGAATACCGGCAGTCTGACTGTGAACCATTGAGATTAAGGTAACAAAACAAGCTTGCTATAAAACTTAATTTTCTCCTCAGCATGGAGCTTTCATGTTAATCAAAGTGCCTGACATAGTCCATTCTCTTGAAAACAAGTGGAGATCAAATGTCTCCCTGTTAGCGAAATGGAAAGTATATCAATAGATTATTCTATTGCCAAGATCAATACAGTCTTCATCTACCACATTCTTATATAATAATCTGGCACTGATATGAATTCAATAGGCAATGTTATCTGGCTATTAAGGTAGAAAGGGTATGAAATTTTATTAGAAATGTGTGACTCAATTTCATTGATCCTCTTAATTCAAAGATAATAGATACACAAAGTCATGTTTACAATGATGTTTATAAATACAATGAAGGATAATGTATTTTTTTCATACGCCAGGTGTGATGAATGTTTTTTAGATTTCAGGTTATGGAGTGCCTTAGCTCTACAATGATGATGTGTATGCTAAAAGGGTGGCTCAGAATGAAAGAAATAGTAGCACATAACCTTTTGTGCAACGCTATGAGATCTGAGAGTTTAATGATTGTAATACTTAATGGCCTATATAAAGTTCCCTCAGCTTCTTCATTACATAACTTCACATAATATAATTTGAAAACAATTAATCCTTAATGTACACCAATGCTGATGCTCACAGGCTGTAGTTGGAGCTTTTTAAGGAGACAATTACCTCATCCCGGCAAAAGAATAAAGGGCAAGCCTGCCTCTACCCAGTGGTGAAGACATGACCAGAATTAATGGTTGTCAGACTGAGGTTGTAGCTCTCGTCCCATCTGGGAGGATAATCTACTTCTGAGAACAGCCAAACAATTATATCGCTGACAGATCTCCAGTCCAAACAGCGCCATTGCACAGCAGTGGCCACTGCTGGCACTGCAGTAGTCCTCTGCAAAGAGCCATTGGGTGGCCAAATGAGTGGTGAGTTGGAGCAGTCTTGTTGGAGCCAGTCAGACAGTTCCTAATGAGATATCACAACTGGGAGGCAGAAAAGGGAACAAATGGCTGTGTCATTGTTCACAATGACAGTGTTCACAAAAAGAAGGGACCACTCTTCACCAGGACCACAGCTAGGCAGACAGGATTTGACTTTAACTACCACAATGTGGTGTCGGGCCTCCTATGGATTAAATAACAGAAGCAGCAAGAGCAGTCCCTAATGTGGCCTATTTTACAACACTTATGCATGGGATATGGGTGGTGCTAGCTAGGCCAGAATTTATTGCTCATCCCTAATTAACCTTGAGAAGCTTAGAAGCTGCCAGAACCCATCATTAAGGAGAATATAACTAAGGACTTAAAAAGAAACACGGGGCAATCAGGAAGAGACAACATAGTTTTTGAAAGGAAAATCATCTTTAATCAATTTATTAAAATTCTTTGAAGGCATACCATGTGCTTTGGATAAAAGGGAGCCTATTGATGTATTGTGCTAAGTTTTCCAGAGGGCATTTGACAAGGTTCCACATACAAGGTGCAAAGTAGGAGCTCATGGTTTGGGAGCTAACAAACTGACATGAACAGATGATTGGTTAGCTTCACAGATAATACTAATATAGATAGGAAATTATGTTATGATGACGACACAACAAAGATACACATCAATATGGACAGGTTGAGTGAGATAGTGAAAGCCTGACACTTAAAGCAAAATGTAGGAAAATGTAAAGTCATTCACTCTGTCAGAAAGAATTTTTTAAAAAGCCTTATTTAAATGGTGACAATCTGCAGAATTCAGATCTAGCTGTTCTAGTGCATGAGTTACATAAAGTTAACATGCAGGTATTGCAAATGGTTAAGAGGGGTGATGGAATGCCATTCTTTATTACATAAGGAATTGAATGTAAAAGTATGGATGTCGTGCTTCAGTAATAATGGGCATCAGTGAGACAATATTTAATAAAGGTAAAATATTGTGGTTGCTGGAAGTCTGAAACACAAAACGCTGGAGAAACTCAACAGGTCTGGCAGCATCTGTGGAGAGAGAAACAGGGTTAACATTTTGAGTCTGTAAGTTTCATACAGTATCACAAAGACAGAGTACTGGTTTGGTCTCCCTATTTAACAAAGGATGCAAACACATCGAAGGTGGTTGAAGATTTACTAGATTAATACCTAAAATGAGTAGGCTGTCTTATGAGGAAAGATTGGATAGGCTGGGTTTGTTATCAGTAGACTTTAGAACAGCAAGGATGATTTGATTGAAGTTTATAGTACCCCAAATGGTTTTGACAAGGTGGCCTTAAACATGACGTTTACACCTGTGGGTGAGTTAAGAAGTAAAGGATACTGTTTTAAAATTAGGAAATCCTCTAACTTTTAGGACGGAGATGAAGGGACTTTTTTTCTCACAGAGTGTTGTGTGATTTTGGAATGCTGCCTCAGAAGACAGTGAGAACAGGGTCGTTGAATATTTTATTGAATAGCAAAGCAGATGTAAAGTGCAGAATAGCCTACTTTTGCTCCTAACTCAAATGGATGTTCGAATATGAAGATACAAAACAATCTGTAAAGACAACATGCCTAGGGAAGTCAAAGAGAGTCAAAACAGATTCTGGAGCAGCTTGATGGTATAAGGCTTCTAAACAAAATTTAAACTTAATGCATGAGCAGCTACTTCAAGACTGGTAAACAGCTAGATGTACAGTTGTATGAGATTCAAACAAGCAAATATAAAACTTCAAGGTCCAGGAGGCACAGATCCACAAGTGCATGTGCAAGTCACCACTAAGCTTAGTCACAGAGTTCGAAATGTCAGCATTATATATCACAAGGAAGCTTGTAGGCAATGGATATAATACTTCAGTGGCAAGAATTTCCAAAGTTGCTCAGAAGTTCAGGCAAACTGAAGCAAGATTATCCCATTACTCTGTATGAAGATGCTAAAAACATCTGCTTATGTTCTCCCAGAAAAATCCTTTATCCTCTGATGAGAAAAATACATTCTCACTTAGACAGCCTGATCGAAGGTGGCACGTCATGGCAGTGAAAGAACCAACATAATGGTGTTCAGAGTGAATAAATATTCCAAAGACAAATGGAGAACTACAATTGTGTGTGGATCTCAATTAAACAAAAGAGTTAGCAGGGAAAGACATCTTATTTCATCTGACGACAATAATTTGACAAAATTGGCAACAAAAGATTTCTCACAAAACTGGGTATGAGCAATGTATTCAAAGAATCCCTACTGTGTGGAAGCAGGCTATTCAGCCCATCGAGTCCACACCACCCCTCCAAACAGCATCCCACCCAGACCCTTCTGATGAAGGGTCTAGGCCCGAAACATCAAGCTTTCCTGCTCCGATAATGCTGCTTGGCCTGCTGTGTTCATCCAGCTCCATACCTTGTTATCTCGGATTCTCCAGCATCTGCAGTACCTATTACCCCTATCTTAACCCTGTAAGCTTAGAATTCCCACGGCAAATCCACTTTGCCTGCACATCCTGGACACCATGGGCAATTTAGCATGGCCAATCCACCTAACCTGCTCATCTTTGGACTGTGGAAAGAAACCGGAGCACCCAGAGAAAACCCATGCAGACACGGGGAGAACGTACAAACTCCACACAGACTGTGGCCTGAGGCTGGAATTGAACCTGGATACCTGATGCTGTGAGGTAGCAGTGCTAACCACTGAGTCACTGTGCCACATGTTCTGGCAGGTACCCTTAGATCAAGAGTCAGGATTGCTGACTAGATTCATAACATCATTCAGGAGGTAATAATTGGACAATCTACCATCTGGATTTTCTCTGCATTAGAGATTTTCCAAAGGGCAATATCTAGAATCCTGGAAGAGAAACAGGGAATCATTTGCATACAGCTGACATTCTACTGTGTGGTAAACAACGAGGGAACACAACCAGAGGGTCAGGGACATGTTGAAGGCATTACCAAACACAGGTCTTATGCTAAATGGGAAATGCTCATTCTCTAGAATGACACTTACATATCATGTAATCCAAGATCAAAGCATCACAGTAGATCCAAGGCAGTTAGGAGCCACCAATGAATTTCTGGCATCGGAAGTGATATACAGTGCTTCTCAGGCAAGGTCAATCAACTGAGAAAGTTTATTCCAACCTAATCAGGTTACGCAAACTATAAGAGAGCTTTTGAAGAAAAGCGAACCCATGATACTTCAGTCAGGAACAGACTGTAACTCTTAAAGGCTTAAAGAGAAGCTACTTCCAACTGATGTTTCAGCAAATTACAATCCAGGCTTATTCTTCATAGTAGCCACAGACCCATTGTCCATAAGAATAAGGGCAGTTCTTATTCAAGTGCAAACTAATGAAACTAAAAAATGGATCAATTATGTGTTAAGAGCTTTGATGGACACTGAACAGAGGTTCACAACCATGGAGAAAGAAGCATACACAGCCACATAGGGATGTGAATGGCTCACAGACTACCTCATGAGGCTGATGTCTCAGATTGAGATGGACACAAAATCTTTGGTAACATTACTAGGAATGTAACAAATTTCTAAAATGCTTTCACACAAAAAAAAACGTTCAGGCTTGGGCTGATGCAATACAAGAAGTAACAGAAAATACACTATTTACTATGAAAGTAGGCCAAGCAGTAAAATAAGATCCTAGAGTCTTATTTTATAGTTATAACCAAAACATTTCTGGTGATTGAGAGCAAGTACAGATATATTTGTAAAGATAAAATGTCTGAAAAGGAATGCACAGAAGTCAGATAACTCAGGCTGCAAGGGTCATCAAAACATAATCCAACAGACCAAGTGCTGAATAGATTCCAACAGCAGAAACAACCCTCGACATTAATGGAGGATTTATTGATTTAGGACCATAGAATGATTATACGAAAGTCAATACAAAGAAAAGTCCACAGGCGATATCTAGTTCTTACAAACTGCAAAGCAAGAACAACAACATTCATTGTGATGGCCAGGCATTTCAAAAGGCATAGAGGATTACATTGTGTTGAGTTAAATATGTGCCATATGCAGCTAAGTGCCTACAGAGCTAATGACTTCATCAGGATTTCTAAAAAGACCATGGGAAAGGTTAGCAATGGATTTATTTCATTTTAGAGAGAAGGTGTGATCAGTCCCAGTTAACATATCCAAGATAGATTGAAGTGGCAAGACCTCATTCACCCAAAGCAGAATCAGTGGTCGGAACACTAAAGAAGATCTTTGTGACACAAAGTCTTTCAGAAGAATTGGTATCGGACAATGGAACTCAAAATGTGAATGAGGATTTCAGGAAGTTCAGTTTTAAGGCAGACATCAACCAGGTGACAGGATCTCCACTGCATCCTCAGTTAAATGGAATGGCTGAAAGAACAGTCAGGGTGTGAAGTTGCTGCGTAAGAATCCAGATTGGCAATTAGCTCCATTCAGTTACAGAGCAACTCCATTGAATAAAGAGGACATGCCAATGGGTTTGTTCATGGGGAGAAGATTGAAAGCAGATGCATCAGCTCTACAACAAAAATACAAACGTAACTTCACAAGCCTACAAGAATATAAAGCAATGGGAGAAAAGCTACTTCATCTTGAAAAGAATCTAGATTATTGAAGAGGAGAAGCTGGAGGTCTTAAGGTGCATAAAGGTAAAAAAAACCTGAAACTTGATCAGTTCAGTTTAGGAAATCTGGTTGGCATTGATGAGACAGGCCGAAGGGCCTGTAACTCTACGGTTCTTACAAACTCTAGACTCGGGGTGAAAACTCTGTCAAACTTAAAACCAGGGTAGAAAATCTGATTGAGAGACAGGAAGTCACAGGGCACAGTTATCAAACAGATCAGCTGACAGTTTATATTGTCACTTTGACTGAAGGGGCATTCAGGAAGTATAGGAAGAATGTGATCTTACTCTAGCCAAGAAGTGAACCGATTATGGTTATCACAGAATATAAGACAGTCATACCTGCACTACATCAGATGGTGTATAGAGTTATACAGCTACTCCAGACAATGTGCAACACTTTTACTCTCATGTTGAACTCAAGTTAATCAGACCACAGAATCACGACAGTGCAGAAGCAGGTCATTTGGCCCATTGTGTCCACACCGACTCTCCAAAGATTGTCACACCCATATCCACTCCTCTACTCTACCCGTGTAACCCTGCATTCAGCATGGTTCATCCACCTAGCCTGCACATTCCTGGACACCATGGACAATTTAGCATGACCAATCCACCTAACTTGCAGATTTTTGGACTGTGGGAGGAAACTGGAACACCCAGAGGAAACTCACACAGACATGGAGAGAATTAGTAAGCTCCTCACAGCTACTCACCCGAGGAACTCAAGTTAACCAGATTGTGGTGTATAATTAAAATTCCAGATCATCTCGAACTGTGAAATTTGGACTTTGAGTGGATGGGGTGATGGTGATAATGGAGATAATAATATTGTTAATAACGTTAATGAACACAAAGACTATGGGCTGAATCTGATCTCCTTTGGCTCAATGTCAGTTGCATTGAATGTTTTGTAGTTAATTCAAGTCCACTCCATCCAGCATATGCTTCATGTCCCTGCCCACAAATGGGGGCTCCCAGGATGAAACATTCCACTCCCGTACATCTCAGATGTCCCAGATGTTCAAGGACCGCAACTTCCCCCCAACAGTGGTCAAGAACGCCCTCGACCGTGTCTCCCGCATTTCCCATAACTCATCCCTCACACCCCGTCCCCGCAATAATAACCAAAAAAGAATACCCCTCGTCCTCACATACCACCCCACCAACCTCTGGATCCAACACATCATTCTCCGACACTTCCGCCATCTGCAATCAGACCCCACCACCAAAGACATTTTCCCCTCCCCACCCTTATCTGCCTTCCGGAGGGACCACTCCCTCCGCGACTCCCTTGTCCACTCCACACTCCCCTCCAGCACCACCACACCCGGCACTTTTCCCTGCAACCGCAGGAAGTGCTCCACCTGCCCTCACACCTCCTCCCTCACCCCAATCCCAGGCTCCAAGAAGACTTTCCACATCAGGCAGATGTTCACCTGCACATCTGCCAATGTGGTATACTGCATCCGCTGTACCCGTTGTGGCTTCCTCTACATCGGGGAAACCAAGCGTAGGCTTGGGGACCGCTTTGCAGAACACCTGTGCTCAGTTCGCAACAAACAACTGCACCTCCCAGTCGTGAACCATTTCAACTCCCCCTCCCATTCCTCAGACGACATGTCCATCCTGGGCCTCCTGCAATGCCACAGTGATGCCACCTGAAGGCTGCAGGAACAGCAAATCATATTCAGCCTGGGAACCCTGCAGCCCAAAGGTATCAATGTGGATCTCACAAGCTTCAAAATCTCTCCTCCCCCAACCGCATCCCAAAACCAGCCCAGCTCATCTCCACCTCCCTAACCTGTTTTTCCTCTCACCTATCCCCTCCTCCCACCTCAAGCCTCACCCCCAGCTCCTATCTACTAACACCATCCCACCCCCTTGACCTGTCCGTCCTCCCTGGACTGACCTATCTCCTCCCTACCCCCCCACCTACACTCACCTGTACTGGCTCCATCCCCGCCTCTTCGACTTGTCTGCCTCCTCTCCACCTATCCTCTCCTCTATTCATCCTCTATCCGCCTCCCCCTCTCTCCTTATTTATTTCAGAAACCTCTTCCCCTCCCCCATGTCTGATGAAGGGTCTAGGCCCACAACGTCAAGCTTTCCTGATCCTCTGATGCCGCTTGGCCTGCTATGTTCATCCAGCCCCACACCTTGTTATCTCATTATCCATGGTCTGACATGTCTGAACCAAATATCATTAACCGTACAGGGCAACTGACTGAGACCCAGTGCTTGATTGAGTACACAGTGGCATTTTAAAGATGGCACAAGCAACAAAGATGTTGGTCAATTCTGGGTTATCCCAGTAACAGTAAGTTGTTTCAGGAACAGTGCGTTTTAGGATGGGGCTAGAATCAGGACAGATGATTGCCATGGTGGTGTGATCTTTAGTTCATGATGCAAGTTTGGGAAGATACATCCATCTGTTCATTGATTTGTGGCTATGTTTGAGATTGTGAGGTCAGCTTGCAATGGGACCCATTCCCATGTTGCTGCTTTTTACTGTAGAATCCTCTGCAGCATCTCAAAGGTTTACTCTTTCTCAATTGCACTGTCATCCAGGATCTCTCGACTTTCTGGTTGGTGAAGCATCCTTTTCTGAATTCTATGCTGAACCAATTCTGAAAAGACTTTCACACTCTACAGCTAGATACACTAAATTTTTATCATTTATACCAATTAGGTGACTCAATACCTGCTTGAGGCATATGATATGTATTGTCGTTTACCAGGTTCTATTACCATCATTACGAAAATTGCTTTATACAGGGTCAGCCACAGTATAATTGTAAACACTGCCATTTTAATTGCTGAATGTTAGACCTGCAATTGATTGGGTAATCAACTTATTCTTTTCTGTAAAGAACAATTTGCCACAACTAATATACAGGATTTAAATGTGGCAGAGATGCTGACGTGCTAAAAATCTCTCTCAGCTGGATGTATAAGAAAGAGAACTGTTGGGCTAGCTCCAACCATTTCCTAACAGGGGAGTGGCCATAAGAGAACAAAAAAATCTGTTTTGACATATTCTCATTCAGTCAAGGGATGTTATTCTGGAAAATAAAACCAAAGTAGAACTGATGCAGCAAGGATAGATAGTTGCATTATGACATATTTCAAAGGAAAGCTAATGGCCTCTAGATTCTGGTGTAATTAATCTACTGGGAACACTCAATGCTGTTGCTCACTAATATTGCTGCTCCTTACTTTGACGAACATAAAATTAATTCCCCATTGGAAAAGGAATTATACATGGGCTGCAGTTCTCAGTGCACCAGGCTGTGGATCAAGAAAGCAGTAAACTTATTTCAAAATGTTATTGGGCTGCAGAGAAGACAATCATGTGTGTAGCCCCGTCAAGTTTGATATACTTAACGATAAAATCTGTAAACTGGTGTTCTTATGTTGTTTGTGTGCAAGGCTGCTCTCTGTGAGAGATGGAGCTCTAAGATAATATTGTTGTAGACCAGACATGACCCCCTCAAAATATCTTAAGAAGGTAGCCTGGACCCTAACTTTTTCTTATTTTAAAGGCAAATGTGAAGTGCAATATTCCAGAGGCAATGCAACCTGCCAACGTTAAGCAAAGATGCAATTTATTCAAACACTGTAGTTAAAATACAATCAAAAGAAAGAAGAACTTGGAATAACTTAACTCTATTGGAAATTGTAACTGAATAATGGACAACAATAACTACTCCTAATTAACTGTTCCAATATAGCAACGTCTCATAAACACACTCCTTAGCAAAAAGGCAAATTCAGACATATATTCGCATATGCAGTTCTCCAATCCAGGAGGAAAATAAAAATCAAGAGAAATTTCGGAGAGAGTAGCAACCAAGAGACATTTACCAAAGCAACCAACTCTGATGAGACCCCAATATCTACTGATGCTACTGAAAATCCAAAACCCAGAAATCCTGATCTGTGAGTGCTGGCCATACCCGTTTAGGCCATTGAACAAAAACCCAAGGCCTCTTAAATCACTTACTCAAGTGATTTTGGAAGACTACTCAATGCCTCTGCCTTACAACCACTCTTCAACAAAAGGAATCAAGAAAAAATAACCTCTGAAAGCCACAGCGTCATCACAACATTGAAATATATTTTTGATCATAAATGCCCATTACTATGGTTACACCTATGTCACGTACCACCTCTCCAACTGACAGTCCTTTAATTAAAAGCTAATTGATCAATCCATGTTCATAATGATGTGACATGACGACAGACATGAAAATTAGCATGTAATCATTTCCAACATCTGCTACAATAACTACCATGCCTTCATGAATCTAGTGTCCAATTGCTTGTCTTGTCAAAGCTATCAGGTCTGCTATGGCACCCATACCCATGAATAGATGAAGATTGAAGGTAATACTCTCCATTGTTGGAGTTGCCAAGAGACAATGGCTAAGAATTGTGTCTGTGGAAAGTAAAGTAGGTGCAGCTTCTTGCAGTTTTAAATGTCCCTTAAGGCAGTTCAAATTATTGACTAGCCTAGAATGCAATGCTCGAGCGAATTGAGAGGGCAACCACAGAGGGCTCACTCAGACATAGTAAGAACTGCAGATGCTGGAGTGTGAGATAACACAGCATGGAGCTGGAGGAACACAGCAGGCCAGGCAGCATCAGAGGAGCAGGAAAGCTGACGTTTCAGGTCGGGACCCTTCTCCTTAACAAAGGTACCATCAGATAGCAAGACACAGGATTGCATATTGTCCATTAGAAGGGTCCTGACCTGAAATGTCAGCTTTCCTGCTCCTCTGATACTGCCTGGCCTGCTATGTTCCTCCAGCTCCGTACAGTGTTAACCATAGAGGGCTGTTATGGCATGCAGCAGATATAATCCTTTAGAATAAGTTGTACAGATAGAATTGTGTACAGGTGACTCCAGAATCTGCCGACACCTGGGGAGGTTTTATGTGGAAACTTATCAGCAGCAGCAGTATATTTTCTAATGTACTGCAGGTGGAACAAAAAAGGGTCACAGCTGCCATTTTGCACTTTGGAGTAGCAGTATCAAAATCAACGACAATATAGCATTTTATTGGCATCCAGCTGAAGGAATAGTTTGACCATAACAATAAACTTTTTACTGTTCTCCCAATTGTGCCACAGAATATTGAAGTTCCAAATGAACCCCTGGTACATGCTGCTCCGATCCTGATTCAAGCAAAGAGCTTGTAACAATCTCAAACTCCTTCAGAACTCAGCATTGAGTTGTTGGCCCATATTATATGCTTAAGTGTGGGACATCAGCTCACAGCCTAATGAGTTTGAGACGAGAGTGCTACCACATTAACAAAGGTACCATCAGATAGCAAGATACAGGATTGCATATTGTTCATAAGAAAACAAGGACATAAGGAAATAGAGCCAGTTCACAAGCCTATGCCACCATTCAATAAGATCACTGTTAATCTTTCATGTTGCCTTTCACTTTTTCACCCTCCCCTTATATGCCTTGATTCCCATCGTGCTGTCTCTAAGTTGTATGGCTGTACAGCTGCTCTGAGTGCTCGTGCACACCAACTGGTGAACTGACACCATTCTCAGAATTAACTTTCGGTTTCTGATGTCGCTATCATGCACAGACCTCAGAGTTCATGCAGAAGAAAACGAAATTAGAGGGAACATAGGTTAATTGAAAGAGCAACGTCATTCTATAAGAGATAAAAGGTACTGCAGATGCTGGAGAATCCGAGATAACAAGGCGTGGGGCTGGATGAACACAGCAGGCCAAGCAGCATCATAGGAC
>JAHRHZ010000038.1:15241101-15309002 GCA_024137785.1 Ginglymostoma cirratum | reverse complement strand
ACCCTTCTGATGAAGGGTCTAGGCCCGAAACGTCAAGCTTTCCTGGTCCTATGATGCTGCTTGGCCTGCTGTGTTCATCCAGCCCCACACCTTGTAACCTCATTCTATAGGTAATTTGTATCATCAACAAGGGCCTGCCTTCCCATGATAATCATCTGTAAAAGATTTTTGTTCCCTTTCGAGAAGTTCCTTTTGAAGCACGAGGTCCACACACATTAACTGTTGCAGAACATTTTCCTTAGCTAATCGTTCAGCGTGATTCTTGTGTTCTAAACATTTACACTACAGAGAGACTGTTTCCTCGGGCAATAAATCTCTTTGTTGTGCTAACTGCATGAGAATATTGGCTATCTGTGTGAAGACTTTTTACAAATCTTCTGTAGATCTTTCTTTCTCAGTTTGCCAGGTTAGATTGTGTTTTGTGACTGCCAGTAAGTGGCTCTTTGCTCAGTAGTTCCTTTTTAGTAAATGTATATCTCTAACTCTTGATCCACGTTAATGTTTTTAATCTCTGATGAATACTTCAAGATTTTCTGAGCTAATATATGGGCTGCAGAATTTCTGTTTCATGGGCTTCTTCTCTCTCTTCTATATTAATAAAAGAGTGTGACTCTTTAAAGAAGAAAGCTGAGGTATACTTACCTGCAGCACAATATCTAAAGAGTGCAATAAAGTCCAAGTGCTCTTCATTCAACAGATTATGTGTCTATAGCAGTAACATACTCCTCTACTGTTTCTACTAAAAGTAAGTTAAAGTCCAGACTCTTACCTTGTGGCAAGTCACTATCATCGTTGGCACATTCTGTTTTCATCTCTTCTAGCACTTTTTTTTCAAAGAGAGATAAGAGATCTACAATATCCTTCAGTGGTCCTAGAGATGGCATTCTATCAATGAAGTCTGTCTGACTCAGTAATGACTCAGCTTTGATCTCTGTTGCAGCCAGTAAAGAAAGAAGATTCAAAGCTATCTTTGCTGATCCGGTTAATAAATAATGATGCTAATTAGGAATGACATTCAAGGTCTCTGTAATCTATGTTCTGTTGGAATGAATCGTAGCCTTCATCTCACCATTTACTCTGATTTTAATACCTCCTGAGCTGAAAAAAAATGGTATGTGGAATTTTGGTCTCAAAATAGTGTAACATCTGAATAATTTGATGCAATTGATCCACCTCATATCTAATTTGAAATAGGCTTTCTTTCCATTCACTGTGATATCTGCACAGTACAAATTGTCTTGTGAGTCTATCACCTCACACATTATGAATGCATTTTAGTCATCCTGGTCCTTGATAGCATTCACTTCTTGAATCACTGTAGACAGAAGCAGTCTACTTTTAACTTTGCAAGCAGCAGATTGAAAACTCATATTGCTGTTTTGGCAAACTGCCCGAAAGTGGTCTATCTTATAGCATGTATAGCATTATAATCAGTGGCTTGACAGGTACTGACGTGGATTTTTCCTGGCATAATGTAAACAAGAAGCAATGTTCGCAGCAGTGCTGTCTCCCCATTGTGGTTTCTAATTTACTGCTCCCCCCACCCACCATTGTTAGCTCTGTGAATAAGTTAGGCTGAGACAGAGTCAGTGGCCTGCTTCAGGGAAAATGTCTGCCCTCTCGAATAAAGAGTTTGTTTCACTCACAAACTTCAGCCTGTCTGACATACTGCATTTTTATTTTTGTCATATAAAATCTTCCTTAGACTGTAAACATTCTGATAGAGCTTCATCCAGCACTCTTACGACAACATTCCTCTGTCTCAACAAACAATAGCAGTAATTACCCATGAGGTGGCATAATTCATTTATAAAGGAATCCATGGTTTCCCCAGTTGCTTGTTATGAAGCTATTTATATGTTGCCAGGTCTACAATGAGGTTTTTTGTTACACTGAAAGAGGAGTGTATAACTTTAGCATCTTCATAAAGTGCTATTTCTTCTGCTATGCCTTGTCTGTTGAAAATAGTGTCACACTGCATCTAACTGCCTACAGTACACTGACTTGGTCCTTAGGAGCAAATTTTCTTTGCACATGGTTCTTGTTTGGCTTTATGCAGGTCTGAAGCAGTACAGCATCTGCTAAACCATCAATACCTGTTTAACCTAGTCAGGGCCCTCTTCATTTTCTAAGGAATCTGATAAATGTAGGCCTTTTCCCATCACTAATGCATTTGTTACATGGCTAAGTGACTGAAATACTTCATTACATTTCTGTTCTTTTTTAAGCATTGCATGGGTTTCCTTCCTTGTATGTTTATCTATCTCTGCAATCTTCCCAATGACAGGTATTTAGCATGCACATTGTGCGATTCCTTTTTCCTTATTTTTTGCCATGCATACTTCAATGGGTCTTGTCCCGTGTGAGTTTCCCTCCACTGCAGCCCAATACCTAGATGAGATTTGAAGTCCATGACTCACTGGCCCCAACCACTGCATGTTTCTTCAGGCAGTTCCGCTACCTCTGGGTTGGTATTGCTGGGCTGACCTCATGTTACCAGTAATATAGCCTTGTCACTGTGTTTGACTTTCAACCCTTACTGCCACTTGCCTTTGGTTCTGTGAGTTTGGTCATTTTGCCACCATGTAGCAAAGTAGGGTTTACACTCTTGTGAATGAACCTTATTGATATAACTTTATACAAAGGATGGTAAGAACAAATATTTTGGCTGGAGACCAAGATGCACATGTTCCAGTTCCATGTGACCTGACTTTGTTGTGGAATTGCTCCCTTAGCACGTGCTCAGTAGCTATTCTTATGGCAAAAGCATCATTCCCTTCATTCTCGATTCACATCTTATTAGTACCTAGCTTTTAGAGGCTTTGAAAATTCATACGTTTCAACTCCCATTCTTCTAAACTAGGCCCATTGAGCTTGTGATCTTGATTGGAAGAAGTCACTTGCTAGAATATTTTTCCGCCGTTGCATGATTAAAAGCTTCCAAATGAGTCTGAAATATAAAAGAAGTGTAATGGTTTATAGCACAGAAGGCCTTTGGCCAATCATATCTAACCAACTGTTGCTAATGCAAAGCAAATCCCAGACCCATGCATCCTCCCCATTGCATATTTCTAGCTTCAAATCTTGATCCATCTCCCCTTAAAAGGTAACATCATCTCTGTCTCAATCACTCTCAGTGTCAAAGTATTTCATACTCCTACAACACACTTTTTAAAATTTAATCTTTGGATGTGAGTATCGTTGGCAAGGCCAGCATCTGCCAGCATCCTGCATTGTGATTGGGAATCTGTGGCGATCCATTCTGTTGAACTGCTGCAGTCCCTCAGGTCTAAGTGCACCTACAGTGCTGTTAGGAAGCGAGTTCCAGGATTTTAATTCCACAATAGGGAAAATACTTCCAATATAGATCCAAGTCTGGGTGGTGGGCTAAATCTTTCAGGCCCATTTGGAGCTTTCAGAATGGCAGATGGGGCTGGCATTTGGGCAGAAGGCAAAAATTCAGTATACTCAATGGCGGGTTAAAGCTTTGACACTAAGTGCACAGGACCTTTCAGGCTGGTCAGCTTTCCCAGCTTTTCTTTCAGATGCTCATTCTATGTTGGTGTGTTCTCTCTTACCAATGCCAGGTTTATGTGATCAACATGATCCTCATTACCATTTAGGTGTAAAAACACATAATGGACACAATCACAGGATTCCACTTGTTTAGGGCTGTTTTAATGTAATCTCAATGATAGAAAACCAACCAGAGAGATGCAAGCAACATGATCGTGGATTTGGAAGACATAGCACATACCAGAATGGCTAAATGTGTGAATTAGCACATGCAACTACAATATGGTAGCCATAACAGAAACCAGTTTCTGGGCAGGACGGGCAGCTCAATATTCAAGGGTTTAGATGTTTCAAGTGTGATAGAGATGAATGTGAAAGGGGTCAGGCAGTTGCAAAACTGACTAAGACAAATGTCTCAGCTGTACAAAGACAGGACATTTTGGAGGGCTCATCTATTGAGGCAATATGGGTTGAATTTAGGAATAAGAAGGGTGCTGTCATTATAATGTGGTTATTCAACAGGGCCAATAGCCAGCTGGAGACAGAAGACCAGATATGTAGACAGATCATGGAAAGATGTAAAAATAACTTTATTACAGTGGGCAATTTTAACTTCCCAGTATTGACTGGGACTCACTTAATCCCGGGGCTTAGATGGGCAGAACTTGTTAGGTGCATCTGTGAGCGTTTCTTAAAAGAATTTGTAAATAGTCCAACTGGGGAATGAACCTGGCCTGGTAATCAACATTTCCATAGAAGGGCATTTTGGGAACAGTGAATAAAATTCCATAAGTTTAAAGTAGTTACGGATAAGGATAAGACTGGCTCTTGGGTAAAAGTGTTAAATTGGGTGAAGGTTACAAAATTAAACAAGAAATTAGGAGAGCTGACACGGTCCTTGACAAGTAGGATTAAGGAGAATCCCAAGGCATTTTATACATACATTAGAAGCGGCGGGTAACTAGGGAAAGGGTAGGTCCATTCAAGGACAAAGGACGGAATTTTTGTGTGGAGCCAAAGAAAGTGGGTGAGATCCTTAATGAGTACTTTTCATCAGTATTCACCAAGGAGAAAGAATTAGATGATGGCAAGATTACAGAGGACTATGTTGATATTTTAGGGCATGTCAATATTAAGAAGGTGGAGGTCTTGGGAGTCTTGAAAAACATTAAGGTAGATAAGACCCTAGGGCCTGATGGGATCTATTCCATGATCCTGAAAGAAGTGAGGGAAGAGATTTCTGGGGCTTTGACAGAGATCTTTGAATCCTGTTTAGCCACAGGTGAGGTCCCATAAGACTGGAGAATAGCCAATGTTGTCCCTTTGTTTAAGAAGAACAACAGGGATAATCCATGAAATTTAGGCCTGTGAGCCTTACATCAGTGGTAGGGAAATTATTAGAAAAGATGCTTAGATGCAGGATTTTTTTCACATTTGGAGAAGAATGTACTTATTAGGGAGCACTGATATGTAAAGGAATCTTGGGGTCCAAGTCCATACTCCCCAAAAGTGGCAATACATGTGGATAAGATGGTAAAGAAGGTGTGTGGCATGTTTGCCTTCAGCCAATGGGGCATTGAGTATAAAAGTTGGCAAGTCATATTGCAGCTGTATAAAATTTTAGTTAGGCCACGTTTGGAGCATTGTGTGCAGTTTTGGCCACCATACAGTAGGAAGGATGTGAAAGCTTTAGAGAGGATGTAAAGAGGTTTACTAGGATGTTGCCTGGAGTGAAGTGTATTAGCTATGAGGAGAGGTTAAACAAACTTGAATTGTTTTTACTAGATCATCAGAGGCTGATGGGGGGGGCAATGTGGTAGAAGTATATAAAATTATGAAAGGCATGGATAGGGTGGATGGTCAGCGACTTTTTCCCATGTCAAATGTTAGGGGTGGGGAATAATACATAGGTTTAGGGTGAGAGGGCAATTGTTTTAAGAAGTTATGCAAGGAAAGGATTTTACACAGAGGGTGATAGGTGCTTGGAATGCACTGCTGGGAAAATAGTAGAAACAAACAAGATAACAAAGTTCAAGAAGCATTTAGACAGACACATGAGTAGGCAGGGAATAGAGGGATACAGACCACATGCAGACAGATGGGATGAGTTTAGAATGGGATCATGGTCAGTCCAGACAAAATGGGCTGAAGGGCCAGTTCCTATACTGTTCTATGTTCCATGATCTAGTTGTCAAATCTGTACCCCTTGGAAAACAGTACTTGGATGAAAACTTTAATTTCACTTGAAATGAATTAAAATTATATTATAGAGAGAAATTCAACATTAATGTTACAGCAATGACATGCAGATAAAATAAATACAACAACAAATACTGTTTTGATTGTTAAATCTTACTCCCTGGTGAAACTGAACTTTTTCTGGAATTAGTAGTATGAGCAAATTTTTGCCTTAGTTTATTTAATTTACTTTGTTCATATTCTGAACAGAGAAATGTTATCTCAATCTATTAAACAATTAAGTGAAATCTGCATACAGCAAAATCTCCATGACTAAATGGTTCCATACAATTATAAATACCCTACATCCCAGAAACAAACATTCCAAATTAACACGTCAGAGCACCATTGCCAAAAATGAAGGTCCCTGACAGGGATGTGGTAGACTAATCTTTTGCTTTGCCTCAGCTGTGGGTACAGTTGGATTCCTGGATGCTGCTGTAAAGCTGGGTGGAACTCCGAGCAGTGAACAGAATGTTTCATAACAATCACCAACATGCTGCCTGGCATTGAAGCATTGTGCCTGATGGGTAGGAACAACAAATCAACCCATTTGGTAGCATTGAAAGCACAGCAGAGAGAAGAATGCAGCAGTCTTCTCAGTGTTAGAAGCAGCAGCCAGAACACAACAGCTTTCCTTTTAAGGTTTATTGTAAGTTTCCAGTCTTCATGCCACTGTAAATAATTTCTAAGTCCTAATTGTACAACACACCCACGGATAGACCCAATGACAGATAATCTATGATTTGCATGAATCAGGACTAACAAAGTGCCCTTCTTAAACTTTATGCTAATCATAATCCTTCCCTTAGCACATTTGAATGTCAATAAATTTAATCAAGAAGGCTTGCCATAAGAATTGGTTAGATCAGTTGGCTGGATGGCTGGTCTTGCATTGTAAAGTGACACCAGCAGCATGGGTTTATTTCTCACTTTGGCTGAGGTTACCATGGAGGACTTTCCTTCTCAACCTCGCCCCTCACCTGAGGCATAGTGACCCTCAGGTTAAACCACCATCAGTTGTCTCTCTCTAATGAGAGTCTAGGACTATGGCGACTTTACCTTTACCATAAGGGCATTCAACTCTTACTTGGTGCATGGTAATGCTGACATGTTAGCTTATCAATCATTCAATACACCAATGATATTCATGACATTAAGCAAAACCGTTATGGTGATTCTTGGCTTACTGAGACCAATTTGTAGACAATTTTATAGTAAGCTATTTCAGGCCTGTGTCATTAGGTTTCATTTTTAATATATGCATTAAGATATAAAATACGGAGTTAAAATTCTCTGGAAAAAACAATCAAAATTTAAAATTTTCGCCTCAAGAATGCCGTATTTGTTAGAAAAAGGTAAAGTCACCATAGTCATACCTGGCATAGGGCTGCTCTCTCAATGGAGAGGGACAACTGGTGGTGGTTTAACCTAAGGGTCACCACGCCTCAGACAAGGGGAAAGACTGAGAGAGTCCTTCATGGTAACCTCAGCTAGAGCTGGAATTGAACCCATGCTGTTGTCATCAGTCTGTAACACAAACCAGGCAAGTGAGCTAACCAACCTTGAGTCGCGAGCAAATAAAAAACAGTGACATACAGAAAATGACAATCTTTTTTCTGAAGAAAAGGTTTGCTGAGTGCTTCCTTTTCTTTAAAAACTGTAAGGTTTGCTGAAATGAAAGAAAGGCCAATTTGGATTGTTAAGGACGTTGTTTATATGATTATTAAAGCCCAATTTAGTCAGCATCCTGAAATATGAACATTTTGCTCTTGACCTGATGCAGAATAACCTTGAAGGGAAATTAAATTCTGGAAGACTATCTTTGTTAAAGAATAAAATATGGTTTTGCTAAATAGTTCTTCAATGTTTAATCTTAAAGTTTAACAGCATCATAGAAACCTTGGGATAATGCCCCAAAAACTGCTGTGGTAAATGAAAAAATATAATTGGACTTAATTTAACTTTTAATTTGGTTTATTACTGTCGCATGTACTGCGGTACATAGATAAGTGTTGTCTTAGTCACTTTGCTGGCAGTTCATACTATACAAGTGCATCAGAGTAACAGAACAGGGTGCAGGATGCAATGTCACAGCTGCCAAGACAGTGCAGAGAGATATCAACATTAACATTAAACAGGTCCTTTCAAAAGTCTGATAACAGCAGGGAAGAAGCTGTTCTTGAATCTGTTTGTTTATGTGTATACAAACTCTTATATCTTCTGCCTGACAGAAGAGGGTGGAAGAGAGTATAACCAGGGTGGGAGGGGTCTTTGATTATGTTGGTTGCTTTCCTAATGCAGTGAGTCGTCTAGGCGAACTCAGTGGATGGAAGGCTTGTTTCCCTGATGAACTGCGCTTTGTTCACAACTCTTTGTAGTTTCTTTTGGTCTTGGAAAGAGCAGTTGTGCTGTGATGCATCCAGGATAGGATACTTTTAATGATGCATCTATAAAAGTTTTTATCAGTCTTTATGGAGATGCCGAAGTTCCTTAGTGTCCTGAGGAAGTAGAGCCCTGGCGCTCTGCAAGTTGCAGGATCTGCAGGCTGGCAATGAGATGGTACCCACTGAGGGCATCGGGATCTGACTGTACAAGCAAATCGCTGTACACCATCCAAACTTACCAGATTGAAGAATTCTGAAACTGAAGCTCAAAATCTGAGAAGGAAGTTCGAAAATGGCACCGAATTCAATGTTAAATGCATAACAGAAAGGGAATCAAAGAGAAGGAATAACGTACAGGATTGATAAAGAGAGAAGGGGAAAAATGTTCAAGGGCAGGAATTTTGGATGGTGGAGTTTCTTACAGTATACAATATTTTTACAATACCTTTTTTCTTATTTCTTATCCTGAAGTCGAAATAACTGTCGTATGTGGAGATATTGAGTAAACATGATCTATAATCCCCTGAATTTGGTAGGAATGATTTGATTTGATTTATTATTGTAACATGTACCAAGGTACAGTGAAAAGTTTTGTTTTGCAAGCAGTACAGGCAGATCATACCATACAAAGTTCATAGGGGTAATAGAGCAGAACGAGGAATACAATGTTACGGCTGCAGAGAAGGTGCGCAAAGAGTGAGATACCACTAAATTTAAAATTTGAGGAAAAATCAAAAGAACTGTGGATACTATAAATCAGAAACAAGAACAGAGATTGCTGGAAAAGCTCAGCTGGTGAAGAATGTAACGTAGAATTAAGATAGATGATATTTTCTATTTCAGTTTTGAATGCAGGAAATGGCACCAATACAATCATCAATGTGTCAGTAATAGAGATGAGAAGGGGCCGAAGTGGAACTGAACCAGAAACCATTCCTCAAATCCTGTTAAAAAGCAAACATGGTTGGGACATATTTCAAATTAGATAGCAAACCCTTTACTTTGGAGAATGTGTGTACAGTTAAATGTGTTCAATGTGAGTACAAATTCAGTCAGCTTGTGGCTTGCTCGAACCTCCAAAGGAGAAGATGAGGCCCCTCAGGAGATCACGCTGGAGGTGGGAGGGTGTAGACTGATTGTATGTAGGGGTACAGAGAGTGCTCCATAGGGCAAAGACACTATAAACTGGTGTTCAAAACATTCACCAATAGTGGTGGAAAAGACTGAACAAATGAAAGCAAAAGTAGCCAAGACGGTAGGTATATAACTTATTAACTCATTTGTCATTATTGATTTGAAAACTTCTCACTTATTTTTCTTCATCCCATTTTCCAATTATATAATTAAGAAACATTAACAATTTGCTGTCATGTAAAATGTTTCTTTAGTTTCTTATTTCATAGATTTCCAGTTTGTTAGTTGTCAAAGTGAATAAATGTTAAGAACCATCAAGATAACATGAGGCCAAATATTTCACATTTGAATTTTGAAGAAGAGTCATTTTGGACTCAAATTATTAACTCTGTTGTTCTCTTCACAGATGAGAGAGGCACGGTTAGACTTACTGCCCTTAACATCAAAGCAGCACTTGACGAAGTCTGGCAGCAAGGAGCCTAAGCAGAACTGGAGTCAATGGGAATCAGATCAAAATTCTCTGCTGAGAGATAATAGGAACTGCTGATGCTGGAGGCTGAGATAACAAGGTGTGGAGCTGGATGAACATTGCAGGCCAGGCAGCATCAGAGGAGCAGGAAAGCTGACGTTTCATTTCTGGACCCTTCTTCAGAAATAAAACTCTCTGCTGGTTGCACTCACACCTGGCACAAAGGGAGATTGTTGTGGTAGCTAGAGGTTAATCATCTCAGCCCCAGGATATCAGTCAGGACTTCCTTAGTATAATGTCCTTGGCTCAAACATCTTCAGCTTTTCCATTGATAAATCTTCCCTTTATCATAAGGTTAGAAGTGTGGATGTTTGCCGATGATTGCACAATATTAGGAACATT
Source organism: Ginglymostoma cirratum (assembly GCA_024137785.1). Taxonomy (NCBI): domain Eukaryota; kingdom Metazoa; phylum Chordata; class Chondrichthyes; order Orectolobiformes; family Ginglymostomatidae; genus Ginglymostoma; species Ginglymostoma cirratum. Next base: position 15,298,856 of record JAHRHZ010000038.1, on the reverse strand, counting down.
TGTAACACCTCAGATACTGAAGTAGCCCTTGTCCATGAGTGATAAAATCTGGACATCAAGTATCATTTGCACCACACAAGTGCCAGGCAATGACCATATCCGACAATAGAGAATCTAATCTTCACCCCTTGACATTGAATAACATTACCCACTGCTACGTCATTTACTATCAACATCCAGAAGCTAACATTAACCAGACGCTGAACTGGAACAGCCACAAAAATTCTGTAGCTACAAGAACAGGTCAGAAGCCAAGAATTCTGTGGTGAATAACCTCCGCTAAGATGGCGGTGGAGTAGGGCTTCTGAGCCCACGGCTCATCTGCTTTTCTTCTCTTCTCTCTTCTGTCTTTCCTTTTCTCTTTTGTTTTACTTACTTTTTGTCGAAGAGCTCAGTCACAGAGACGGCATTGACAGCGATGAGTGAGCACAGTGTGGACTCACAGCAGCTGCATTGGAGGTGAGTTTGGGTTCCTGGTGCTTTCTGCATCAATGAGATGGTTCTAGCACCAACTGATGCCTGCTGCAATGGAGGCGAGTTTGGGATCCCAGCATTGGCGGAGGGTCAATGGTGCCAAAGGATGGTACCTTACATTCCAATGGTGTCAGCACAGCAAAGGGGACTTGTGACGATGGCCCATGATGGAGCACAAGAAGGACTGCAAAGTTGAACACTATTTGTTTTTTTCGTTATTTTTCTGCCTTTACATTCTATGTTTTGGTTTATTTTTCTGTGTTTTAAGATGGCTTCAGAGAGTGGTGACACAATACAGCATTTTTCACTGTACTTTGTAACAAAATACACGTGACAATAAATAAACCAAGACAAATGAAGTCAATTCACCTCTCACCACCTAACAACACTGAGGTGTTCCCTGCACCACATGGACTGCCACAGTTGAAGAATGCAGCTCACCAGTACCTTCTGCAGGGCAATTAGGGATGGGCAATAAATACTGGTCTGATTGACCACATCCCATGAACAAACAAAAACAATGCTGCCAGGCCTGCTGAATTTATCCACACTTTCTGTTTCTATTTCAGATCCCGATCTGCAACATTTTTCTTTTATTTTGTACACTTTGACATTGAGAGGTGAATTTTAGGAGGGGTGGTTAGTAATTCAGAGGCTGTCTTTTTTGGTCCAGTAGGGAGGATGGAAAAAGATAAAGCAAAGAGAAATAGGAAACAGAGAAATTTGAGAAGAAACGGGATACAGAGCATCTGTATCAAATTGAATGCATGTCCCATGACCCAAAATAAACTTATGTCGTCAAAGCTAGTGACACCTGCCTTAAAGGCCATACTTATCCAAAGGAGCTGTTTGTTGTCATGGTTACTGTTGCCATATACTAAAAAAATGAAAGCGAGAAGGGAATCAATTAAATTTAACAAATGGGAACAGATGCACTGCACGCCTGGTAGGCAGGTTCCCTGTCAGTGACAAACATATATAAAGTTAGTTCTTATATGTTTACTCCAATGTCTGTTGAGCATGCTCCATGAAATCTGCTCTGTCCTACCAAATGAAATTTCTGACTATTGAATATAGATCCAGCATTGTTTTCCATTTCTTCATCCCAGTATTTCCTACATATATAATTACATTCGCTACAGAGTGAAATATATGTGACTGAAAAGAGTCTGGTTTGTATTTAGACAACTTCATAGCCATACTTAGTGGATAGAAACATTGATTTTTGATTTTTTTTCATTGCTGACCACAGTGCATTTGTAGTTTTCTTTCAGTTTTATCCCTATTTATCTACATTGATTTAATCATTCCTCAGCTTTCAAACAGGAAATTGACTCCCCTCAAATATCCTTTATTTTCACATAACTCATTTTTAAGCATTCATTACTTTTTAGGTAATTTAATCTCTTATTCTCGGTGTAGTACCATTATGTTTCTGTTTGCTTTCCCTGGTAATGTCTTCCATTATACTTTTCATTAATCCTTAGATTCCAGAGAATTTCAGAGAACTGTTTGTCTCTTTAGCTTCATAAATTTTACTTCAGATAATGTAATTCTGGAACAATCTTTAATGATGGTTGGAAATTACCCAAATGCCACTGGAAGGTAAGTCCAAAGATAACGGAAAAAACTTTTAAAAATGACTCACATAGAATAAGCAGCATAGGAACAAGAGCTTCAGCCCGATTGGCCATGCCAAGCAGTCCTACCACCATATATACTCAACTTAAGTTTAGATCAAAATATATATCACTTCAAAAACATTACACCCCTTCTGTCTGCCTAGTTTGCTCCATTTATTCTTTTCTGTGGTGATTGGAATGAAGTCAGCCAGGTGGATATAATAGAACATGAGTTCCCCGATTGGGGCTGTGAATCCGGTCCAATCAGGGAGTCCTGGCTGAACAGCTATAAACAGGAGTATCAGGAGTTCTGTTCGCTCTAGGAGCCAGCTCTGAACTAGCTGGAACAGTGTCATGTACAATGCACTTGTAAATAGAGAATGACTTGGTGATGGGATACCAGCCTTTGTGGAGTTATTTCAGTGGTGATAATGGAAAAACACGCCCCTGAAGAGATTCGCTAGCAACAGTTGTCTTTGAGTTGGGGTAAGCATTTCTGTTGCCATGCCGCTGTTTGGGGAGCTTGACTCACCTGATTCTGTAGTTAAAGACTGGTCCTAGTATATGAAAACAATGCATTATTTTTTCTGATAATTCTCCTGACAGCGTGTGGACCCACAACTTTTGCAGTTATTAGAAGGCTAATTTTCCCTGAGGCACCAGATACTAAAACCTTTGAAGAGTTGAAGTACTTAGCTAAGGAATATTATGACCTTAACTTTCCTCTAATTATGAGATGCTCTCGGTTTTACTTAGCAATTCAAGAACCAGAGGAATCCAACTCAAGATTTTTGACCAGATTAAGACAACTGGCGGAGGCATGTAATTCTGGTTTATCCTTAAGTGAGATGCTGAGAGACTGTTTGGTATGTGGGATTAATGATGTGACCGTGGAAAAGCACCTACTAGCTGAATCCCAACTCAGCTTCAAACAGGTACTACAACTGGCTTTGTCATTAGAAAATATAGCAAGTGGAACATATGTACATTGGCTGTCAACAATCTAACGGAACCTTCTCCAAATACACGTAGTTTTGAAAAATTAAAGCCAATGCATCAACTCTCTCACTAGCTTCCAATTCCTCCCAGTAGTCTGAGTTTGGTCTAAACAGGGCTTTGTGGTGCTGAAGCATGTGTTCTACCTCTGGTAATCTAGCCTTTTAACAATAAATAATTCTATTTTTATTTTTCGGTTACCTAATGCACCTATTCATGATTTTAATCATTTATATACCTAAACCCTCAAGACACCTCAAGTCTCCATTCTTCCAGACCTTTCAGCATTTAGAAAGTATTCTATTTTGTCCTATCCTATCATTTTCAAGTCTGAAGAGGCTGACTTCACATTTGCCTATATTCAATCCATTTACCACAGTTTTTACTGTTCACTTAATCTATTAATAGCTCTTTTTCACTTTCAGCTTCCATTTTCATGGCGTAAAATTGCACACTTCACCAACACCTTCCACCCCAACCTAAAGTTCACCTGGACCATCTCCAACACTTCTCTCTCCTTCTTGGACCTCTCTGTCTCCATCTCGGGTAACCACCTAGAAACCGATGTCCATTTCAAGCCCACTGACTCCCACAGCTACCTGGAATACACCTCCTCCCACCCACCATCCTGCAAAAATGCCATCCCCTATTCCCAATTCCTTTGCCTCCGCCGCATCTGCTCCCAGGATGAGACATTCCACTCCGGTACATCCCAAATGTCCTCATTCTTCAAGGACCGCAACTTCCCCCCTACAGTGGTCGAGAAAGCCCTCGACCGTGTCTCCCGCATTTCCCGGAACACATCCCTCACGCCCCGTCCCTGCAATAATAACCAAAAAAGAATACCCCTCGTCCTCACATACCACCCCACCAACCTCCGGATCCAACGCATCATCCTCCGACACTTCTGCCATCTGCAATCAGACCCCACCACCAAAGACATTTTTCCCTCCCCACTCTTATCTGCCTTCCGGAGGGACCACTCCCTCCGCGACTCCCTTGTCCGCTCCACACTCCCCTCCAGCCCCACCACACCCGGCACTTTTCCCTGCAACCGCAGGAAGTGCTCCACCTGCCCCCACACCTCCTCCCTCACCCCAATCCCAGGCCCCAAGAAGACTTTCCACATCAGGCAGATGTTCACCTGCACATCTGCCAATGTGGTATACTGCATACGCTGTACCCGTTGTGGCTTCCTCTACATCGGGGAAACCAAGCGTAGGCTTGGGGACCGCTTTGCAGAACACCTGCGCTCAGTTCGCAACAAACAACTGCACCTCCCAGTCGCGAACCATTTCAACTCCCCCTCCCATTCCTCAGATGACATGTCCTTCCTGGGCCTCCTGCAATGCCACAGTGATGCCACCTGAAGGCTGCAGGAACAGCAAATCGTATTCAGCCTGGGAACCCTGCAGCCCAACGGCATCAATGTGGATTTCACAAGCTTCAAAATATCCCCTCCCCCAACCGCATCCCAAAACCAGCCTAGCTCATCTCCACCTCCCGAACCTGTTTTTCCTCTCACCTCAAGCCACACCCCCATCTCCTATCTACTACCATCATCCCGCCCCCTTGACCTGTCCGTCCTCCCTGGACTGACCTATCTCCTCCCTATGCCCCTACCTACACTCACCTTTACTGGCTCCATCCCCGCCTCTTCGACTTGTCTGCCTCCTCTCCACCTATCCTCTCCTCTATCCATCCTCTATCCGCCTCCCCCTCTCTCCCTATTTATTTCAGAACCCTCTTCCCCTCCCCCATTTCTGATGAAGGGTCTAGGCCCGAAACGTCAAGTTTTCCTGCTCCTATGATGCTGCTTGACCTGCTGTGTTCATCCAGCCCCATGCTTGTTATCTCATCAGCTTGTGTCATTGGCTACTTTGGATATGTGACTTGATATTAATCATTTAAGACAAATAAATATTGTGAATATTGAGGTTTCAACACAGAACCCTTGTGGGACATGACAAGTTGCATGCTACTAATTAAAGTCTTGGTGCATTATACTTACATTGTATCTTCTACCACTCAGTCAGTTTCCTTGCCAGGTCAATAATTTGCCATTGCTTCCAAGAACCTCAACTTCATCTAACAGTCTCTTATGAGAACTTTATCAAATGCTTCCTGGAAATCCGTATAAATGACTCCCATAGACAATTACTTTAGTCACCTTTTACAAGAAAATGTCAGATTAGTAAGGCATGATCTCCTCTTTAAAATTCGTTATTACTTTTTCTAGTCAACTGCAAGTTTACAAGGTGCTCCATTAATCTATTCTTAGTTGTAAATCCTTGTAATTTCCCAACAAACAATTTTAAGCAAATTGCTTTATAATTCCCTGATTTCAAATACAAAATCGAGAGTGAATCAGCAGCAATAACCACAATAAATCATACACCACAGGTATCATACTAATGATTCCAGAAATGTTGGAATAATCATGTCTCTGACAGCATGTGATCAATTTGTCTTTGACTCGATATCAGCAAATAGAGAGGTGAGGTAGAAATAGACTAGTCTTCAGATCAACCAACTTCCGTTCAAGATTTTGGCTAATATTTAAATATTTTCTATGTTGGATTCCTGGTGCTGCACTCAAGGCATGTTTGTATTTCTCAGCATTAGTCAGATAGTTAACTTATGGACTATCTAAAGTTCCTTCAAAACACCTTTAAAAAAACCTGGATCTCACATCATAAATTTGTTTATAAATAACAACCTCTGTTGCTAACGCTTACATCAACAGCTTTTTTTTGTGTAAATCTAGGACACAGCTTTAGTTTCCAAGCCATCCTGGTAAATGAGATGTTGCCATTCCAAACCAATAGGATCACTGAAGCATTCTTATGTATTACCCTATTCAGAGCCAGAGCAATAGCTATATGAGCAATACTTCAATGAATATTCAGCAGACGGTGGTTCCAGCAACATCCTTTGTGCATCCCATAAATTTGACAATAATGTACTTCAGGGAGTGCATCTGAAAGTCCTCACGACGATATATCACTTTACTGTGTGTTTACTGTGATGTTTTCTCCATATTTAATATCAAAGACTAATCCTGTAAGGAAGGTTTCACATCCACTGAACCAAAATGTGCAGTTAAATAACCAATATCTGGAGCTGTAGGGCTGTACAGATACTCTTGTTACTGTATTTATCAGAAATGTTATGAAACCCTTGTGATCCTCTGGACTTCTCATACTGGTAGAATGCATGCTACGTCAAATGATGGAGCAGGCTACAAATTACAGAGTAGGTTGTTTTCTTTAAAAAAAAATACACAACCACACAACATTTGGCAAACTTCATGGATTCTGAAATCATATGAGGACAGATACTCTGCCATCCATGAGGTACAGAGTTGCTGTCTCTGACAGCCAAAGTAGAACTGATGAATGGGAATGGGCTGTCTGCATGTGATCTTTTGAATTTCAATGAATGACAAAAGAAACCAAAATGTGAACATTCAAAATTAAAAATCCAAAGAAAAATATTTATAAAAACTCAAAACCTGCCTGCATTATCAGTACAAGTCGAGTTTGCATAGTTTATTTGCATAGAAAGAAAACATCTTATCTATTCAATTGTATAGGAAAGTCACAGATTTAGTTCGCATTTATTTGCATAGTTTGAGTGAATACTGATGATGTCAATAACTAAAATTTAATATAACCTCCAGTCTCCTTCGCACAGATATTAAAGTCAATAGGCTCACTGATGAATTGAATAGATATTAAAGCTTTCCAGTTGCCATACAGCTCATTTAGGTAGAGCTGAAATTAATCTTTTAAAGTTTTCTAAAACATAAAGTAAATATCTAAGCTACTCATTCTTATGATTGTGTTCAGGATTCATAATAATTTTATACAATTGGTTTGAAGCACATTGTCCCAAGAAATATTACAATTCTGCACTCAATATTGAATATTAGCTTTTGTTTCCATTCTATTTTCAATCCTGTTGAGTAATTATGATCATATTCATGCTGCCCATCCCGTCAATAATGTCTGTAATGTCTATATCTAGGTTTTCATTCATGTAGCCAAGTTGACATAATCATCAAGGACTATTGCTGGGCACCTACTCGTGTGAAATCTCTGATACCAGCCGAAGGGCAGGTCCTGATAGTTTTTTTGATTGAGGTGTATCTACCTCTATTTGTGCAGTTACTAATGTACAAGTCTTAGGGTCCAGAATTGCCCCCTACTGCTGTAATTATTTTATGTGTGCAGAAAGGTAGCCTTCCAAAGCAACCATATAACCTCGACTGTGCACTTCTCCAGCATCAAGAGGTTTTCTTTGCTATGCATCGAAATGTTGCCCATTCCAAAGATTATACAAGCACCCTTTGTGGTTTTTAACATCAGGTGAATGACACTTCAACTTCTGAAGAAACATCTGCACCATTGTTCTCACACCAAATGCAGGCAGAGGGCTTCAGAATCAACCAGATCTACCTCTGAGCAGGTGGGGTCTCAGTGGCAAATGCACAGTTCAACTGAGCTTGTGGCAGCATTGAATGTTTCGAATCTAAGTTAATCTGGTGCGGCTTTGCAAAGTAGGGACGGTTATGTACATTACAGTGGAAATTAGCAGACAAATCATTAGTGTTCAGTGTAGCATCGCACAAATCATGGGAGAACAAGACTATTCGGTTTACTTACTTTGTTAGCTGAAGGCCGATAAGTTCAAGGAATGCATGGAAATCAATGCAAATCAGGTTGAAATGGATACTTTAAGTATTTGGGTACTGCCCACTTGTATGTATTATTTAATACATTATTCTTTACTTAAAAATCCAAGTACTTGTTAACTTAATATTTGGGTCAGTTAAACAGAATACTCAAAGAATAAAAATCAAACATTATTATTTAATACTGCAAAGTTCAGAACTTTTTATGCACATGAATTATTGAAATAAAAGATAGCATCCAACAGCACAGTTTCATTTCTTCACAAAAGACTTAGATCTATCTAAAAAAAAGACTTCGGGAATGCTCAATCTATTTTTATAAAATGAATAAGAGCTGATTTGCCAGAAAGAAATAATGCCCGTAGAGAAAACTACTCAAGGAATTATGCGGCTACAATCCATGATTTTCTAATAGAAAACAAATCACTGAAGGCCAATAATTTCTCAATTGAGTTTCAGCTACATCTAACAATTATGATAGATGGATGCTGAAATAACTACACAGAGACCAGTATCCCATCGCCAAGTCACCCTTTATTTATTTGGGCGCAGTACACTGGCTGTGACCAGCCAACTTGGAGTCAGTCGCCTCTGAACTCAGGAGATTCTAAATCCCCTCTTAATATTAGTCAGCCATGGCTTTCCTGATTGGCCCAGGTTAACAACACCAATCAAGGATCATGTAGTGAATGAGGTCCACCTGGTTCTAATCACTACTTCCCAGTCCAGGGATGTAGGCTTAGTCTTTCACTTTTGGCTTTTCTTGTGACGTTTTCGCTTCGATCTGGTTCCTCTAATTCAGACTGTAACACAGGTCTGTGTACCGGACCGTAGCCAGTTTCTTGCATTTGGAGCCTTTCAGGAGAGTTTCCTCCTCTGCTTCGGGCGATAATGATATCAAGGCTGAATCCATCTCTGAAGTTTCCTCGACAGAAGAGGAGAACCTACAGATTCTGACAGGCTTTCTGGCTGTTCTGAGGGGCCAAGTATGTTTTGTTCCTGCCCCATTTATGAGGTAACAGCTTTCAGGTGATCCACCTGTTTGTTCAAGACTGCAGAACCTACCTGAATTTTGTAAGTCACGGGACCTGACCACGCATCAACCTCGTCCCTTACCCATTCCATGGTTTCGGCTCCAAACTTCATCCCCCAAAATAAACTGTCTCTCTCACTTAGAGGAGGCAAGTGGCTGGCATTGGTGTTCCTGCTGCCATTTAGCCCTCCCCCCTCCAGGTCTAGGAATATCAGTTTAACCTGGTGCAGAGTCTTCTCCCCATCAGCAATGTTGCTGGAGCTATCCCTGTGGTCGTGCACGGGTAGTCCTATAATCGAACCGGAACCAGGACAGTTTGGTATCAAGTGACGCTTTAGTTGGCTTCTTCAAGCCTGCCTTCAACATTTAGACTACTCTTTCTGCTCAGCCATTAAGTGATGGATGGTATGGAGCTGTCCTTATGTGCCAAATCACATTTGACTTCAGGAAATACTCAAGTTCCCTGTTGGTAAATGACATCCCATTGTCCATGACTAATACTTCCGGGAGTCTGCGTATTACAAACACTGCTCGCAGCTTCGCAATTGTTGTCCCTGACTTTGCTAAATGGTCTTTATGCACATCTAACCACTTTGAATGGGAATCCACAATGACCAAGGAATATTGAACCCATGAAAGGATTGGCATAGTTGCATTGTAACTGGGTCTAGGGTTTACCCATGCATTCCTATGCATATGGGGCCCCTTTGCTGGTAATTTTGTCCTCTTTGGCTCTCTGGGCACTGCCCCACCAATGCAGCTATGTTGGAATTCAGCCCTGGCCACCAGACATAGCTTCTTGCTAACATCTTCATCCAGTCACAATTGCAGGTAGGAACGGCTCATGTCCAGCTTCGTAAAGGACAGTGCCCCTGTCAACTATGCATACAAGTCCTCTATGCGAGGGAGCAGCTATTTATCCAGTAGCAAAAAGCAGTTTACCATTTACTTAAAATCCCCACAAAGTGAACTGAGCCATCAAGCTTCACAATCGATACAAACGGTGCTGCCCATTCCACAAACTGCATTGGTTTGACGATTCCTTCGCTCTCCAACCTCCTGATTTCTGCCTCTACTTGTGCCTGCAAGGCAAATGACTGGTGGGCCTTGCAACATCTAGGAGCTGCTTCCTCGTAAACATGTAAAGTGGCTTTGGCCCTTTTGATAGTCCCAAGCACTTGTTGAAAACCTCCTGAGTATTTCATGAGGACTTCACTGAGGCAGCCATCTTCTAATCAAAAATTGTTGAACCAACCCAGGTGAATCTTTCGCAACCAATTCCACCCCAATAGGCTCTGGCCCGAGCCTTTTACTACCATCAGCGGTAACTGCACCAACTGCTTCTCATAGGAGGCTGGAACCAAAGTCGTGCCCTTAACCTGCAAATATTCCCCAGTGTACCTTCTCATTCTGGCTGAGGTCTTGTGCAAACTTAAAGGTCGGAGTCCCAAGTGAAACTTGTTACAGACAGATTCTGCCACCACAGGTTCTGGACTGGTTATCAACCTCCATGGGAACTGGGTGGTCATTGAACGAAACATTAATTTTAATCGCTTCTGATTTGGATGTCACTAAGCAATTTAATTATTCCAACCCACGTGTAGGGGAACTTTCCAGGGTGTTTATTCACCTGGGTACCGGCCTACAAGTTTTCTTAATCAAGACAATCCCTTGCTGTCTCGAGTCCACATACCAACAGAAACTGCAATGGCTTGCCAGCCCAGATCCTGAAGAACTGTTTAGCCACTTGGCCAAGACTCGACTTTGTTGTGGGCTTCTGCTGTGGGCTGGCCTACAGTCCCTCTGTTCAGCATATCACCTGTGTGAGGCTCTGCAATTACTCAAACTCAAGTGGTGGTTTCCCAAACTCAGTTGGACAGATGAGGGTGTCCACTTCCATTGGGACGCCCTGTAGTCTCACTTGCTGCATTTTGTAATGACAAGGCCAGCTGCAGTGCCTGTTTGAAGACTAGTTGGGCATCATACAGTAGGCGCTTCTGCATGGTTATGTCATTAATCCCACTTTCCAAATGTTCTCTCAGCATCTCATTCAGGGTTAACCCAAAATCACATGTGTGTAATGTCGTAAACCCGTCAAAAATCCTTATACGGATTCCCCTGGTTCTGTATGACCAAATAAATATAACCATTCATAATATTCCTTAACCAACTATGTCAACTCTTGGAAAGTTTTAATGTCTGGTCCCTCTAGGAAAGTTAAGCCCCTGATAACCGAAAATGCTGCGGGTCCGCACGCAATCAGAACGATTGCTCATTACTTTTCATCTGCCCCAATGTCATTTGCCCAGATAAATGATCATATTCTTTCCACATACTAGGCCCAGTCTTTGACAGCAGGATCAAATGAGCCAAGCTTCCCAAATAAAGGCATGTTGCTTGAAATGTTTACCCTAAATCCAAGATGACAGTTGCGAGTGAATGTTTTTCAGACACGTACTGTTTTCTCCCATCGCCACTGAAATAACTGCACAGAGGCCACCCATTGCCAAGTCACCTGTTATTTACTTGTGCTCAGTACAATGGCTATTGTCCAGCCATTGGCCATTGGCCAATGGCCAGTGAACTCGGAGTCAGTCCCCTGAACTGAGGAGTTTGGCCTCCTGATTGGCCCAGGTTAACCACCCCAAATAAGGACCTCATAGTTAATGAGGTCCATCTGGTTCCAATCACTACAGCTGCAATGATGAATGTGCAGTAATGGCCTTAAACATGTGAGGTATCCATCTTGAGACTGAATTTTAACCAAAAATAGGCTAAGTATCAATTTCAGAGAGTTTCAGTAAGGGTTTCTCAGTATGAGCTCTAGTGAGTTATCTCACTTAGTTTTCTGCTGTGCACCTGATAATGCATGCACCACACCTCTAAGGTACCCTACTCACTCTATCGTCTACCCCACTGCCAAGACCTGCGGGGATTCCAGACTCTGGTGCCATTTTGAAAGCCCGGCCATGTACCAGGTCAAACATTGCTCTCCACAGTGCACATAATGGAGGGGAACAATGAAGAAAAATTGCTGAGGGCATACGGATGGCATTGGTGATGCATCATTGCACATACAAGTTGACATTCATAAATGTATTGCTATGTAACATCATCACTTCTCTGATTGACAACAACTGTAACTTCAGTGTCAAGAATCAGGCTACACACATCCTTAGGGGTCATCCTAATAAAAGCTAATATTTTTCGTCATACTAAAGAAAAGATGGTGGCAACGGAGTAGGCAGCTTCTGGGCTCCTTGCCCAGGGCTTGTCCATTCCGTCCGTTTTTTTCTTTTTTCTCTTTATTTTTCTCTGCTCATTCTTCTCTCTTTTTTACAGTATTTTTAAAAGGCTTTTAATTTAGGGAAAATGTACCTTGGAGCGGCGCTGACATCATTGGAGAGGCTGAGGAGCGGGCTGGAGGCCTGGGTGGAGTGGGATGGCCAACGTATTCGGAGCAGAGTGGGAATGGTTGTGGGACTGGGGTGGGCGGTCAGTGGTTTGTGAGTCCAGTCAGACCACATGTGGAAACCCCCTGCATTGGTCTACTGCAGGCCCATTACAGAAAAAACTATGTTTATCTTTTTAACTTTTTTTTTAACTTATACTATGAATAAATGTAAGGTAATGTAACTTTTTTCTATCTCTCTATTTTATATCTAAGATTTGTACCTGAGTACTTTGTACCTAAGATGGCACCATGTGGGGCGATTTGTAAAGTTTTCACTGTACTTTTGTACTTCTGTACTTGAGTACACGTGACAATGTACCTAATTCTAATTCTCACACTAGAACTCTGCCTAAGGATTTCTTTAATCTTCCCCTGACACTCAGTGGAACACATTTTCTCACTGCCCAGTGTGGGTGTATCACATGCTGGAAATTTTTCAAACAATTGAAGGTGTCAGAGTAGAATGAACAGCAAAAATGAAGAAGAAACAAAAACAAAGGCACACTGGCTTCTGTGAACAAACAGGGACTGCTTGCCTTTCAAACAACAACAATGCATGACCATTACCCTCCCAGCTCACATCTATTGGATACAAGTGTCAATGAAGTCTTGTCTGGCTTGTTATGCCAGGTGCTGCACCACTCTATCATGCTGAAGGTGATGTTCTCTTACTCAATGTCCTTGTCTTCCTCCTTGGCAGATTGCTGCCACTCTCCCAGCTCTTTGGCCTCCATCACATTCCCTCTTTACTTTCTCTATTTATGCAAAGGACAGCGCTCCAAGATTGTGCAGCAGACTCTGGATAGACTGTACGGCAAGGTTGGCCCAGGTCAACCCAAGCATCAGAACCTCATCATCAGGAAACCTATGATCTCCATGGTGGCTGTGGTTGAAGAATGGGTTACACAAAGGTGTCATTAGCCGTGGTTGCAAAGGGTAGCTTTGTCTCCCAGTAACCATCCTTGTATGACATCCAGCCCTCAAGGCAAAGCGAGATCATGAAATGTCTCAATGATAAAGGCGCCATGGCATCTCCTAGCAACCATGGTGAAGACTTTTAGATGCCATACCAATAATCACAGATGACTTGTACACTGTAAATGAAGTCTGCCATGTCAGAATATGGCAACCTCAACGCAATGTGTGCATAGTCTGTGGCGCTCTGCACCTGGGAAAAACTGACTATGTTGGAAAAGTTTATTACCCAGGCTGTAGCACCTACCTCATCACAAAATGGGATGAAGTGAACTGGCTCAAATTGCATTGATGACAGCCTTGATATATTTGTGGGTTGAGGATTAAGAAATCCCACACAGATTTTGTTTTCATCCAATGGATATGGGTGTCACTGGATAGGCCAGCATTTATCATCCATCCCTAATTGCCCAGATGGCAGTTAAGAGTAAACCACATTGCTGTGCACCTGGAGTGATATGTAGGCCAGATCAGGGAAGGATGGCAGATTTCCTTCCTTAAAGGGCATCAGTGAAACAGATGGATTTTTCAAGACAATTGACAATGGTTTCATATTCATCAGTAGATTCTTATTTCCAGATTATTATTGAATTCAAATTCTGCTGTGATGAGATTCAAACCCATGTCCTCAGAAAATTACCTGGATGTCTGGATTAATAGTCCAGCAATAACGCCACAAGCTATCACCTTCAATCCTTGAATGCAGGCAGTTGCATAAATAATGAGCACAGCTGACACTTTGACAGCCACTGGAAGGGGATGGCTACCCCCACTTCAAATCACAGGTCTCATTCCAGTAGGTTCTGTTATTGTGGCGTGGGACACCCACAGATGGCAATACACAATCCTATCTGGAAAACGTTGTATCAGAGATAAAAGGGACTGCAGATGCTGGAGAATCCGAGATAACAAGCATGGGGCTGGATGAACACAGCAGGTCAAGCAGCATCAGAGGAGCAGGACGTTTCGGGTCTAGACCCTTCATCAGAAATGGGGGAGGGGAAGAGGGTTCTGAAATAAATAGGGAGAGAGGGGGAGGTGGATAGAGGGTGGACAGAGGAGAGGATAGGTGGAGAGGAGGCAGACAAGTCGAAGAGGCGGGGATGGAGCCAGAAAAGGTGAGTGTAGGTAGGGGCGTAGGGAGGAGATAGGTCAGTCCAGGGAGGACGGACAGGTCAAGGGGGCGGGATGATGTTAGTAGATAGGAGATGGGGGTGTGGCTTGAGCTGAGAGGAAAAACAGGTCAGGGAGGTGGAGATGAGCTGGGCTGGTTTTAGGATGCGGTTGGGGGAGGGGAGATTTTGAAGCTTGTGAAATCCACATTGATGCCATTGGGCTGCAGGGTTCCCAGGCTGAATATGATTTGCTGTTCCTGCAGCCTTCGGGTGGCATCACTGTGGCATTGTAGGAGGCCAAGGATGGACATGTCATCTGAGGAATGGGAGGGGGAGTTGAAATGGTTCGCGACTGGGAGGTGCAGTTGTTTGTTGCGAACTGAGTGCAAGTGTTCTTCAAAGCGGTCCCCAAGCCTACGCTTGGTTTCCCCGATGTAGAGAAAGCCACAACGGGTACACCGGATGCAGTATACCACATTGGCAGATGTGCAGGTGAACCTATGCCTGATGTGGAAAGTCTTCTTGGGGCCTGGTATTGGGGTGAGGGAGGAGGTGTGGGGGCAGGTGTAGCACTTCCTGCGGTTACAAGGAAAAGTGCCGGGTGTGGTGGGGCTGGAGGGGAGTGTGGAGCGGACAAGGGAGTTGCGGAGGGAGTGGTCCCTCTGGAAGGCAGATAAGGGTGGGGAGGGAAAAATGTCTTTGGTGGTGGGGTCTGATTGCGGATGGCAGAAGTGTCGGAGGATGATGCGTTGGATCCGGAGGTTGGTGGGGTGGTATGTGAGAACCATTTCAACTCCCCCTCCCATTCCTCAGATGACATGTCCATCCTGGGCCTCCTGCAATGCCACAGTGATGCCACCCAAAGGCTGCAGGAACAGCAAATCATATTCAGCCTGGGAACCCTGCAGCCCAATGGCATCAATGTGGATTTCACAAGCTTCAAAATCTCCCCTCCCCCAACCGCATCCCAAAACCAGCCTCGCTCATCTCCCCCTCCCTAACCTGTTTTTCCTCTCACCTCAAGCCACACCCCCATCTCCTATCTACTAACATCATCCCGCCCCCTTGACCTGTCCGTCCTCCCTGGACTGACCTATCTCCTCCCTACCCCGCTACCTACACTCACCTTTACTGGCTCCATCCCCGCCTCTTCGACTTGTCTGCCTCCTCTCCACCTCTCCTCTCCTCTGTCCACCCTCTATCCACCTCCCCCTCTCTCCCTATTTATTTCAGAACCCTCTTCCCCTCCCCCATTCCTGATGAAGGGTTTAGGCCCGAAACGTCAAGTTTTCCTGCCCCTATGATGCTGCTTGACCTGCTGTGTTCATCCAGCCCCATGCTTGTCATCCCTATCTGGAAAAAGTGGCGTTGAGGATAATAGAGTCTGAGACTCCTGCACCTCCTCCACACCCTGTGGGAAATTCAGCTGTTAGTTCTTCATGTTCAGGAGTTATTGCAGGTTAGGCTTAATGACACATCGGTTCCTCCTTGATTTTTCTGTGCCTTTATAGCACTGTAGCTTCAGTGACAATGACTCTTTGCTGGGGCTGGGTCCACTGGCTATGCTTCCAATGAATCTGTGTGCGGAATATCAGGAATAAAAATAGTTCTCTGTAATCTCAGCAGTCAGCACACACATCACACATAAGTGATGGTCAAACATAGCCCTCCGTACAGTACAATATGGCAGACTTCCTTCACAGGAGGTAGTGGTGTGGTGGTAACATGACTGCACGAGTAATCCAGAACCCCAGGTTAGTGTTCTGGAGATGTGGCTTCATATCCCACCATGACAGATGGTGAATTTGAATTTTTTTTTAAATCTGGAATTAAAAAGAATCGAATATAATGGTGACCAAGTAACCACGTTCAATCTTCCAAAAAATCCATCTGGTTCACACATTGAGTATGTGAGTTGGGACGTCATGTTGCGACTGTATAGGACATTGATGAGACTGCTTGTGGAATACCATGTACAATTCTGGTCACTCTTCTATAGGAAGCATGTTGTTAAACTTGAGAGGGTACAGAAAAGATTTACAAGGATCTTGACAGGACTGGAGGGTTTGAGGCATAGGGAATGGCTAAATAGGCTGGGTTTTTTTTTCCTTGAGCATTGGAGACTGAGGAATGATCGTCAAGTGGTTTACAAAATCATGGGGGGCATGGATTGGGTGAATAGCCAAGATCATTTTCCGAAGGTGAGGAGTCCAAAACTAATGGGTATAGGCTTAAGATGAGAGGAGAAAAATTTAAAAACGACCAGTGGGATAATCTTTTCATGCAGAAGATGGCATGTGTATGGAACAAACTGCCAGAGGAAGTGGTGGAGGTGGGTAGAATTGCAACATTTAAGTGGCGCCTGGATGGGTATATGAATAGGAAGGATTTAGAGGGATATAGGCTAAATGCTGGCAAATGGGACTAAGTCAGATTGGGATATCTTGTCGGCATAGATGAATTGAACTGAAGGATCTGTTTCCATGCTGTATATCTCTATCTTTGTTCTTCACATAAGGAATCTGCCATCCTTATCCTGGTCTGACCTACATGTGAGGGGGGTCCAGGCAGTAATGACCCATGGAGAGTACCTTAAGATGTGGGGGTAACTGTTCCAGGTGGAGGCCTGAAGGAACGCATATTGCCTATGGCGAGGATCTTAGTTTTCCAATCTTCCATTATTTTTTCCATAGGCCAAAGTCATTCAGGCACTGGGAAAATTCAACCCTTTGCATCTGTCTTTCTTTGCAAGTGCCTGTCAATCTGTAACAGATTTTGATGATGACGTGGAATCAAAGGACAAAAATGTAACAGCAAACACACGATGGATTGTGATGAACAAGATCGATTGGGTCCAGGTGTCCCATTCGCTCGGCTATTGAAGGTTTCAACTGGGTTGTGTGGGGTCGCACCATTCCTAACATCCATGGATGCAATTTTCAAATGGGCTCCTGTTGGGTCCTGGTGTCCACTCTTGTCAAGTACCAACACAGGCTGTGGGTAAGTCTGTTCTGACAATTGAGTCAAGTTGTGTTTCACCGTCACAGACAGCCACTGTTAAGCTTTGGTGTCAGCGTCGCATTTGAACAGGTCAATATGGCTGCACTAACAGAATACATCAGAATGCCAGGAATACATGAGAGAACTTGAGAACTATTCAATTTATACTGAATTAACATTTCTTTCAGAGGTGGTATATTTTAGAATTCAAATAAAAAGAGGGAAGACTTTCAGACTCAAAATGTGTTCATTCTTGAACATCAGAAAGCAACAGTTTGGCCCAGAAGTGTATGATTCCTAAAATAAAACCTCCTTGCTCCCAACATGGCAAAATGCATACTATTTAAAACAATCAACAGCAAGTTGGAGGAAAATTTCAACTCTAAGTCACTTGCGATGGTGAAAAGCTGAAAATATGGAGCCAGACATCAGAAAAGCAGTGAAATGGTTGGTGAATACAGTGTGACATCAAAAATTTAATCAACTTTTGCCATATCCTTGAACTGCATCACGAAACAGGTTTCAGTGTGCACCTGTGGATGAAAGAATCTAATTAAACTTACTGAACACACAAAGTCTTACACTTCAGGTAGTGTGTAATGTTGCTTTTACCATGGAGATTACACCAAAGAAAGTTCATCCATTCAAAGTGACTGGTGCTGCTACTATTCTTGGTCTGAAGGGTTCAACTAGGCCTAAAGTGAAGAGACCTGTTCAGAGGGTATTAGTGATAGCAGGTTAACGATTTGTTATCAATGTAATGACTGTAATAGCATAGTCCTGTCAATACAAAATAATAAATACATTAGTTGCCTTAAAGAAAGGATATAATGCAACTGTTGGCTCAGCAAAAGCTAAAGCAGGAGAGAAAACTTATTCCAGCAGTGATAGAAAACAATGATGACACAAGGGTGGAGTTCATAACCTTGAAGTGAATCTAGCATGTGAATGAAGGTGAGCTAGGAATGGACAATATTTTTTCCACTAGCAATACTTCAAATGACAGGGACTTTTGTACACCAGTGTTAGTAAATTAACAGTATATCAACATGGGCATTATTACAGTTACAGATTGTACCATTATAAGTAGGGAAACACACAAGGGCAAATTCAGTTAAAACCTTGAAGCTAAAACTGAACTGAAAGTTAAACTGAAGACGGAATCTGGTGAGGTATCAGAAATGGGACGAATGTGGTGTAATGTCCAATATCGGGGAAATTCTACAGAAAGGTAATGTTCACTCTTTTGAGTGAGCATTAAAAGCTTTATTAATATAACTAGTCACAAGGCAGAGTAAAAAAAGGATGTGCAACTGAATCCTTATAGAAATGGGCTCCAGTTCCATATAATCTGATATCACTATGAAAAAGCTTCTTTAGAACATGCTCAATAGATATTCTTGAAGCAAGGAAATATCTAATCCTTTACGTTGTATCTCTCTCAATTTCTTTTATGGTGTTTCATTCAATGATGATTTTTAAACACTTTACACTTACCTCCTCCTATCACACAATGCTCTTTGGGTTGAGGCGACAATTTCCAATGGTATTCCTGGACGTATTAGAGGATGTGTAGAATGCAGGTGCTCCCTTGTCATTGTCTGGGAGGGTAAACGAATAGTTGGAGTGGAATTGCCACTTCTCTGCAAATAAGAACAATCCAGATGTTCTTGTGATAATGGCCTTGATAAAGTTAATATTGAAATTACATTAGCTC
Source organism: Ginglymostoma cirratum (assembly GCA_024137785.1). Taxonomy (NCBI): domain Eukaryota; kingdom Metazoa; phylum Chordata; class Chondrichthyes; order Orectolobiformes; family Ginglymostomatidae; genus Ginglymostoma; species Ginglymostoma cirratum. The sequence goes on along the minus strand of JAHRHZ010000038.1, from coordinate 15,279,774 downwards.
CACTCGATGTGGTGATGTCACACACATGGCTTTGAGTAGAGACAGAGAGTTCTACACTTTCATTGATCAGGGGAAGATGTATTCTATACAGCTTCTTAGAATCTTTTATAATCATACCTGACAAGTAACATAAGCCATACTTATTGATAAAGCAGTAAACCACCTTGTTAATAGAGACAAATGCCTCTTGTCTTCAGTGTCCTTCGCTCCATTAATGATAATTAGACAGGTCCTTGATACAGCGTAGACAATGGAGGATTGATGGCAACAAACAATCCTTATGCCATACCACACAATGATAAAAGTGGCAGAAACAACAAGGTACTTGCAGTGGGCAGTCAGGTCATATGGTCACAACAAAACAAATTTGAATTTTAATGCCAAGACCCCTACCATGAGGATCAAATCCCAGAGGAAGCAAAATAAATAATTTTTTGAAGGAAGGTTAATTTACCACGTTATTACCACTAAAAGAAGATATAGACAGTGAGTCTGCACCTGAGAGGTAGTTACCAACAGGGAGAGACTGCAGAAACCATGGAAACATCAACAGAGCAAGATCAACAAACCAAAGAAAAACTTTATACAAAAAACTGATAAGAAGAGCAGAGATAAGAGTGTTGACTAGGAAAAGAAACTAGCAAGCCGTCTTGGAAAAATACAGAGGCTTTAGTGAATGAAGTTCTGGAAGGAGCATGGAAAAGGCCTAAGAGTAAAGTTCAGTATCTATAGGGGAAATGAGAGTAAATTTGTGAAAACAGTGCGCAGACAGAAGTGGGAAGACAAGGAAGTGTAAAAGAATGTTGTCACCTCACAGAACAACAGGAAAAGGGCAGGAGAAGTAATATTTTCTGATGAACTGCCATACTGAACCTCAAAATATTAGCTCTGTTTCTCTCTCCACAGGATTCTGAGGAGGGGTCATGCGACCTGAAACGTTAACTCGAATTTCTCTCCACAGAGGCTGCCAGACCTGCTCAGTTTCTTCAACATCTTCAATGTTTGTTTCAGATTTCCGGCATCCAAAGTATTTTGCTTTTACTAATTTATCCTGGTGCTGCAGAATTGGAAATACTTTGGAATTTATCGAAGTTGGAATGGAGAAAATATAAAGAAACGCAGTGTTAAGAGTCTACTGAGGAAAAAGTCAGGAGAACATAAAGATTTAAATGGACCATATCTCAGTCACTAAAGTGTGATTTTGGCATAAAGACTAGTTGGAGGTCTTCAGTTAACAAATTGTGCAGAAGAAATTGCCTCGTATTTTAGACTATGAAAAGCAGAAAAAGAACATCCATACTGCAGTGGGTTCCATTGTAGATGATGCTATTAACTGTCAGAATGTTATAGAGTGTGCAGATATCTTTGAAAATGCCCTACATGCCATCCTAATTATTTCAATTTGAGAACACTTAAAATCTCAAAAGGGCAAGATTTAACAGAATAGTTCACCTTCCAAGAAAATCCATGGAAATTACCCTTAATAACTTTTATAGATTAATGGAAAACTGTGAATATGAAGTATTCAAATCAAGGTTCATAAAAGTCAGAACAGTTGTTTGAATTCTTGATGAAACATTCTAGGTTTTTTATAGTACAAAGAAGGGTTAAATGAGGAGAAATCTATTCAAATTGTACTGGGATCATAACCTAAAAGACTTATTAGAAAGATCCTGAGAGGGAAGACCAACCCTGCCTCAAGAGGATAACACAGTCTATTCACTTTATAAGGTGTGGTCACCTTAGGGATATACATGGCAAGCCAACACAGAGAGTGAGCCAAACACCAGATCTTCTCCTAGATGTCAGCTAGGGCTAACAGATCATGCCCAGCCATGATAAAAAGGTTGCTGTCTAAAATTCCAGTGTACTGGAAGGAAGAAAATATCTGTTTCAATAGGGCAACTGTCTTCTATAAGGGTTTTCACGAGTTTAAAGCTCCTCCAGGGCAACCATGTGAGTTAAAACATAGAAACATATGAACAGAAGTAGGTTATTCATCCCTTTGAACTTGTTCTACCATTCAATGTGGTCATGGTTGAAAATTTTCCATTACCTTTAGCTGTGATATGGTGAGCTGTTCCAAACCAGACTCCAGCTCGAGAAGCTCCGAACAAACATGATGGGCTTGATCTCATTTGGTGAAGAAGGCCTCCTTTCCTTGGGTCATTCTTTATTAGCTGTCTGTAGCTCTTTGAACATCCTCTTGTTGGCCTGTTTCCAGGGTTTCCAGGTTTTCTCTGAATATGTTCAATTTGTGTTAATCTTGTATGTGCATGATTGAGCAAGTGTGTCACACTGGGTTGATCTCTGGTAGTGCAGACAGACCATCCTCCACCTGCTTGTAACTTCATGGCAGTGACACTACACTGAAGCTGTGAGATCTTTTTCTTGTGTGTTAGAAGATCTCTTTCTATTTGCATGATCAGCCACTGTGGACAGTTTAGTTGTGATGGAAGCTTCACTTGCTTCCCTTGTTAATTGAACTACCATGTAAGGTTTCATTCCTGCTTCTGTTCTCCACTCTCACACGGGAAGAGTTTGTTTTATCTGACTTTGGTTACATTTGTTCCATCTTTACCTTTTCTTTGCCTTCTTTAAGAAAATGATGATTCTCCTCAAAAGAGACAGAGACTACAGAAACACAAATGCAGAGTGTTCCAAAGTCTCAGCGTTCACTAAATGGACAACATGAGTCTCTGCGACTGTCTCCTGAAACAACAAATCACGGTCCAGAAAGTCCTCTGTGTGGCTGGGCACCTTCTTATTTGGCATCATTTTTGCCTGATATTTGTAGCTCATCTTTTGAAGGAGCTTCAAGCTCTACACTTTTTGCAGTCATAGCATTGGAGTGTCTGCAGAGGACAGTGATTTTTGGCAGATTAAACTGGCTTCAAAGTCTCTAGCATCTGTTAACTGAGTATTTAAAGCTACACACAGTTTAATTGACTAAAGAAGTGTAGTAGTTAAAAATAAGAGGCAGAGTGTTTATGATCTGTCTTCCATTCTGGTGAAGGAGGGCATGTCTCTGGTCTTTCATTCCAATTTTAATATCTCCGGTGCCCTGATGTTGAATGACAATGGTCTAAGTTTTCTCTTCCTTTTGACATGGCTAACCTCCAAAAGAATTGTTATATCTGCCCCATACCCTAACTAAAGTTAGTTTTCTTGCCCTTCATCGTAATACCTGCATGTCAGCACTTTCTTGTGGCTCTGCGCAAACAAGGGAGTCAAAAGCTTTCAGTGGGCGTGTTGCCTCGCTCATCCCGCCATCCTTTGTTCTTTGTCATTGGAACATCTTCAGAATACTGCGCTCTGAGTTTAACTTTCGGTGCTCCTGCTGCAACTGAGATCTGGACCCTCTCTTTGTACATGGAACTCTCTATAAAACTGAATAGAAGATAGAACATAGAACAGTGCAGCACAATACAGGCCCTTCTGCCCACGATGTTGTTCCTAAATTTTACCCTAATCCTAACGTCTATATAAACTCCACCCCTACCTTATACTATCATCCATGTGCCTATCTAATAGCCACTTAAATGCCCCTAATTAGGCCAAATCCACTACCCTCTCCGGCAATGCATTCCATGCCCCGACCACTTTCTAAGTAAATAACCTACCTCTGACGTCTCCTCTATATCTACCTCCACTCACTTTAAAACTATGCCCCGTTGTAATAGCTACCTCCACTCTAGGAAAAAGTCTCTGGCTGTCTACTCAATCTATACCTCTCATCAGTTTGTACACCCCTATCAAGTCAAATTGGATGGGTGGGGAATCTTCATAGCATGGATGTGCCCTTTCTCTTTGGATGCTTGTTATTGACAATTTTTCTAAGTCCTCATTTATTCCCTATCCTTGTAAGTACCTTCACTTTTCTGTAATGTTTTAATCACCGTGGCTAATTGATTTTCTGTTTCTTGTTACTTTTTGTTGCTCCATCCCTGTCGAGGACTTTTTGCTGTGCTTTTTCAGCTTGTGCATGGCTTTGCCGCTTGACGTTTGATGCCTGGGTGGGTCTTTACGTCAGTGATCATTGGTTCCTGCTGCCCAGAAGTTTTCTTCATGTGAGGATGGATCACTGGGCTGGCTTTGTGTTTTAAACTTACACTGTACTGTTACTGGGTTTCACTTTGGGTTCTTCTTGCTACTTACCTGCAGTTCTATGGGTCTGCTGTCACTATGTAGAAAGAGGCAGTCTAAACTCTAATGCGTGAACATTAACAACTTTCATTAATTTAACTAATTACAAGACAGCAGAAGATGACATGTTGCTCAATGTTACAGACACAGGCTCCAGTTCCAAGTGATCTGATACCACTATGATGTTGTTCTTTTCACTCATGCTCAGTAGCTATTCTTGGAATAAATATGTAATTAACCCTTTTTTCTACAAGTTCTTTGAGTTACTCATTGTTGTCACAAGATATTAGGATGGGTTAGTGGCCTTGTGCAGTAAGAGGGGGATGAAAAAGGGTGTCCAGGTGTCTTTGGGTCAGCATGGAGAAGGTAGGCCAAATGGTCCCTCCTGTGCTATTATTTCTATGGTTCTATATGTCAACAATCTGGCATTATTGGGTAAGGATTGGCTTTGCAAGCTGAAGTTAGACTGGAAGTCAATTTTTCACATTGAGGTGATCAGCTAATTAATAGGTCGGCAACATTTTCGAGAACATTATGAGGGAATGTGGAGAAGTTACGTGGAAGCACATATCTGAAGAACCTTAGGACCTCCAACTTTGATCAACCTTCTGATTTTACGGAAATAAAGCATGTCCTCTGAATCTTACAGCTAAATGTTAAGGCCTATCCATTACCAAGCAAGATGTCTTGCCACATCAGACTCTGTTGATATAATCTGTCTACAAGAGACCTATACATTGTATCAGACAGTGGATAATAGAGTCTAATATCAGTTTCCCAAGATTTGTAGGCAGGATTAGCAGCATCCATTACAGCCATGAAGTCAGATTTGTCTCATTCTTATGCGCAGCTTAGTGTGTGGACTGGGAGGGTTCTCATCATCTCACAATAAACAAAGATATAGTTACACTTGTTCAAAAAATTGTTGTATAGAGCCAATTCTTGTCCAAACTTCTTCCAAGATGCAATGGATAAGGCACAATGATCACAATACAAAGTTGGAAAGGAGCAAATGTTCTTTCAAGTAATCTAAGGGAGTATACTATCGCAGACATAATTTATAGGTTCCTTTTTAATTACTGTGACCAGGTTAGTTGTATTGCAGATACAGCTGAAGATAAAAATACAGTTAGATACACTTATCTTGAATTATCTTGTAGCAATCTTATAGTGTCTGAAATGAAAGTAGTGCTTTAAAGATGAGTTGAAAGTTTGGTAAAATAAAAGATTCTAAGTTGGCTATGAGATTCCTTGAAACCTTAATTTTAAGGTGATTGGAGAACGGTATAGGAGAGATGTCAGAGGTAGGTTCTTCACACAGAGAGTGGTGGGCGTGTGGAATGCACTGCCGGCAGTGGTAGTGGAGTCAGATACTTTAGACACTTCTAAGCAACTCATGGATAGGCACACGGAGGATGGTAAAGTGTAGGGTAGCAGGGTAGATTGATCTTAGTAGGATAATAGGTCAGCACAACATCGTGGGCCGAAGGGCCTGTGCTGTGCTGTACTGTTCTATGTTCTATGTTCTATGTAACCAAATTTCCTGATTCCCGATTCTCGGGTAAACAAGTTGGAAAGATCCTTCTCTTGATTAAGATCTTCCACTTGCAAGATAAATAACTGTTTATTACTTTGGCTGCTTAGATGATTTCTGACTATTTTGATTTTGTAGGATCTCATTGTCTGCAAGTAGCTTCTCATTCATTATAAAGCAGACAACTAAATATTTCATCAAAACCATAAAATATAGGGACAGAATTAAACCATTCAGCCCATTGAGTCAGCTCCACAATTCAATCATGGCTGATATGTTTCTCAACCCCATTCTCCTGTCTTCTCCCTGTAACCCTTGATCCCCCTACTAATCAAGAACCTACCTCGGTCTGAAACAGATTCAAATGACATGGCCTCCACAGCCCTCTGTAACAATGAGTTCCACAGATTAACTACCCTCTGGCTGAAAAAATTGCTTCTCATCTCAGTTCTAAAGGGTCATTGTTTCACTCTGAGAGTTATGCCCTCAGGTCCTAGTCTCTCCTATTAGTAGAAACATCTTCTCCATGTCCACTCTATCCAGGACTTTCAGTAAGATGGTACTTTCTTATCATGTGACTTCCAAATGAGCCATACCCTTTTCCCAAAAATAGGGTGGGGTGTATATTGATTCTAATCATTCTGCATTGTCTCTTTTAACTTTGAGAGCTTGAAACAACCCATGACTTTGTGGTTGAATGACGCAGTTAATTGGATAATACACTTTTTTGAAAATGGTTTCATAAAATGATATTGATTCAACATCAGTTTGGAATGTCCCTTACTCTTTGAGATGGGGGAGTAATTTCAGTCTATAAAGTGTGACTCACCCTCAGGTGGCCATCATTTGCAGCCCCTATGTTCAGCTTAAAAATATAAAAATTGATTTAAGTTTCATAACATACGGTGGCATGAAAGTACCTTCACCCAATAATCAATTAAATTTGACTACAACCAGTGAAAAGAAAGGTAGAAGTTATAGTCTATGTTATAGTTATAGATTGTTCACAGAGTTTCATTCACCTGTATCTCTGCACATGGGTGGGGGAGAAATACCCCAGGGCATTTGCACTTATGGACTATCAGACTGAGCTGAGCCCTGGCAAGAGATGACCCTGTGATCTCTGTGATGAAGGGCTTTTCGCAGATACACAGGGAAGAGTAGCAACAACAGCCAAGCAGACATTTCATAGAATCATAGAATCCCTACAGTGTGGGAACAGGCCATTTGGCCCAACAAGTCCACACCACCCCATTGAAGAGCATCCCACCCAGACCCATTCCCCTACCCCTGCCTTTCCCATGTCTAACCCAAACATCCCTGGACACTACGGGCAATTGAGCATGGCCAACTTACCTACCCTGCACATCTTTGGACTGTGGGAGGAAACCGGAGCACCCAGAGGAAACCCACGCAGACACAGGGAGAATGTGCAAACTCCACACATACAGTCATCCGAGGGTGGGATTTAACCCCGATCCCTGACACTGTAAGGCAGCAGTGCTAGCCACTGAGCCATTGTGCCATGATGTATTATCGAGAAGCTGGGAAGATCCACGACCTGTCTTTCCTCAGATGGTTCAGGTCTAGCAGTGTAGGCAGTCCATTGATGCATTGCCTGTTATCACTCAGACTCTGCAGTACTGCAGTCTGTTTGCCTCAGTGGGCAGGTTCGTGGCTGCCACTGAGATTCAAGCCCAGCACCATCAGTGGCAGCTGGACAGTCAACTACACCCATACTCCATTGCTGCATATGTTGGTTCTCAGGAAGGAGTCTTGGCTCTAGTCCAGGTGCTACCCCTCACATGGAGACAGGGAAGTGCTAGGATGCACCCATCTAAAGGAGGAACCACATGCAGGCCTCTCAACAGTCTCCACTCAGGATACTACCAAATTAGCTGGAGCCTCCACCTCCACCTCCACTTCCACCCTGCCTACAACACTCAAAGTGTTGGAAGTTCCAGTCAAGGAGGGTCAACTTGCCTCTGGGAAGAACCTCAGCATTTCTGGTTCACGAGTATTCTGTGTTTCAGATGGCAGTTGATAAGAGTTCCGGAGTGGCACGTTCCTGCTAGAATGAATGATAGGTATTGCAAGTTATGTGAACCTTGGATGACCAGGGAAATTATGACTTTCATCAAAAAGAGAAGGGAAGCATATGTACGGTCTAAGATGATGGGAACTGACGAAGCCCTTGATGTATATAAGGAAAGTAAGAAAGAACTTAAAACGGAATGAGAAGAGCTAAAAGGAGTTATGAAAAGTCATTAGCAAACAGGATTAAGGAGAATCACAAGGCTTCTTATACATATGTAAAAAGCAAGAGGGTAGCCAGGGAATGGGATGGCCCACTCAAGGTCAAAGGAGGGAATCTATGTGTGGAGCCAGAAGAGTTAGGTGAGGTCCTAAATGAACATTTTGTGCCAGTATTCATCAAATAGAAGGAGTTGGTAGAGGATGATCTCAGGGAAGGGAGTGTTGAGTTTCTAGGCCAAGTTCCTATTAAAAATGAAGAGGTGTTGCGTGTCTTAAAAAGTACTAAGGTAAATAAGTCCCTGGTCCTGATGGAACCTATTCCAGAATATTGAGGGAGGCATGAACACAAATTGCTGGAAAATTGACAGACATCTTTGTATCCTCTTTGGCCACAGGTGAGGTCCCAGAGGACTGGAGAATAGCCAATGTCATTCCATTGTTTAAGAAGGGGAACAGGGATAATCCTGGAAATTAAAGGCCTGTAAGTCTCACGTCAGTCGTAAGGAAATTATTGGAAAAGATTCTCATAGGACAAGATCTATATGCACTAGAAGCAAATGGACTTATTAGTGATAGAGAGCATGGTTTTGTGCAGGGGAGATCTCCCTAACTTGATTGACTTTTCTGAGGAGGTAACGAAGATGATTGATGAGGGAAAAGCAGTTGATGTTGTCTACATAGACTTCAGTAAAGCCTTTGACAAGGTCCTCATGGCAGACTGGTACAAAAGGTAAAGCCACATGGTATCGGGGTGAGCTGGCAAGATGGATACAGAACTAGCTCAGTCATAGGAGACAGAGAGTAGTGGTGGAAGGATGCTTTTCGGAATGGACGGTTGTGATTAATGGTGTTCCACGGGGATTCTAGCCAGAATTTCATGTCACTGCTTGAGAAAAACAAACAAATGCTGCAACATAATCTTGAAATGGAAATGGGCCTGGCCAGATTGTATCACCTGACAAAGGAGCAGTGCTCCAAATGCTTGTGATTTCAATAAATCTGTCGAACTATAACCTGGTGTCATGTGACTTCTGAAGTTGCCCACCCCTGTCCAATACCGTCACCTTTGCAGCAGCCTCCTGGCTGCTTTAACACAGATAGACAGCTAACTTGGCCAAACAGCAAGAAATGCTTGGTACATTGGTCAAGTGAAACTCTGAAATCAGAAAACCCACACATCAAACACAGCGCAAACACAGCAGCCAGGTGTTAATAACATTAGAATAATGTAAAAGGCAACATTTATTCTGGACAGACATCCCCAACAATTTATCCACTAAACAATGGAGACAGAAAGGCACTGGGTTCTGCTACACAAAGAAACTGACAATAGCATGCCATCTAAATGATTGACTCTTGTTTCAAACTATGAAGTGTATCTCCCTGATTGGCCGAAACTACAGAAAGCTCCAGAAAACCATCTAAAAGGTATAAAAACATGGGTTCGCCTGCAGACCTCTCTCTCAGAACCGCTCTTGGAATCTCTGGAATCATCTGAAGCCTCCTGAGGAGGCCAGCAGAGCAAGAAGCAAAGATCAGCTGACCATCTAGAGACAGAGAGGGAGAAAGCAGCTTTGCTGACCCAGAGAGAGAGTCAGAGAGAGAGCAACTGCATAAATCTACAAGGGACTTGGGAAATATTGTAACTTTAAGGGGCCAAATAGGATTCGGGATAGTATGTTTGGTATTAAAGATTATTGTAATTTTGTCCCTAATAAAGTGTGATAACAAGGTGTAGAGCTGGATAAACACAGCAGGCCAAGCAGCATCAGAGGAGCAGGAAAACTGACGTTTCAGGTCTGGACCCTTCTTCAGAAATGGGAGAGGGTAAGGGGATTCTGAAATAAATAGAGAGAGAGGGGGAGGCGGATGGAAGATGGATAAAGGAGCAGATAGGTGGAGAGGAGACGAACAGGTCAAGGAGGCAGGGATGGAGCCAGTTAAGGTGAGTGCAGGTGGGGATTTAGGGTGGGGGTTGGTCAGTCAAGGGAAGACAGACAGGTCAAGGAGGCGGGATGAGGTTGGTAGGTAGGTTGAGGTGGGAGGAGTGGATAGGTGAGAGAAAGGACGGACAGGTTAGGGAGGTGGGGACGAGCTGGGCTGGTTTTGGGATGCAGTCTGGGGTGGGGAGATTTTGAAGTTGTGAAATCCACATTGAGAACATTGGGCTGCAGGGTTCCCAAGTGAAATATGAGGTGCTGTTCCTGCAACCTTTGGGTGGCATCGTTGTGGCACTGGAGGAGGCCCAGGATGAACATGTTGTCCAAGGAGTGGGAGGGGGAGTTGAAATGGTTCGCGACTGGGGGGTACATTTGTTTGTCACGAACTGAGCGTAGGCATTCCAAAAAGCCTCCTTGACCTGTCCGTCTTCTCTTGACTGACCAACCCCCACTCTAACTCTCCACCTGCACTCACCTTTACTGGCTCCATCCGCGCCTCCTTGACCGGTCCGTCTCCTCTCCACCTATCTGCTCCTTTATCCATCTTCCATCCGCCTCCCCCTCTTTCTCTATTTATTTCAGAATCCCCTTCTCCTCCCCCACTTCTGAAGAAGGGTCCAGACCCAAAACGCCAGCTTTCCTGCTCCTCTGATGCTGCTTGGCCTGCTGTGTTCATCCAGCTCTACACCTTGTTATCTCAGATACTATCCCTAATAAAGTGGGACTGTTTTGCTTTGGTACCGGCTTGTGTTCATGTTGATTTGACTGCTTTAGTACTTTGTGGCACCTGGGCAGATTCATTCGTAACATTCTGGTCAGAGATGTCTGTAACTTGTTTAAAGAGGAACCAGACAACATGTCCACATCAATACTGTAATGAATCTATGAATGGACATTGAATGATCAGAGAGAATTTGACCATTCCACAACCATTCTAATTAATTGACACATGAAAAGGGATGTATCAAGTGAGGTCACTGTGTCAATACCCTTCTCTGAGATACAGACAGAACTCCATACTGAATGCATAGGAGTAGCCAGCATGAAGACAGAATTTGATTATCGGTGTGATTTAGACAGTGACCGAGAATCAATGGGAAGCAAATGTACCATGTGCCAACACACTCAAAATAAGTAGTCAAAAACTCCTTCATAACTGTGGTCATGGATTATGCAGACTTTTATAAGCAGATAAACAAAAAATTGAAAGTGGATCCGAACCAAGATAGGAAGGAAGACATCAAGACCATGAAAGGTAATTATAGAAAGATAATTAGTCAGGAATGCCCACTGAAAACACAAACTTTTAGTAAATGATTGAGATTACGAATGGCAAAGATATAAAAGTGGGTGGAAAGAAAACAAATAAAGCAGTTGTCTGGCATAATAAAAACCCGAAGAACTTTCTGTGAAAAGTGAACGAAAATCCAACAGGCCAAAGATAAAAGGTACTGCAGATGCTGGAGAATCCGAGATAACAAGCATGGGGCTGGATGAACACAGCAGGTCAAGCAGCATCATAGGAGCAGGAAAACTTGACATTTCGGGCCTAGACCCTTCATCAGAAATGGGGGAGGGGAAGTGGGTTCTTAAATAAATAGGGAGAGAGGGGGAGGTGGATAGAGGATGGATAGAGGAGAGGATAGATGGAGGGGAGGCAGACAAGTCGAAGAGGCGGGGATGGAGCCAGTAAAGGTGAATGTAGGTAGGGGCGTAGGGAGGATATAGGTCAGTCCAGGGAGGACGGACAGGTCAAGGGGGCGGGATGATGGTAGTAGACAGGAGATGGGGGTGTGGCTTGAGGTGGCAGGAGGGGATAGGTGAGAGGAAGAACAGGTTAGGGAGGTGGAGATGAGCTGGGCTGGTTTTGGGATGCAGTTTGGGGCGGGGAGATTTTGAAGCTTGTGAAATCCACATTGATGCCATTGAGCTGCAGGGTTCCCAGGCTGAATATGATTTGCTGTTCCTGCAGCCTTCGGGTAGCATCACTGTGGCATTGCAGGAGGCCCAGGATGGACATGTCGTCTGAGGAATGGGAGGGGGAGTTGAAATGGTTCGCGACTGGGAGGTGCAGTTGTTTGTTGCGAACTGAGCGCAGGTGTTCTGCAAAGCGGTCCCCAAGCCTCCGCTTGGTTTCCCCGATGTAGAGGAAGCCACAACGGGTACAGTATACCACATTGGCAGATGTGCAGGTGAACATCTGCCTGACGTGGAAAGTCTTCTTGGGGCCTGGGATTGGGGTGAGGGAGGAGGTGTGGGGGCAGGTGTAGCACTTCCTGCGGTTACAAGGAAAAGTGCCGGGTGTGGTGGGGCTGGAGGGGAGTGTGGAGCGGACAAGGGAGTCACGGAGGGAGTGGTCCCCCCGGATGGCTGATAAGGGTGGGGAGGGAAAAATGTCTTTGGTGGTGGGGTCTGATTGCAGATGGTGGAAGTGTCGGAGGATGATGTGTTGGATCCAGAGGTTGGTGGGGTGGTATGTGAGGACGAGGGGGATTCTTTTTTGGTTATTATTGCTGGGACGGGGCATGAGGGATGTGTTCCAGGAAATGCGGGAGACACGGTCGAGGGCGTTCCCGACCACTGTGGGGGGGATGTTGCGGTCCTTGAAGAATGAGGACATTTGAGATGTGCGGGATTGGAATGTCTCATCCTGGGAGCAGATGCGGCGGAGGTGAAGGAATTGGGAATAGGGGATAGCATTTTTGCAGGAGGATGGGTGGGAGGAGGTGTATTCCAGGTAGCTGTGGGAGTCAGTGGGCTTGAAATGGACATCGGTTTCTAGGTGGTTACCTGAGATGGAGACAGAGAGGTCCAGGAAGGAGAGAGAGGTGTTGGAGATGGTCCAGGTGAACTTCAGGTTCGGGTGGAAGGTGTTGGTGAAGTGGATGAACTGTTCGAGCTCCTCGTGGGAGCACGAGCCGGCGCCGATGCAGTCATCAATGTAACGGAGGAAGAGGTGGGGTTTAGGGCCAGTGTAGACACGGAAGAGGGATTGTTCCACGTAACCTACAAAGAGGCAGGCATAGCTTGGGCCCATGTGGGTACCCATGGCCACTCCCTTTGTCTGTAGGAAGTGGGAGGAATTGAAAGAAAAGTTGTTGAGAGTGAGGACGAGTTCGGCTAAGCGGATGAGGGTGTTGGTGGAGGGGGATTGGTCAGTTCTGCGGGACAGGAAGAAGTGGAGGGCCTTTAGGCCATGAGCATGGGGAATACAGGTGTATAGGGACTGGACGTCCATAGTAAAAATGAGGTGCTGGGGACCGGGGAATTGGAAGTTCTGGAGGAGGTGGAGGGCATGGGTGGTGTCATGGACGTAGGTAGGGAGTTCCTGGACCAAGGGGGTGAAAATGGAGTCTAGGTAGGTGGAGATGAATTCGGTGGGGCAGGAGCAGGTGGAGACAATGGGTCGACCAGGGCATTCAGGTTTGTGGATTTTGGGGAGGAGATAGAAGATTTCACAAGCTTCAAAATCTCCCCTCCCCCAACCGCATCCCAAAACCATCCCAGCTCATCTTCACCTCCCTAACCTGTTTTTCCTCTCACCTGACCCTTCCTCCCACCTCAAGCCACACCCCCATCTCCTATCTACTAACATCCCGCCCCCTTGACCTATCCGTCCTCCCTGGACTGACCAATCCCCTCCCTACTCCCCTACATACACTCACCTTTACTGGCTCCATCCCCGCCTCTTCGACTTGTCTGCCTCCTCTCCACCTATCCTCTCCTCTATCCATCCTCTATCCGCCTCCTCCTCCCTCCCTTTTATTTCAGACCCTCTTCCCCTCCCCCATTTCTGATGAAGGATTTAGGCCCGAAACGTCAAGTTTTCCTGCTCCTATGATGCTGCTTGACCTGCTGTGTTCATCCAGCCCCATGCTTGTTATCTCCAACAGGTCAAAACCTGATTTGTAGATGTAGTTAAAAAAACTTTGTTATCACGACCAGTGTGATTATTCACAAATAAGTTTTCATTTGCTTGTTGCTGTTGAAGCTGCAGCAGGAAATGGTTTACTTAAAAGGAACCTTACAAAAAACAGGAGTAGCAGAAAAAAGTGTTTGTATGTTATAAGCATGTGCAGTGTGCAATGAGGTCATCACACCAGCGAAATGGCCACCTTGGTGAGTATATTTCTTTGTAATTGCTTCCCAATACATACCAGGAATGTAGGAGTCTATTCTTCTTGCCACTTCCCTGAAAAAATCACCATCAAGTCTGCATGTGGGTAGGGGTTGGAAATGTTAGATTTCCATCAGATTGATTCGACGTGAGAAGCCTGTCATCAATGGTGATCGGTGAGGTTCCAATAGTAAGTGGTACCTGAGGAACTGACGACTATGAGGAAAGCAACAAGTGGAAACATGGTAAATAGGTGCAGGAGTAGGCCATTTGGGCCTTTGGGTCTGCTCCACCATTCAATATGATAATGGATGATCATGCTACCAGCACCCTGTTCCCACTTCCATCCCATACCCTTTGATCCATTTATCCCTAAGAACTATATCTATTATTTTCTTGAAAACATCCAATGCTTTGGGCTCAACTGCTTCTGTAGCAGTGAATTCCACAGGCTCATTACTCTGTTGGTGAAGAAATTTCTCCTCATCTTAGTCCTAAATGGCCTACCCCGTATCCTTAGACTGTGACCTCTGGTTTTGTTATCCCTGGTCAGCAGGAACATCCTTTCTGCAATTACGTTCTATGTCCTGTTAGAATTGTATGGGTTCCTATGAGATTCCACATCCCCCACCCTCAACCCATTCTTCTAAACTCCAGTGAATATAGTCCTAACTGATCCAGTTTCTCTTCATATGTCAGTCCTGCCACCCAGGAATCAGTATCGTATTTGTTGCACTCCTACCACAGATAGAACATCTTTCCTCAGATAACAAGACCAAAACTCACAATACTCCATGTGTGGTCTCACAAAGGCCCTATACAATTGCAGCAAGACGTCTCTGCTCCTGTACACAAATCCTCTTCCTATGAAGGCCAACATACCTTTGCCTTCTTCACCATCTGCTGTACCTGCATGTCACTGGTGTACAAGGATACCCAGGTTTCATTATACCTTCCCCTTTCCAAATCTATCACCATTCAGATAATAACGTGCCTTCCTGTTTATGCTATCAAAGTGAATAGTCTCATATTTTTTCACATTATACTTCCTTTGCCATGCATTTGCCCATTCACTCAACAAGTCCAAATTACACTGAAACATCTCTGTATCCTCCTCACAGCTCACCCTCCCAACCAGCTTTGTCCTGTTGGCAAACTTGGAGGCATTACACCTAGTTCTGCCATCTAAATCACTGACGTGTATTGTGAATAGCTGGGGTCCAAGCACTGATCCCTGTGATATCCCCCTAGTCAATGGCAAATGATCCATTTATTCCTACTCTTTGTTCCCTGTCCGCCAACCAATTCTCTATCCATGTCAGTACACTATCCCAATCTCGGGTGCTTTAGTTTTACATGCTAACCTCTTAAATGGGATCCTATCAAACATTTTCTGAAAGTCCAAGTGAAACTCATCTATTAACTCCCCCTTATCAACTCTACTAGTTTCATACTCAAAAAATTCCAATAGATTGGTCAAGCATGAATGCTGACTCTGTCGAATCTTGTCACTGTTTTCCAAATGTTCTATCATTACATTTTTTACAAAAGACTCTGGCATTTTCCTGACTACTGATATCAGGCAGATGGATCTATAATTTCCTGCTTTTTCTCCAACTCATGCTTTTTCTAAATAGTGGCGTTACATTGACTACCCTCCAATCTATTGGAACTGTGCCAAAGTCTATAGAATCTTGAAAGATGACTACCATCTTCTATTTTAGGTTCACTTCCTTAAGTACTTGGGACGTAGATTATCAGGCTGTGAGAACATGTTAGCCTTTGATCAATTTGCCCAGCACCATTTCCCTGTGAATACTGATTTCCTTCAGTACCTCTCTCTCTCACTAGACCACATCTCCCAACATTTTTGGGCTGTTATTTGTGCCCTCCTTTGTAGAGACAGAATGAACAAATGTATTTAATTGGTCTGCCATCTCTTTGTTTTCTGTTATAACTTCCGCTGTTTCTGATTATAAGGGACCTACATCTGTTTTCACTAATCCTTTTCTCTTCAGTTTGTATATTCACTGTAAACTTATCCTTGGACTCCATTTTCCCCCCAAAGTATTTACAGGAGTAGAATCAACAGGAACATTTTCTCTTTGGCCAACTTGATCCCCCCCCAGATGTTGTGGCAAGGTGTTGCTCTAGGCTTTTGGTACCCTCACAGAGTGGGCTCATAGGAGCTCCATGGCACAGGAAGCATGCACAGTGCTCCATGCCAGTTTTCTCTTGATAATAGAATCGTTAGCTCATGTCTCCTGTTGTCAAACCAGATACCCGGATTCTGGGTGTCTGAAATTTATATAGGATTGACAAAATCTTCTAGTTCAATGAAAGATGTATTACACTAATGCCTGGATTGGGCTTTTTGTCCTCCTATCTCATCCCACACTGACCTTGGAGGATATCCAGGTATATTTTGTGTTAATTTCAAAAGGCTCCCAACAATATGCCCAGTTCAGTCAGAAGCCAAGCTGAGCAGAGGGAGTGAAGAGACCTATTGTATCATATTGGGTGCAGAATGGTATGATTGTCTAATGCTGGGCAATGTGGTGGTGAAGACAAAGTGGCAGGAGGCTGATTTAAAAATTACTTCTTTTTAAAAATTGGACAGGTGGTGCACCACACTCACATCTGCAGTGGTTTAGCAAGGGAAATTCTAATGGCCCAGCTTTGTTAAGTCTAACAACAGGGGAAGTATTTCCATATTAAAATTTAATTTGAATATGTCCATCCACATGCTCAGAGTCAGCCTTCATGTTTGGTACGAAACTCTGGCAACAAAAGAAGCTAGTAAGTATTTTCTGTCTATGTGTTTTACCACTAGCACCCCCCCCCCCACTTTCCCCAGTGTCTGACCAAGTAATGTCCCTCCCTACACCATTTAAGGAAGGGTGATAGTTGGAGAGTCTGCCACCTTCCTGCCATTACATTGATTAAATCCATGTCAGGCAGACACACAAATGGCCATGAACTGGGCAACTGAAATCAAAGCCCACGTTGAGGATATCTTCTGCTGCTGCTGGGTGAAATGGCAAGTTCCATGCTGGAAGCCAGCAAAACAAATCCCTTTTGGGGAAGACTTGCAGGCTACTGGAAAGCTGAGGGAGGGTGGGAGTGGGGTAAATGGTGAGGGCAAGGAAGATTAATTCAAAGGCAGTGTCTTATTGAGATATGCACTTATTGAGCTGGAAAGGAGCTGGTTGCTGGGAGCCACCCTATGCCATTACTGTTGACTACGCTCCTCCTTTCACTACCTTCTGGCATCCGAACCCTCTTCCACTCAAAGCCACCTCCTGGTGGCCTCATTCTCTGGCTGAGTTGACCCACGGTTGGGTGCCTTATCGGTGACAGCCTAAGCTCTGTGGAGCAATCTGACTCACTAACAACTCTCACTAGGAGGGACTTTTCACTCCCTGGTCCTTATTTCCATGAAAGACTGCCACTAACCAGATGAGTGCTTGAAATTTGTGAACCTTCCAGGAATGAGGTTACCCAGGTCTCTTGCCAGGTCAGGAGTTGACACACAAAACCATCACTATCTGTAGAACATTCTACCCATAGTCTTGAAAGCAGGCATAAAAGGTCTTGAAATTTCCTTCCTGGTGATCCATACAAGGTTGGATAAGTTTTGGACATCTAGGTGACGAGGTCAAGATAGATCAGATAATTACATTTGCTCTAGCAACAGTTTCATCCATGTCTGGAGTGGTACCAGAGCAGGACTCTGCAGTGAGGCAGCTGGCGCGGCAACGGAGAATGGCAGTGGCTGGGGACCAACATGGCAGCGGCAGTCAGCGATGAGACAGCAGCTGTGAAAGCTGGCCGCAGAGGTGGTCAGTCTCGAAGGATGGCGGCAATGGCAGCGGCAGTCAGGGCTGAAGCATTATGAGCGGTGGCAAAGCCTGGCGTGCACAATGGGGTCAGCAACAATGGTTGGTAGTGAACATGACAGGTGAAAGCTTACCCAGCGTAGGGGAGAGTAAGCCCTCTTGGAGAAAGCCCAGCTTGGATTATCTGCAGACCCATGGCTGAGGAGAAGACTGGATTGTTTACCTCTTTAACATTATTTCTTTGTTTTTCTACTTGCACAGAAGTGGTACTTTGGGGTGGCACGGTGGCTCAGTGGTTAGCACTGCTGCCTCACAGTGCCAGGGACCAAGGTTCGATTCCACCCTCAGGCAACTGTCTGTGTGGGTTTCCTCCGGGTGCTCTGGTTTCCTCCCACAGTCCAAAGATGTGCAGGGTAGGTAAGTTGGCCATGCTAAATTGCCCATAGTGTTCGGGGATGTGTAGATTAGGTGGGTTACAGGGGGATAGTTCTGGGTGAGATGATCCGAGGGTTGGTGTGGACTTGTTGGGCCGAAGGGCCTATTTCCACGCTGTAGGGGTTCTATAAAAACTGTAGCGCTGAACTTTTTAACCTGTTTCTTTATTTTTCTACTTCTGTAATTAAGAATTGTACCTACAATGGCGCTGTGTGTAGTGACATTGTACACTTTTCACTGTATTCTTATACCCTGTATTTGAGTACACATGACAATAAAACCTAAACCTAATTCTGAAATAAGTGAGCAAAAATTACACCCAAAATGTTTCATCCACCATCTTTGTTAAAGGTCAAACTTCCTAAACATTCATGCTGTCCTGGTCACAACTTACTTCATATACGTATATAGTCCATCAGAAAGCTGAACTAACTCTGTTGCTGCCGATTGTATGACAGCCCTTACCATTGAGAGGTAAGGGGTTACAATGATTCCAAAAGCAATTTTTGTAACAACAGCAACTGACAAATGACCAACAAATAAAAATTAATGTCAAGATATTCAAAGCATTTTATATTGGAATTTAAAAGCAGCAAACATGATGACTCAATAGGTGAGCCCAATAAGTAATTCACAGCAGCGGAAAATGCTTAGAAGCGCTAATTGACTAAGCTGTGAACGTCACCATATTGTATGGAAGCAGTTGCCAAGGCAAGTAGAATGTGTTGCATTAGTAAATGTAGAGAGTGCAGTTTAATGTCATCATTGTTAAAGCACAGTGTTTTTATAAAAGGAGTACTTCATAAACCCCACACCAAAGTCTGGAATAAAGTTTAGGTGGAAAATCGTGAAGAAGAACCAGGAACTAATTTTTTTTTATTCCTTTGCTTTGTTGTTTTCGTTTCCAGTAGTTTTACATTTATATTTTGTCTGTAATTTAAGAAATTTTAATTTGCTTAAAAGCAAAGTAATACAGATGCTGGAAATCTGAAATAACCACAGGGCCTGTAGAGAGAGAAACAAAAGTCAATGTTTCACTTCCAGTACTACTCTTCTTCAGATCGGAGTTGTAATCTGTATTTACTTTACTAGATTGATCAGGAATTGAATTCATCGATTAGTTTGTCAGGCAGACAATGAATAAGGTTAGACAAATGTGACAACGCAGGTGGTGTGTTGCTACTGCAACTGGTGGGAGTTCGTGTACAGCACTGTTATCTCTGGCAACCGTTTGTGTGATAGGTGCTGACAGCTCAGTGACTTTGATGCAAAGTTCTGGTCTACTATCAGCCATTGGGAAAATTGCTGGTATTTATCATTAAAGAGTCTTAGACGATCTTAGTATAATCAGACAGAGTCAAAGTGATTTTACAAAAGGGGAATTATGTTTAACAAATCTCTTCGAGATTTTTGAGGATGCAACCAGTAGGATAGATAAAGATCAGCCAATCAGTGTAGTATGTTTGGATTTCTATAAACTATTAAATAAGGTGCTACAGAAATGATTAATACACAAAATTAAAGGCTCATAGTATTGGTGTTATGTATTAGCATGGATAGAAGATAAGTCAACTGACATAAAGCAGAGAGGCAGGATAAGCAAGAATTTTCAGGTTGGCTGGCTAAAACTAGTGGAGTGCTGTAAGGATCAGTGCTGAGCCTCAACTATTTAAATTCTATAATTAATGACTTTTCTGAAGAGACTGAATGCAATACATTCAGGTTTGCAGACGATTCAAAGCTAGGTGAGAATGTAAGCTGCAATGAGGATGCCAAGAGGCTGCAGACAGGTGTAGACACATTAAGTGAGTGGGAAACAAGATAGCGGATGAAGTACAATGCGGGGAAGGTGTGAGATATTGATGATGATAATAATAAAGGAGAATTTGTGGAAGATTTAAATTACGATCTGCAAAGGGATTCCTCTAGGACTGAAATGAGGGGAAAGTTCTTCATTTAGAAGATTGTACTCTGTGAAATTCTTTATCCCCGAAAGAATGATCCAGCAGTTAATATTTCAAAGGCTGTGATAGATAGATTTTTGATCCTCAGAGTTAAGGGTCTTACAGCTGCATTACCAATATCTTATACCACCTCCCCTTGGCGCTTTTGAGCAATGCATAACTGCTAGCGTCTGATAGAACATAGAACATAGAACAATACAGCGCAGAACAGGCCCTTTGGCTCTCGATGTTGCGCCAACTTGTGAACTAATCTAAGCCCATCCCCCTACACTATCCCATCATCATCCATATGTTTATCCAAGGACTGTGTAAATGCCCCTAATGTGGCTGAGTTAACTACATTGGCAGGCAGGGCATTCCACGCCCTTACCACTCTCTGAGTAAAGAACCTGCCTCTGACATCTGTCTTAAATCTATCACCCCTCAATTTGCAGCTATGCCCCCTCGTACAAGCCAACATCATCATCCTAGGAAAAAGATTCTCACTGTCCACCCTATCTAATCCTCTGATCATCTTGTATGTCTCAATTAAATCTCCTCTTAGCCTTCTTCTCTCCAATGAGAACAGACCCAAGTCCCTCAGCCTTTCCTCATAAGACCTTCTCTCCAGACTAGGCAACATCCTGGTAAATCTCCTCTGCACCTTTTCCAATGCTTCCACATCCTTCCTGTAATGGGGCGACCAGAACTGTACGCAATATTCCAAGTGAGGCCGCACTAGCGTTTTGTACAGTTGCAGCATGACATCACGGCTCTGGAACTCAATCCCTCTACCAGTGAAACCTAACACACCGATTAGCCAGCAACTTTTGGAGGACAGGATTGCCACCCTCAGGACTCCTCATTCTGAGAAAAGCCAACTGAGGCCATGCTAAGTGTCTTCTTATTGATGTTATTAAAGACTGGCGTAGAAGAAGTGGGTTAATATGAGCCATTAGCACGAGTAGTGAGGAAATATACTATTGGGACAGTCTCCCCCGAACAAGAGGTCATAGTTTTATGACAAGAGTTTTACAAGAGAGATGAGGAGAAATTACTTCCCTCGAAAGATCATAAATCTCCTGCTGCTGCTGCACTCCATTTTTTGCAGGAGCAGCGGGAATGGTGAGAGCGAAGACCAGGGCCTGCCAGGACGTAAGTTTTTCATTTCGGCAGCAGAGCTGAGTGGGTCGAATTGTGCTCTGGGAAGGTGACTGAACTGATATATTTGGGCAGTGGCTAAACCCGAGACACTACATGTATAGTGTCACCCACCCGCCTCCTCCTCTGGCCCAAAAAAAGACTCTGGTGTGTTGATAAGGTAAGTGTTTTTCCTCTTTTTCATTCATGTGCTGGTAAGTAGAGTGATTTGGTATAAAGTTTTTTCATTTCATTTGTCTAGTATTTGATATTATAGTAGGATGAAGTTAAGCTTGAATAAAAATGGCAGGAGATCCCAGACCCGTGTTATGCTCCTCTTGCTCAATGTGGGAGCTCAGGGACGCGGCTGATGTCCCTGACTCCTACATGTGCAGGAAGTGTGTCCAGCTGCAGCTTTTGTTAGACTGCATGACGGCTCTGGGGCTGCGGATGGACTCACTTTGGAGCATCTGTGATGCTGAGGAAGTCGTGGATAATACTTCCAGCAAATTGGTCACACCACAGACTAGGATTGCTGAGGGAGAAAGGGAATGGGTGACCAAAAGGCAGAGGAAAAGCAGGAAGGCAGTGCAGGTGTCCCCTGCAGTCATCTCTCTCCAAAACATGTATACCACTTTGGATACTGTTGGGGGAGATGGCTCACCAGGGGAAGGCAGCAGGAGCCATGTTCATGGCACCGTGGCTGGCTCTGCTGTACAGAAGGGTGGGAAAAAGAGTAGAAGGGCTATAGTCATAGGGGATTCGATTGTAAGGGGAGTAGATAGGTTCTGTGGTCGAAAATGAGACTCCCGAATGGTCTGTTGCCTCCCAGGTGCACGGGTCTGGGATGTCTCAGATTGACTGCAGGACATTCTGAAGGGGAAGGGTGAACAGCCAGCTGTCATGGTGCATATAGGCACCAATGATATAGGTAAAAAATGGGATGAGGTCCTACAAGCAGAATTTAGAGAGTTAGGAGCCATGTTAAAAAGTAGGACCTCAGATGTAGTAATCTCAGGATTGTTACCAGTGCCACGTGCTAGTCAGAGTAGAAATGAAAGAACAGGCAGGATAAATGAATGGCTTGAGAGATGGTGCAGGAGGGAGGGGGTCTGAGTTTTGGGACATTGGGACCGGTTCTGGGGGACGTAGGACTATTACAAATTGGACGCTCCACACCTGGGCAGGACTGGAACCAATCTCCTAGGGGGTGCTTTTGCTAATGCTGTTGGGGAGGGTTTAAACTAATGTGGCAGGAGGATGGGAACCAAATGAGGAGGTTAGTGGACATTAAGGAGGTAGTAACTAAAGTCTGTAAGGAACTAGATAATGAAGTCAGTGTGACTAAAGGGAAGAGTAGGCAGACAGCAGGTGATGAACGCAAAGGGACAGGTGGTCCGAGGTGCATTTGTGTTAATGCGAAAAGTGTAGTAGGTAAGGCAGATGGACTTAGGGCTTGGATTAGTACCTGGGAGTATGATGTTGTTGCTATTACTGAGACTTGGTTGAGGGAAGGGAAAGATCGGCAACTAAATATCCCAGGATATAGATGTTTCAGGTGGGATAAGGAGGGAGGTAAAAGGGGTGGAGGAGTTACATTACTGGTCATAGAGGATACCACAGCTGTGCTGAAGGAGGGCACTATGGAGGACTCGAGCAGTGAGGCAATATGGGCAGAACTCAAAAATAGGAAGGGAGCGGTAACAACGTTGGGGCTGTACGACAGGCCTCCCAACAGCGAGCGTGAGATAGAGGCACAAATATGTAGAGAGATTATGGAAAGATGTAGGAGCAACAGGGTGGTGGTGATGGGCGATTTTAATTTTGCCAACATTGACTGGGATTCACTTAGTGTTAGGGGTTTAGATGGAGCAGAATTTGTAAGGAGCATCCAGGAGGGTTTTCTAGAGCAGCATGTAAATAGTCCAACTTGGGAAGGGGCCTTACTGGACCTTGCGTTGAGGAATGAACCCGGCCAGGTGGTTGAAGTTTCAGTAGGGGATTACTTTGGGAAGAGTGATCACAATTCCCTAAGTATAAGAATACTGATGGACAATGATGAGAGTGGTCCTAAAGGAAGAGTGCTGAATTGGGGGAAGGCCAACTATAGCAAAATTCAGCAGGAGCTGGGGAATGTGGATTGGGAGCAGCTGTTTGAGGGTAAATCCACATTTGATACGTGGGAGGCTTTTAAAGAGAGGTTGATTAAAGTACGGGACATATATGTCCCTGTGAAAATGAGGGGTAGAAAGGGCAAGATTAGGGAACCATGGTTGACAGGTGAAATTGTGACACTAGCAAAGAGGAAAAAGGAAGCATACATAAGGTCTAGGCGATTGAAAACAGATGAAGCTTTGGAAGAATATCGGGAAAGTAGGACCAATCTGAAACGAGGAGTTAAGAGGGCTAAAAGGGGTCATGAAATATCTTTAGCAAACAGGGTTAAGGAAAATCCCAAAGCCTTTTATTCATACATAAGGAGCAAGAGGGTAACTAGAGAAAGGGTTGGCCCACTCAAGGACAAAGGAGGGAAGTTATGCGACGAGTCAGAGAAAATGAGTGAGATTCTTAATGAGTACTTTGCATCGGCATTCACTGAGGAGAGGGACATGACGGATGTTAAGGTTAGGGATAGGTGTTTGATTACTCTAGGTCAAGTCAGCATAAGGAGGGGGGAAGTGTTGGGTATTCCAAAAGGCATTAGGGTGGACAAGTCCCCAGGTCTGGATGGGATCTATCCCAGGTTACTGAGGGAAGCGGAGAGGAAATAGCTGGGGCCTTAACAGATATCTTTGCAGCATCCTTGAGCATGGGTGAGGTCCTGGAGGACAGGAGAATTGCTAATGTTGTCCCCTTGTTTAAGAAGGGTAGCAGGGATAATCCAGGTAATTATAGACCGGTGAGCCTGACGTCAGTGGTGGGGAAGCTGCTGGAGAAGATACTGATGGATAGGATCTATTTACATTTGGAAGAAAATGGGCTTATTAATGATAGGCAGCATGGTTTTGTGCAGGGAAGGTCATGTCTTACCAACTTGATAGAATTCTTTAAGGAAGTGACAAAGTTGATAGATGAGAGAAGGGCTGTAGATGTCATATCCATGGACTTCAGTAAGACATTAGATAAGATTCCCCATGGTAGGCTGATGGAGAAAGTGAAGTCGGATGGTGTCCGAGGTATACTAGCTAAATGGATAGAGAACTGGCTGGGCAACAGGAGACAGAGAGTTGTAGTGGAAGGAAGTTTCTCAAAATGGCGAACTGTGACCAGTGGTGTTCCACAGGGATCTGTGTTGGGACCACTGTTGTTTGTGATATATGTAAATGATCTGGAGGAAGGTATAGATGGTCTGTTTAGCTAGTTTGCAGATGACACTAAGATTGGTGGAGTAGCAGATAGTGAAGGGGACTGTCGGAGAATGCAGCAGAATATAGATAGATTGGAGAGTTGGGCAGAGAAATGGCAGATGGAGTTCAATCCAGGCAAATGCGAGATGATGCATTTTGGAAGATCCAATTCAAGAGCGAACTATACGGCAAATGGAAAAGCCCTGGGGAAAATTGATGCACAGAGAGATCTGGGTGTTCAGGTCCATTGTACTTTGAAGGCGGCAACTCAGGTAGATAGAGTAGTCAAGAAGGCATACGGCATGCTTTCATTCATCGGACAGGGTATTGAGTACAAGAGTTGGCAGGTCATGTTGCAGTTGTATTGGACTTTGGTTCGGCCACATTTGGAATACTGCGTACAGTTCTTGTTGCCACATTACCAAAAGGATGCGGATGCTTTGGAAAGGGTGCAGAGGAGGTTCACCAGGATGTTGCCTGGTATGGAGGGCGCTAGCTATGAAGAGAGGTTGAGTAGGTTAGGACTATTTACATTAGAAAAACAGAGGTTGAAGAGGGACCTGATTGAGGTCTACAAAATCATGAAAGGTATAGACAGGGTAGATAGCAAGAAGCTTTTTCCCAGAGTGGAGGACTCAATTACTAGGGGGTCACGATTTCAAGGTGACAGGGGAAAAGTTCTTTACGCAGAGGGTGGTGGGTGCCTGGAAAGCTTTGCCAGTGGAGGTGGGCACGATAGCGTCATTTAAGATGTATCTAGACAGATACATGAATGGGCAGGGAGCAGAGGGATACAGATCCTTAGAAAATAGAGGACAGGTTGACATAGAGGATCATGGATCGGCTCAGGCTTGGAGGGCTGAAGGGCCTGTTCCTGTGCTGTAATTTTCTTTGTTCTTTGTTCTGTGGATTTCACTGTCCCCAGATTGTGGTGGATGTTGGGACATTGAGCAAATTTAAGGAGGAGATGGTCATGTTTTTCGTTGGTACTGGATTGAAGGGTTATTGAGAGCAGACAGGAGAGTGGTGTTGAGGCTGAAGTGAGATCAGCCATGATTTTATTGAATGGCTGAGTACGCTCAAGGGGCTACACCTGCTCTCAGTTTTTCTATTCTTTTCTTCTTACTTATTGTGCTCGGGCAATGTTCTTACTGACTGCACAACTATAGGGAAGTAGAGATGACTTTAAACTAATAGTAGCATCAAGGGATCAAAGTTGAGAACATGTGGTCAATCAAAGAGTAGAAAGTAGACAAAAGAGAAAAGTACGAATGCAGGAAATGATAAACAGATTGTGATTTAAAGGGGTAGAGAGTACAAATTTAAGTGTAAGCCAACCAATAATGCTAAAATTAACACAAAGAACAAATGGATAAAATTTAAGGCTCTCAATTCAAATGCGTGTAGCACTGAAAACAAAGGAGATGAACAGTGAGAAATTAATAATCACAGTCTGGTAGCTATTGCCCAGACATGCAGAATGACATGGATTGGGACCTAAATCCTGAAAAATATAGAACGTTGATGAAGGACAGGAAACTAAGAGAATCTAGAAAATTGTGCATGGTGTCGGTTACTTTATTCAAAGAAGGATGTGTAAGATTCTTTAAAAATAAATAAGCAATGGGTCCACAATTTTTTTTAAAATAGCCAGCTTTATTTCTTTTTAGATGTTGATCAGACCATTACTTGTCGAGTCCTCTGTACAGCAACAGCTCATTCTGTGCTTTTATAAATTTTTTGTTTTACTTGATCCTCCCCAAAACCAAAAACTGTTCCATCATACCCTAACCATGAGGTCTGGGTGAATGTGGTTATTCACTAACCACGATGTCTAGGCGACAGTTTGTGTATTATGTATGCTCGTAAAAGGTTTCCCATTTTCTAACCACAGTGTCTAGGTTAACATTTACTTTTGATTTGTGCCTCTAAGAGGATCTCCATATTCTCCCATGTCTGGGTTAATGCCTACTTTTGATATGTGCGTATGCCTGCTCCGAACCGATTTCATCCGCATCTGCAAGCTCCCTTGTTGTTTTAGCATTTAACCCTTGTCATGCTGTAGCTTAATGAAGCAATTTTCAATATACTCCACAGATGTAATACATTGGAAACAATTCAAAGAACATTTACGGATCTGATCTCTGGAATGGGTGTTTTATCTTCTGAGGAATGGTTAAACAGGCTAGACCTGCATCTGCTGGAGATTAGAAGTGAGAGGTGACTTGATTGAAACATACAAGATCCTGAAAAGTCTTGATAGAGTACATGTGGAGAATATGGAAGAATCTGGAATGAGGGGACAATGTTTAAAAATCAGGGTCACCTATTTAAAACAGAGATGAGGTGAATTATCTCTCAGAGGAACATGAGTTTTTGGAACTCTCTTCCTTTAAAGGTGGTGAAAGCAGAGCCCTTGAATATTTTTAGGAGAGTGATAGAAAGATTCTTGTTAGCAAAGGGTAAAAGATTAATAGAGATGGACAGGAATCTGGATTTGCCTTTACACCAGGTCAGCTATGATCTTATTAAGTGACACAGCAGGTCTCGGGGTCTTATTTGCATGTTTGTTTGATTCATATTTAAATTGAGCCCTTCTCCCTTGGTGAAGACAATACAAAACATATATTTAATACTTCTGCCATGCATCCCTGTTTCCATACATAACTCCCACTGTCACAGATGCAGTTTCATGGCTGGGATGTTTGTCATTTCAGGTGAATGTCTGCTTACATTGTTCAAAGAAAAACAGGAGGGTTATGCCATTTATTCCTCAAACAGCATCATGAAAACAGATTGCCAGTTTTTAAAAAAATCTCATTACTGATTGTGGAATCTTGCACTGCACAAGTTGCTGCACTTGATTAAGTTACAGCTCTGACCACACTTCAAATGTACATCACTGGCTGAATCACTTTGAGACATCATAGGTCTTGAAAGGACTTTTATTTTTCTTGTAGCCATTAGCATATCACAACCTGTATCTACAGTATCAGAAACTGCAGCACAGACAGTTAAATGCAGCTAGGAAGAACAAACAACTTCATTAGTAATGACTAGTGCCATCATGCCATTCAGCCCATTGAATCTGTGCCAGCCTCCAGAGATTCATAATTTAGCATTTCCCTGAACTGAAGCCTCCATAAAAGTAGCAAGTGTAGATCTGTGATTATTTTGCACTTATTTCCTTCCTGGTACTAGTGGGAGGTGACCAAGAGAATTCAATCCTTGTGACAGTGAATCACACGGTCATGGTTTCTACAACAGTCAGATGTGAAAATAGGTGGATTGATGATATTTGGGAAAAGGTGTGGGAAATGTTCATTCTGGAGGTCCAATAACCCAAGATAAAAGTAAATTATCCATGCGCATATTTACTTTTCATGTCAACATATTACCTTTCAACATCACTTTATGAAGTTAGGTTTGTGCTCTGCAGTACACTAATAAAGATGGATTTATCAATATATCAAGCATGCACAATACTGCAAATCTACTGAAGCTGCTGATTTCATTTTTGGAATTAATTTTAGAAGGTTCCTTTAGGTTACACACAATTTTATTCTACGTATCAAGCCGAGGTTTCGGTATGCTTATTAAACAGCAAACATGTGTATTTCTCTGGTAATGATAATAACCAGATGTAATTTGAAAGTAGCTCAGAATATCTGTGATTGCTATTCAAAGCATAAACTTTTGTTTTAAGCTGTGATCCTCACTGTCACAACATCAAGCACTATAGGGAAGAGAATTGTTTGGCAATCCTGAAATTAATGAACTTTCAGCATCGGCCTGACCCACAATGCAATGCTTATGTATTGCAATTTCAAATCTAAATTAAATTAACCACATTTTCAAAAAAATTTACACATTGTGCAATCTATTCCTCATTGTTACACAGATTGGTGAACTTTCTAACTGTGTGATGTACGTTTCCAATAAATATTTGTGAAAACATGATAAAAATAACGGAAGGCCGCAGACAAGTGAAATTTTCAGGAATGTATCCCATTGTTTCTAACTCCATCAAAACCAAAACATGTGTCTCTTGACAAACTCGGGATGTAACAATCACAATGATTTGAACTTAAACAAACACATGCCAGCCTCAGGTGCACTCCAGAAACGTTCAGTGGAAATTCCCCACAGTTTTCGGGAACGAGTGGGGTGCAAAAGATTGTGAATTGATGCCAAGCCAGGATTCGACACCTTTCCCCTCTCCTCCTCCCCTCCACCATTTGTGATGTTCCCCCAAACAGGACTAAAGGACATTTCACTGGACTTTCCAATCCCATACTACACAATGAACCATGAAGTAAACACATGGCTAAAAGAGTGGTGTGGGAAAGAGGGATTCCTTTTCATGGGGCACTGGCATCAGTTCTGGAACAGGAGAGATCTATACCGCTGGGATGGACTCCACCTGAACAGAGCCGGGTCCAGTGTTCTGGCAAAAAGGGTAAATAGGGTGGTCAATAGGACTTTAAACTAGTAAATAAGGGGGAAGGGAGGAGTGAGCGTACAGGGAGTATAATAATTAATGTAAGGCAAAGCAGCAGGTTAGCAGATGACAAGGAAGCTTCAACTCCATTAAAAATTAGGAAAAAAGTTAAAGGGAAGGAGAACTCAAGAGCTGTTAGTATTGGAGGTGATAGGACCCAAAAAGAAGGTGCAAAAACTGGCATAAGGGCACTTTCTCTGAATGCTCGGCGCATTCGAAACAAGATGGATGAATTGACGGCGTAAATCATGGCAAATGGGTATGACTTAGTGGCCATTACAGAGACATGGTTACAGGATGGTCATGACTGGGAGTTAAATATCCAGGGGTATCAAATTATTTGGAAGGACAGACAGGAAGGTAAGGGAGGTGCGTTGCTCTGATTTTTAAGGATGATATCAGGGCGGTAGTGAGAGATGATATAGGTTCTACTCAACAAAAGGTTGAATCCATTTGGGTGGAAATTAGGAATAGCAGGGAGAAGAAGTCACTGATAGGTGTGGTTTATAGGCCACCAAATAATGACATCGTGGTGGGGCGGGCAATAAACATAGAAATAACGAATGCATGTAAAAATGGTACAGCTACTGATGAAGGGTCTAGGCCAGTAATGTCAAGCTTTCCTGCTCCGATGATGCTGCTTGGCCTGCTGTGTTCATCCAGCTCCACACCTTGTTATCACAGCTATTATCATGGGGGATTTTAATCTACATATCGATTGGTCAAACCAGGTCAGTCATGGCAGCCTTGAAGAGGTGTTCATAGAATGCATCCGCAATAATTTCCTTGAACAATATGTAATGGAACCTAAGAGGGAGCAAGTTATCCTAAATCTAGACCTGTGTATTGAGACAGGAATAATTAATGATCTCACAGTTAGGGATCCTCTCAGAAGGAGTGATCACAGTATGGTCGAATTTAAAATACAGATGGAGCGTGAGAAAGTTAAATCCAGTACCAATGTCCTGTGCTTAAACAAAGGAGACTATGATGGGATGAGGAAGGAGTTAGCTAAGGTAGAATGGGAGCAAAAACTTTATGGTGGGTCAATTGAGGAACAGTGGAGGACTTTCAAAACGATTTTTCACAGTGCTCAGCAGAAGTATATTCCAGTGATAAGGAAGAACTGTAGGAAAAGAGATAGTCAGCCATGGATTCTAAGGAAATAAAGGAAAGTATCAGATTGAGAAAAAAACATACAAAAAAGCAAAGTGTAGTGGGAAACTAGTGGACTGGCAAATCTTTAAAGGCCAACAGAAAGCCACAAAAAAAGTTATAAAGAAAAGTAAGATAGATTATGAGAGTAAACTAGCTCAGAATATAAAAACAGACAGCTAAAGTTTCTATAAATATAGAAATCGTAAAAGAGTGGGGAAGGTAAACATTGGTCCTTTAGAGGATGAGAAGGCCAATTTAATAACTGGGAATGAGGAAATAGCCGAGGCATTAAACAATTATTTTGTGTCGGTCTTCACAGTGGAAGACACAAATAACATGCCGAAAACTAATGGCAAGAAAGTGAGAGCAGGTGAGGACCTAGAAACTATCATTATCACCAAGAAGGCAGTGCTGGGCAAGCTAATGGGGCTAAAGGTAGACAAGTCTCCTGGCCCTGATGAGATGTATCCCAGGGTACTAAAAGAGGTGATGGGGGAAATGGCAAATGCACTAGTAATTATTTCCCAAAATTCACTGGACTCTGGGGTAGTTCCCGCAGATTGGAAAACAGCCAATGTGGTGTCACTGTTTAAAAAAGGAAGTAGACAAAAAGCAGGTAACTATAGGCCAGTCAGCTTAACTTCGGTAGTGGGGAAAATGCTAGAATCTATCATTAAGGAAGAAATAGCAAGACATCTGGATATAAATTGTCCTATTGGGAACACCCAGCATGGGTTCATGAAGGGTAGGTCATGTTTAACTAATTTGGTGGAATTCTTTGAGGACATTACTTGCATGGTGGACAATGGGGAACCTGTGGATGTAGTGTATCTGGATTTCCAGAAGGCATTTGACAAGGTGCCACACCAAAAGCTGCTACATAAGATAAAGTTGCACAGTATTACAGGTAATGTGTTGGCGTGGATAGAGGATTGGTTGACCAGTAGAAAGCAAAGAGTAGGGGTAAATGGGTGTTTTTCTGATTGGTGGTCAGTGGCTAGTGGTGTGCCTCAGGGATCAGTGTTGGGACTGCAATTGTTTACAATTTACATTGATGATTTGGAGTTGGGCACTAAGTGTGGTGTGTCAAAATTTTCAGATGACACTAAGGTGAGTGGTAGAGCAAAGTGAGCAGAAGACACTGAAAGTCTGCAAAGGGATATAGATAGTCTAAGTGAGTGGGCAAAGGTCTGGCAGATGGAGTACAATGTTGAGAAGTATGAGGTCATCCATTTTGGTAGGAATAACAGGAAAATGGACTATGTTTTAAATGGTAAGAAATTGCAGTACACTGCTGTGCAGAGGGTCTTGGGTGACCTTGTGCATGAATCGCTAAAAGTAGGATTGCAGCTGCAGCAGGTCATTAAAAAGGCAAATGGAATTTTGTCTGCCATTGCTAGAGGGATGGAGTTTAAAAACAGCGAGGCTATGCTGCAGCTGTATAGGGTCCTGGTGAGGCCACACCTGGAGTACTGTGTGCAGTTTTGGTCTCCTTACTTGAGAAGGGATGTACTAGCACTGGAGGGGGTGCAGAGGAGATTCACTCAGTTGATTCCAGAGTTGAGAGGGTTGGATTATGAGGAGAGACTGAGTAGGCTGGGATTATACTCATTGGAATTCAGAAGAATGAGGGGAGATCTTATAGAAACAAAAAAGATTATGAAGGGAATAGATAAGGTGGAGGCAGGAAGGTTGTTTCCACTAGCAGGTGAAACTAGGGCTAAGGGGCATCGCCTCAAAATAAAGGGAAGCAGATGTCGGACTGAGGCCAGGAGGAACTTCTTCACCCAAAGGGTTGTGAATCTGTGGAATTCCCTGCCCAGTGAAGCGGTAGAAGCTACCTCGCTGAATGTTTTTAAGGCAAGGCTAGATAAATTTTTGAACAGTAAAGGAATTAAGGATTATGGTGTGGGGGCGGGTAAGTGGAGCTGTGCGTCAAAAAGGTCAGCCATGATCTTATTAAATGGCGGGGCAGGCTCGAGATGCCGGATGGCCTACTCCTGCTTCCGGTTTTTATGTTTTTATATTCCACATATTACCACCTTTTTTCTGTCAATACATCTTCTGAATAACATATCTCCTCATCTCTCACCATCCCTGTAGATTAACTTGCTCCCATATCTCTTAAAATTTTATTTTTTTTTAGCCTGTTCCTCCTGGCATACATGAGTAAACCTTACCCACACAAGTAAATTCTTTAACAAGATCTGGCACTTTCTTCTCAACTAACCCCTGATCAGGTTTTACATTCTTATGCAGCTTTTAATCTTCCACTGTACTTTCCTTTATCACTTCAATAAAACTCACTGGTTTATCTGTTTTCTTACAGTGCTTTTACTAAACCACCACTGTGACGTCATGCGGCCTCTTTTATTACAGCTAAAACACCTGAGCTTTTTTACTTCTCTTTCTCCCTCATGGGTTTCCTCTTTACCCTGTGGTAAGCTATCTTTACGATCTTCAATAAGATCTCTGTTTCCCTTACCAACTGAGGATTTCTCTTTGCCCCAATTTCTATTCCTCACAGTTTGAAATTGATGTCGGAAGCCAAACTTTGATTTATGAACCAACTCATAATCATCTGCCATTCCTGCTGGCATTCTTGCAGTTTTAACTCTGCTGTTCTACATGAGTTCTCGCTACTTCAGGAAGTGAATTTTTGAACTGCTCCAAAGTAATCGTGTCTCGAACAACATCATATGTTTGATCTATTTTTAATCCCCTCATCCAACTAACAAAGTTATTTTGTTTGATCCTTTAAAACTCTCTGCATGTTTAACCAGTTTCCCTCCTTAGATTCCTGAAATGTTATCTGTAAGCATCTGGTACTAGCTCAAATGCAAGAAAGCATCTTTCACCTCATCATAATCCCCAGATATCTCCTCTGATAGTGATGCAAATACCTCACGAGCTCAACATACCAACTTTGTTTGGAGCAACTGACCATTTCATCTGTTTGGTAACTTTCTCAAATTAAATGAAAATGGCTTCTATGTACCTCTTGTCAAATTTAGGCAATGCTTCAAACTATTTCAACAGATCCTCACCATGATTTTAGCTATGATGGGTTTGTTCTCTATCATTGTCCTCATCACCACTCTGACCTTTCACCCCTAACTCCGTCATTTTAAGTCAACTATGAGTTTTCAGTTCCAACTTCTAAAGGGCAGGCAAAGATCCAGTGGCCTATTGGACTGTTAATCCAGAGAGCCAGATAATGTTGTGAGGATCCGGATTCAAATCCCACGATAGGAGATGGTGGAATTTGAAATCAATAAATATCTGAAATTAAAAAGCCTGATGACAGCCGTGAACCGTTGCCGATTGCCAGAAAAAAAATCAGCTGGTTCACTAATGTCCTTTAGGGAAGGAAACTGCCATCCTTACCTGGTCTGGCCTACATGTGACTCCAGATCCACAACAATGTAGTTGACTCCTATCCACCCTCTGGGCAATTAGGGATGGGCAGTAAATGCTGGCCTAGCCAGTGATGCCCTCATCTTGTGAATGAATTTTTAAAAAACTCTATTTTTCTCCCTTTCCTTTGCTAGGGCCACCCTTTCCTTCTCTTTTTCCTCTGCATTTAATCATAGTTCAAAATGTTTATCTCATTTTCTCTTTCTTTTGTTCTGTCAGGGCTACTTTTTTTCCTTTTCCCTTGCCACTGCCTCTAATTCAAGCTGCTTCATTTGCAATTGAACTCTTAGCAATTTCCCTTGATTCTGATTGCATTCCTGGCATTTGTGAATGTCGAGCTATTGCAGCAAATATTTTTCCTTTTGTCATAGAAACAGGCAACACCAACTTCAACTTTAGAGATAGTAGGAACTGCAGATGCTGGAGAATCTGAGATAACAAGGTGTAGAGCTGGATGAACACAGCAGGCCAAGCAGCATATCTGAGATAACAAGTTGTAGAGCTGGATTTTTCTGAAGGAGGGTTTAGGCCCAAAACATCAGCCTTCCTGCTCCTCTGATGCTGCTTGGCCTGCTGTGTTCATCCAGCTCTACACCTTGTTATCTCCAACTTCAACTTGCTTGCTTCTTGCTTTCAGCGGTGGGTGTGCAGAGAGAACATGAGCCAGGGTGCAGTCGGGAAGGTTAGGCTTTTCCCCACAAAAACTTACCTCGTGCAGCAGCAGCCTTCTGGCTTTCTGCGCCGGGAGTGGTGAGGACGCGAGCCAGGAAGGGACTATTATATGTCTAAACCCAAAACACTACACGTGTAGTGCCTCCCACCCATTGTCCTCCTCCAACCAAAAAAAAAAGACCGTGTGGAGGGTCAGTAAGGTAAGGATTTTTTTTATTCTTCTGGAAATCTAGAGTAGAGGGAATGGAAGCTGGGGCAGTTGCATGCTCCTCTTGCAGGATGTGGGAGGTAAGGGTCACTGCTGGTGTCCCCTCTGACTTCACCTGCGAGAAGTGCACCCAACTCCAACTCCTCACAGACCGCGGTAGGAAACCGGAGCTGGAGCTGGATGAACTCTGGATCATTCAGGAGGCTGAGGGGATGATAGAGAGGAGTTATAAGGAGGTGGTCACACCCAAGGTGCAGGACAAAGGTAACTGGGTGACTGTCAGGAAGGGGAAAGGGAATAGGCAGACAGTGCAGGGATCCCCTGTGGCCGTTCCCCTCAATAATAAGTATACCATTTTGGATACTGTTGGGGGGGATGACCTACCAGGGGAAGGCCATGGCGGACAAGTCTCTGGCACTGAGCCTGACCCTGTGGCAAAGAAGGGAAGCGGGGAGAATAGGAGAACAATTGTAGTAGGGCATTCAATAGTAAGAGGCACAGACAGGCGGTTCTGTGGACGCGAATGAGATGAAAGGATGGTATGTTGCCTCCCGGGTGCTAGGGCCCTTGATGTCTCGGATCGTGTCTTCAAGATCCTTAACGGGGAGGGTGAGCAACCAGCAGTCATGGCACACATTGGTACCAATGATATAGGTAGAAAAAGGACTGAGAAAGTGAAAAACAAGTACAGGGAGTTAGGTTGGAAGCTGAAGTCCAGGACAAACAGGGTAGTTATCTCTGGATTACTACCAGTGCCATGTGATAACGAGGTAAGAAATAGGGAGAGAGTGCAGCGAAACACGTGGCTACGGGGCTGGTGTAGGAGGGACGGCTTCCATTATGTGAATAATTGGAGCACATTCTGGGGAAGGTGGGACCTGTAGAGTAAGAATGGGTTACACCTGAACCGAAAGGGCACAAATATCCTGGGAGGGAAGTTTGCTCGAGCTGTACAGGATGGTTTAAACTAGATAGGCAGGGGGTGTGGAACCGGATTTGTAATTCAGAGGCTGAGGTATTCAGACTTCCAACAGCCACAACAAGGAGTGACGTGGTAACAAAGAAATGTGGTCGATGGAGCGTAATTGTGGACACAGGGATGGTTTAAGGTGTGCATACTTCAATTCTCGAAGTATCAAAAATAAGGCAGGTGAACTTAGAGCATGGGTCAGTACTTGAAACTACGATGTTGCGGCCATTACAGAAACTTGGGTAACTCAGGGACAGGAATGGTTGTTGGAAGTTCCAGGATTTAGATGCTTTAAAAGAAATAGGGAGGGTGGTAAAAGAGTGGCATTGCTAGTCAGGGCGAGTATAGCAGCTACTGAAAGGCAGTTCGAGAATGATATGTGGATAGAGTCAGTTTGGGTTGAGGTCAGGAACAAGAAAGTAGCAGTCACTTTGTTGGGTGTTTTTTTAACAGACCCCCTAATAGTTGCAGAGAAGTGGAGGAGCAGATTAGGAGGCAGATACTGGAAAGGTGCAGAAGCCACAGGGTTGTCATCATGGGTGACTTCAACTTTCCACATGTTGCTTGGAAACATTTTAGTTGTAATAGTTTCTATGGAGCAGATTTTGTCCAGTGCATTCAGGAAGGATTCCTGACACAGTATGGAGATAGACCAACACGAGGAGAGGCCACTTTGGATTTGGTGCTCGGCAATGAACCAGGCCAAGTGTTAGATCTGTTGGTCGGAGAGCATTTTGGCAGTAGTGATCACAACTCTGTTACTTTTACAATAGTCATGGAAAAGGATAGGTACATACAGCAGGGTAAGGTTTATAATTGGGGGAAGGGAAATTATAATTCTGTTAGGCGAGAATTGGGGAACATAAAATGGGAACAGATGCTGTCAGGGAAGAGCACTATTGAAATGTGGAGATTGTTGAAGGAATGCATGCTGCGTGTGCTCGATATGTTTGTCCTTAGCAGGCAGAGAAGATGCAGTCGAGTGAGGGAGCCTTGGTTCTCAGGAGAGGTCGAACGACTGGTTAAGAGGAAGAAGGATGCTTATATAAAATTTAGGAAACAAGGATTGGAAAAGGCTCCAGAGGGATACAAGTTAGCCAGGAAGGAGCTGAAGGAAGGGCTTAAGAGAGCTATAAGGGGAGAAAACCTTGGCAGTTAGGATCAAGGAAAACTCCAAGGCTTTTTACACGTACTTGAGGAACTAGAGAATGACCAGAGAAAGGGTAGGGCCGATCAAGGATTGTAAAGGGAATTTGTACACAGAGTCTAAAGAGATAGAAGAGGCCCTTAATGAATTCTTTTCTTTGGTATTCACAACTGAGAGGGACCTTGTTATAGAGAGGGACAGTGTGAAACAGGCTGGTAGGCTAGAGGACGTGGATGTTAGTAAGGAAGACGTACTAGGAATTTTGAGGAAGTTGCAGTTAGACAAGTCCCCTGGGCCTGATGGGATTTATCCATGGATTCTGTGGGAAGTGAGGGAAGAGATCACAGGGCCGTTGGCAATGATCTTTTCATCCTTGCTGTCCACAGGTATAGTGCCAGAAGATTGGAGAGAGGCAAATGTCATTCCCTTGTTCAAAAGAGGGAATAGGGATAACTCCATAAAATACAGGCCAGTTAGTCTTACATTGGTGGTGGGCAAATTATTGGAAAGGGCTCTGAGAGATAGGATTTATGATCACTTGGAAAGGCACAGTTTGATTCGTGATAGTCAGCATGGATTTGTGAGGAGTAGATCATGCCTCACAAACCTTATTGAATTCTTTGAAGAGGTGACCAAACACGTGGATGAAGGTAGAGCAGTGGATGTGGTATACATGGATTTAAGTAGGGCGTTTGATAAGGTTCCCATGGTAGGCTCATGCAGAAGGTAAGGAGGCATGGGATAGGGGGAAATGTGGCCGATTGGATTCAGAATTGGCTGACGCTTAGAAGACAAAGGGTGGTAGTGGACGGAAAATATTCAACATGGTGCTCAGTTCCGATTGGTATACCACAAGGATCTGTCCTGGGTCCTGTTCTATTTGTGATTTTTGTAAATGATTTGGATGAAGGAGTGGAAGGGTAGATTAGCAAGTTCGCGGACCATACGAAGGAGAGTCGAGTTGTGGATAGTGTGGAGAGCTGTTCTAGGTTACAAAGAGACATTGGTAGGATGCAGAGCTGGGCTGAGAAGTGGCAGATGGAGTTTAACCCTGAAAAGTGTGAGATGATTCATTTTGGAAGGACAAACTTGAAAGCAGAATACAGGGTTAACAGAAAGATTCTTGGCAGTGTGGAGGAGCAGAGGGATCTTGGAGTTCATGTCCACAATTCCCTGAAAGCTGCCACCCAGGTGGATAGAATTGTTAAGAAGGCATATGTGTGTTAGCTTTCATTAATAGAGGGATTGAGTTCAAGAGCCGTGAAGTTATGCTCCAGCTATATAAAAGCCTGGTTCGGCCACATCTGGAGTATCGTGCCTATTTCCGGTTGCCTCATTACAGGAAAGATGTGGAAGTGTTGGAAAAGGTGCAGAGGCGATTGACCAGGATGTTGCCTGGAATGTAGGGAAGGTCTTACGAGGAAAGGTTGAGAGAGCTAGAGCTTTTCTCTTTAGAACGATGAAGGATGAGAGGGGACTTGATAGAGGTATACAAAATGATCAGAGGTATACTTAGAGTGGACAGCCAGAGACTTTTTCCTCGGGTGGAGGTAGCCATTACGAGTGGGCATAGTTTTAAAGTGAGTGGAGGTAGATATAGGGGAGACGTCAGAGGTAGGGTCTTTACTCAGAGAAAGGTAGGAGCGTGGAATGCATTGCCGGAGAGGGTAGTGGAGTTGGCCTCATTCGAGGCATTTAAGCGGGTATTAGATAGGCATATGGATGATAGTATAAGGTAAGGGTGGAGGTTAGTTAGACCTTAGGATTAGGGTAAAAGTTTGGCACAACATTGTGGGCCAAAAGGCCTGTACTGTGCTGTACAATTCTATGTTCTATGTTCTATGTTCTATGTTTTGTGTTCTATGTTCTGTGTTCTATGTTCTATGTTCTATGTTCTATGTTC
>JAHRHZ010000038.1:15230819-15241091 GCA_024137785.1 Ginglymostoma cirratum | reverse complement strand
TGTTCTATGTTCTATGTTCTATGTTCTGTGTTCTATGTTCTGTGTTCTATGTTCTATTCTGAAAGCGGAAAAGAAAAGAACTGGCGTAACTGTAGCTCAATTGAATTACTTAACAAAATAATAAACTACTCATTGGCTATTCCAGTACAGTAATATCCATAAACACACCCTTGGCAAAGGCAAATTCAGTGAAATAGATTGTCTCACATGCAATTCTGGCAGCAGGAAGAGAGTCCCAGCTTTTAGCTATAACAGAGATAAGAATAAAAGGTTCCACATCCAGCTTCAGGACTACAGTAACTGCTACAGAAAAACTAAAATGAAAAATCTTGGTTCTGTGGACCTTGACTCCACCCATTCGAACTGCTTCCAACTTTAAAATAAAAACAAGACGTCACCAGCTGTTTCCTTTATTGGGTTTGAGAAGACCACTCAGTACATCTGTCTTAACTTCTCTTTGTAAAAATGAATCACGTCAAAATATACCTTTTAAAGCCACAGTATCATCACACATGCCAACAATGGGGTAAATGGAATTTCTTAAACAAATCTCTTTCATAGGATGTTGCCGTAGCTATCGGGGTCGTATTTATTGTTCATCCATAATTGCCCTTGAGAAGGTGATGCTGGACCTTCTTCTTGAACCATTGCAATCCATGTGGTACAAATATACATACAGTATAGTTTGGAAATAAATTTTATCAAATGGTAGTGAAGAAACCACAATATAGTTCTAAGTCAGAATGGAGTGTGGCTTGGAGGGGAATTTGCAGATGTTGTTCTCATGTGTCTTTTTCTAATTCACTCATGAGATGATGGTGCCACTGAGTAGGCCAGACTTATTTACCATCCCGAATTGTCCAGCGGGCAGTTAATGGTCATGGGTCAGGAGTCACATGTTGGCTAGACCAAGTAAGGGTGGCAGATTTCCCTCCCTAAACAGCATTAGTGAACCAGATGGGTTCTTATGACAATCAATAATTGTTGTTGCCATTAGGCCATCATTTTAGTTTAGATTTTTATTAAGTTCAAATTTCCATCATCCGCCATGGTGGGATTCAAACCCATTTATTATCTCTGCGCCACCAGCTTCCCTCAGTCTCCGCTTCCCTGTCCTTCTAGGTGGTAATGGTGATGGATTTGAAAGATGCTGTCGAAGGAGCTTGTGACTTTCTGCAGGGTGTCATATCCATGGTATAGAACACCCTTTGAGTCCATAGTGGAAAGAATGCAAGATTACCTTAATGCAGGTCCATTTAGCAAGTTTCTTAATCCTGGAATCTGTTGGGCTTCTTCAGTGTTTTTGGAGTTGCACTCATCCAGGCAATTGGAGCACATTCCATCACACTCCAGACATGTGAATTGTAATTGTGAGACAGGTTTTGGGGAGTTAGGTCATCAGTTACTTGCCTCAGATTTCCCAGCCTCTGATCTTATCCTGTAGCCATACAGTTTATGTGGCTGGTCTAGCTCTAAGTGGTTTATGATGATCCCAAGACATAGATAGCGGGATTTCAGTGTCAGCAATGTACTGAATGTTAATGAGATTTGATTAGATGCTCCTTTTTGGAGATGTCCAATGGCTGATACCTGTGAGGGTTAGATGTTACTTGCCATAGGTCTTGTTACCTATGGACTGGTTGGATATCTGAGGAGTTGTAAATGATGCTAAAAATTGTACAAGCGTCAGTGAACATCTGTAGCTCTGACTTTATGAGAAAGGTTAATGATGAAGCAGCTGAAGGTTATGGGACCAAGGACAATACTCTGAGGAATGCATCCTCTTGTGGTGTAGTGGTAGCTGGTGAGCTATTTTGAATTGTGCCTTGAACATTCTAACTAGAAATCTTTCTTTTGTCAGAATGGATACATCGACCTGGCCATCCTACCTAATTGGTTGAGGGCAGGTTGGTACGTGCTTTATTCTGGGAAAGAGCGATGGCCAGGCATTCAACTCAAAGATAAAACAAACTCACAATTACAGCAGGGAAAATGGTGGTTAAGCTTCCGTCCCTAAACACCAACATTCATTCCAGTTGATCAAAATATGCATGACAAGTTCCAGATAACAGGGTATCAATCGTGCTTGGAATGATCACTGTGTTACATTGCCTGATCACATCAATGAGCATATTGCACAATAATCGACATGTTCCAAGTGCACTTGTTCATAAATGTATCTTTTTTGCTTCAAGTGTACTGTAACTAAAATACGAACAACTAGCATTTGGATTACCCTGATGTTCTACTACAAGGCTTCCAATCAGTTTAGATTGACAGGGGCAGTATGTAAATTTGATGTACCCACCCTGATCTGCATGATAATAGCATCTGTCTAAGCAGATTCCGTGCTGCTCTCTCTTCCTACAAGTGCTGTCTAGCTCCTTTCTCTGCACAGGACCCCAGTCATATCAAACAGAAATCATATGGTACAGTCAGTCTGCTTTTCTTAAAGGCTGTCTTTTCAGAAAGTTGCGCTGAATCGAAATGTTACAATTCAAATGATTACAAAATGAACACCGGGGCAGAAAGGGCATTTCAGGGTGCCAGACAATGCAGGGGGCAGGAAGAGGGGCCTTTGGCTCCTAGATGGGAGTGCAGAAGCAGGACACTCACAAGGACCACCATCAGAAGGGAATGAGAGCAGATAGACTGGGGAATATACCACTAGATGCTGGACCGGGGGAACTGGCCGCAGGGTTGTAAGAAGTCTGATGAACTTAGGACGGACAGCAAAGTTAGTGAAGGCATCCTCACATTTCTTGCTTACCATGCCATCAATCTCTTACATTGTTCAATACACAACAACCTTAACACTCCTAAGCAGTACTCTCTGGCAGTCAGGTTCCACCATTTACATCCAGGTATTCTACTATACTTTCAATTACCTTCCAATGCCGTCTTTGAAATTATGGGTTACCAATATTCAAATGCATTATGGATTTTCCTGACTTCTGCTTTCACTGTTTTAGCACAAACATTTTGCCCCAATCTTTTAACCTAGAATATACATTCATTAAAGCATCTAAGAGACAAAATATTCATCAGCGCTTTAAGTGCGTGGTGCTACTAACCAATCATTTAATTTTATGATCAATGTTTCCACAAAGCTGTGTGTTTACATGGCCATTATAAAAACCTCATTGGGCCAAGTAGGTCTTGTTCTGGGATAAATAATGTACTGTTCATGTAATAAAAATGACTGAAGCCCTATATTAAAAAATGGACACGGCTGAACAACTAAATTTTAAGAGTAACATTGTTCAAAATTCCCAATTTATAATGGCAATACCAAAGAATTTTTTTTGTTTTTCACAATGAGTTAACTTAAAACT
This sequence comes from Ginglymostoma cirratum, assembly GCA_024137785.1. Classification (NCBI taxonomy): domain Eukaryota; kingdom Metazoa; phylum Chordata; class Chondrichthyes; order Orectolobiformes; family Ginglymostomatidae; genus Ginglymostoma; species Ginglymostoma cirratum. The sequence continues at coordinate 15,237,756 of JAHRHZ010000038.1, read as the reverse complement.
AAAAACATCAGTTGACATTGCATACATAAGTGTGTTACTTGAAGATGGAAGGAAAGTATCAGACTTAATCTACTAAAGTAAGCCCCATCTGAAATAAACAATTTTATAAGTACAATGGAGACATTAATGACATTCCATCGACTTTTATTCTTATTTTTCATTTCTGAATTCATGGAATAGTCATGTGTAATCCTTTGACGTGAATAATGAAATGCTGTTATCTGCTTAAGCATATTGTGCAGTCTGAATTCGGTGAATACTTCTATCCTTATTGTGAAGAGCCTTTAGTCCATTTTATTCATGAATCTTTATCTAGTGTTGCAAGTAAAAATATTGATGATTGACAGCATAAAGCCACAACTAAAATACAGAAAGTTTGTGCAAGTATTAATATTTGAATTCACCTCTGTTTATCTGTAATTGTTTATATTCCAATGTTTCCAGGTCACATCCCAGTACACAGGAGGGCCAGGCTGTGACAGCCCTCACAGAACATTCTGCCAGTTTTTTAGCTGGGTGCATTGGTAGAGAGTGAGTACATTGAAGAACGGATACGTGTTATTCACACAAGCTTATCAAACATTATCTCTGATATCTTACAAGAGTCTATTCAAGGAATGAGACTGACCAGTAGACTCTGTTTAAAAAAAACTCAGTGGCAGTGGGAATTTTACTCCAAGTTTGGAAAACTTTGTAATGTTTGTGTCATTTCAGACAATCCAACATAGGATGAACACATTGGCATGTGACTGCTGTATAGGATTCTAAAAACATTGCCGTGGCTCATTATTACAGGGAAAAACTAATTAACAGAAGTAAGATCGGTCATTTCAATACCATAGAACCCTTTTGAAAATTTGCAAATCACTGTTTAAACAAATGTTATTAGCATTGATAAAATTAAGGCACCACATTTCATAACTTTTTTCTTTATGAATATGACAGTGTTTTTGATTAAATAGGTATTTAAAATGTTACTAGTACACTCTGATGGACCATGGACCAATAACAATGGTCTCTCTTAACAAACCTGTCACTTAGCCAATTATGCGCAATTAATGTCTTTGCATTATTTAGTATGACTGAACTATTCTAAAATAGATGCTACTAAATTTTGAAACTAATGTTCATGCAGAAAAATGTGTTTTTGAACTAGAGCAAGCAGTATTAGCATGTATCTCACAATAGTTTTCTTCAGATGATCACAGTGCAACTCAAAGTAACAGGGGATTTGAAGGAATCATTTATAATGACATGAAAGCCATTAATTACATTGTAAAATATTTTATACTACTTAAAATATTCCTTCTCTTTTTAACAAGAATGCTCCTGTCATAGAAACAATAATTAATTATTTACTTCAAAAATATAGAAAAAAGGACATAGCACTTTGGATATTCAAATGCTATTACGGTTGACAAGCCTATTATAGTGCATTATGAACATTGCTATATCTCATATTTTAGTAAGCTTAAGAACGACGGATGAATATGCCCAGCATCAAGGGATAATAGAATATTCTGTGAATAATCAATTTGTTTTCTTTTGATGCCTGAGTAATTTTTATATTGACAATATGCTTGAATTTGTCTCCTGTAGAATCACAATTTTAAAAAAGAGCCTTTCCTGTGTAACCAATAGACTAGCTCATCCTCATATCATCTTACTACCCATGACAGAATGAACACTAATACTTCTTTGTTGGGTTGTTGTTAAGAGTGACGATAACCAACAATCTGTCCTGGACCTCCCACATAAATGCGATGGTCAAGAAGGCCTAACAAAGCCTCTTCATGCTCAGGCAGCTTCTGAAATTCGACATGTCCATAAGGACCCTCACCAACATTTACAGATGCTTTCTATGGTTCAATCTATCTGGGTGCTTCACTGCCTGGTGCGGCAACTGCTCTGCCAAGGACTGTGAGAAACTACAGAAAGACATGTACTCAGCCCAGATCAACATGACAGCCAACTTCCCAACCATGGACTCCATCTACAGTTCCCATTGCCATCGAAAGACTAAAAAAATCATCAAAGACCCACTCCCTCGCCGATAATACTCTCTTCCAACCTCTTCCGTCAGGCAGAAGACACAGAAGCTTGAACACATGCACCAATAGGTTCGAGAACAACATCTGCCCTGATGTTATTAGACTGATGAATGGACCTCTCTAATTTCAAATCTAATGTTGACCTTGCTATTGTGCACCTCCTGTGCAGCTGTAACCTTGTATTCCTCACTCTGTCTAAACACCGTATGATCTGTATGTCCTTGAATGTTATGATTTGCCTGTACTGCTCACAAAACAAGACTTTTCACTGTATTTATATACATGTGACAACAATAACTCAAATCAAATCAAATCAAATCAAATCAAAAACAAGAAACCGTCTTTACACCGTTCAATCTCAATTAGGTGAAGAAACCTTAGTGAGGTGAATCAACGCTATTTTTTGAGGAGTTTCGGCTTCTATCTTCACAATAAATAATGGCAGTGATGAAGGAGGCAAAGTGGGAAAAGCACTGGCAAACGCAAAACTATCAAACGAAAGTGGTCGACTGAGCAGAAAAATAATCAAATGACAAAAATAGAAAATTTAAAGTTTTCGAGAAGATTTGTAGCTTGGGTTGTAGACATGCTCTCCGAGCCAGTGGGTTTGGTTGCAAACGTTTCATCACCCTGCTAGGTAACGTTGTCAGTGCGTCTCTCGTGAAGCTTTGGTGTTCTGTCCCACTTGTTATTTATGTGCCTCGGTTTGCTGGAGAACCAGAAGTAATACCGACTTATCTTGACTCCATTTTCTCCCCCTTGCTCCAGGAACTTCCCACCTACGTCCGTGACACCACCCACACCTTCCACCTCCTCCAAAACTTCCGATTCCCTGGTCCCCAGCACCTCATCTTTACCATGGACGTCCAGTCCCTATATACTTGCATTCCCCTTGCAAATAGTCTAAAGGCCCTCCGCTTCTTCCTGTCCTACAGGCCTGACCAGTCCCCCTCCACTGACACCCTCATCTGCTTAGCTGAACTCGTCCTCACCCTTAACAACTTCTCCTTCCATTCCTCCCACTTGCTACAGACAAAGGGGGCGGCCATGGGTACCCGTATGGGCCCAAGCTATGCTTACCACTTCGTAGGATACGTGGAACAATCCCTCTTCCAAAGCTACTCTGGCCCTATCCCCACCTCTTCCTCCGTTACATCGATAACTGTATCGGCGCCGCCTCATGCTCCCACCAGGAGCTCGAACAGTTCATCCACTTCACTAACACCTCCCACCCCAACCTTAAGTTCACCTGGACCATCTCCGATACCTCTCCCTCCTTCCTGGACCTCTCTATTTCCATCTCTGGCAACCACCCAGAAACCGATATCCATTTCAAGCCTACCAACGCCCATAGCTACCTAGAATACACCTCCTCTCACCCACCTTCCTGCAAAAAGGCCATCCCCTATTCCCAATTCCTTCGCCTCCACCGCATCTGCTCCCGAGATGAGACATCCCACTCCAGGACATCCCAGATGTCTTCGTTTTTCAAGGACCGCAGCTTCCCCTCCTCAGTGGTCGAAAACACCCTCGACCGTGTCTCTACTGCATTTCCCGCAAGTCATCCCTCACACCCCCTCCCCACAATAACAACAAAAACAGAAACCCCCTCGTCCTCATGTACCACCCCACCAACCTCCGGATCCAATGCATCATCCTCCAACACTTCCGCCATCTGAAATCCGACCCCACCACCAAAGACATTTTTCCCTCCCCACCCTTATCTGCTTTCCAGAGGGACCACTCCCTCCGTGACTCCCTTGTCCGCTCCATACTCCCCATCAGCCCCACCACCCCCGGTACTTTTCCCTGCAACCGCAGGAAGTGCTACACCTGCCCCTACACCCTCACCCCCAGCCCAGGCCCCAAGAAGACCTTCCACATCAAACAGATGTTCACCTGCACATCTGCTAGTGTGGTATACTGTATCCGCCATTCCAGATGTAGCCTCCTCTACATCGGGGAAACCAAGCAGAGGCTTGAGGACCACTTTGCGAAACACCTATGCTCGGTTCGCACCAAACAACTGCACCTTCCAGTCACAACCCATTTCAACTCCCCCTCCCACTCCTTGGACGACATGCCCATCCTGGGCCTCATGCAGTGCCACAACGATGCCACCCGAAGATTGCAGGAACAGTACCTCATATTTCACTTGGGAACCCTGCAGCCCAATGGTATCTATGTGGACTTCACAAGCTTCAAAATCTCCCGTCCCCCGACTGCATCCCAAAACCAGCCCAGCTCGTACCTGCCTCCCTAACCTGTCCTTCCTCCCACCTATTCACTCCTCCCACCTCAAACCCCACCCCCATCTCCTACCTACGAGCCTCATCCCGCCTTCTTGACCTGTCTGTCCTCCCTGGGCCGACCTATCCCCTCCTTAACTCCCTACCTACACTCACCTTTACTGGTTCCAACCGTGCCTCTTTGACCTGTCTGTCTCCTCTCCACCTATCTTCTCCTTTATCCATCTTCTATCCGCCTCCCCCTTTCTCCCTAATTATTTCAGAATCCCCTTCCCCTCCCCCATTTCTTAACAAAGGTCTAGACCCGAAACGTCAGCTTTCCTGCTCCTCTGATGCTGCTTGGCCTGCTGTGTTCATCCAGCTCTACATCTTGTTGTCTCAGTAATACCAACCACCCCAGCAAACCGAGGCATATAAATAACAAGTGGGACAGAACACCAACGCTTTCCCGGGGGCGCACTGACAATGTTACCAAGCAGGTGACGAAACGTTTGCAACCAAACCCACTGGGCTCTGCGAGCATGTCTACAATCTCAAAAATAGGAAATAGCTAATTGAAGTGGGATGATTATTATAATGTTGCAGCTTGTTTAGTTTTGCACTTGCAGGTTTAATTTTAAAAATGGCTTGCTTAATCAGGAGGCTTTAGTACCATAGAGTGCCCTTGGCCAATAAGTGTTTGAGAAGGAGCGTCTAGCACTGCAGGATTTCTGGAATAAAACTTCCTAGAGCTGTTAGCATGGTGGTGCAGTTCATATCTCCACGGAATTGAACATTTATATGTCAGAATCACTGATTCCCTTAAATGAAATTAAATAACCTCATTAATTTTTTAAAGGTAATGCTCTCTGCGGTTTGCAAAAGCATTACACACTCATGCTTGAAAACTGATCTTCTCACACTAACTGGCTAGATCACCCTCCTTTGGGAGATAATCTCAATGAAGTGGATCTCAGATTTGTTGCAGATGAGATTTGATCCTTTCTTTAAAGTCTGCTACTAACTCTCTCTCCCACCTCAAGATGATGTGGAATTGCTTATAAACAAAGAAATGCTGCAAAAGCTGGTAATTCTTCAAAATCTTTATAAAAACAGAATTGAAGAGCTTAGTCAATCACTAATGAAGTTTATGAAAAAACAAAGATAGATTGTTCATTTTAATTACAACTAGATCCCTCCAAGCAAGAGCTTATTAAGAAATTATAACAAAGTCTCTGTGAGTGTGCTAAACCAGTGGAAATAGTTTGTTTCAAAAAAACCTTATGTTTCCATACAGAATGTAAGGTTTGATGACAGTTATTTACTGGAGTTGCTAATGTTATTGTGACCTCAAATTTGTAACCTATGGTTGAGAATTAAATGTGAGACAATAGGCACTAATTCTACGACACAGAAAGAAATCCTATTTTATTTCACTGTTTGAATCTGTCAGCCAACTTCCCTCTGTTTAAGGCCAAAACATTGGTGATAGTGGTGTTGCTGCATAGATTCAAGGCCAGACAGACAATATACCCTCAAGGTCACTACTTGACATCATTGCACTGGCTTTATCCAACTTTAATGTCAATACAGCTCCTTGGGTTGGACTTCTGAAACCTATTACATAAGCGATACATCGGACCTTTTATTATTGGTCTGACATCATACCTATATCTACATACCATTACAATCCATGAGGCAACAAAAACTCACCAGTTGTAACCAGAAATTTCTGAAGAAGGGTCCAGACTCGAAATGTCAACTTTCCTGCTCCTCTGATGCTGCCTGGCCTGCTGTGTTTCTCCAGCTCCACACTGTGTTATCTTAGCCTCCAGCATCTGCAGCTCTTGCCATCTCATTAATTTTATTCTTGCCTTGTTCTAAATTTAACAGAATCCATATAGTGTTTTCAGCCAATCAATTGTGTGTATGTAATGTACAGTAACATCAATAACCTCAGAATACGGATTATATAAGTCTGTGGTATTACAGCAATGTAAACAGTTAGCATTGTTAATAATCTTCAAGGCAAATATCTCAACAAGATGGTTGTGTTATCAGTTATGTGAGTTAATATATAGGGCATTGCCCAGTCCATAGCATGCCAACAGTTGTGGTGACCCTAGTAATCAAATCATGCTGGCAGTAAGAGGGCACTAAAAGCTAATGGGTGAGTTTGTGGCAGATAATTGATACTAACGGGTGATAAAGGGGTGTTAGCAACAGTGACAGGATTAAGGAGTTCTTTTTCCCACAGTCATTACTTCCTACCTGAGTTCAGAACTGAAGTTAACAACCAAGAGTAAAATGTAAGAACCAAAACGAGAGTACTACTACTTGGGCTGAAACCTGAAACATTTGTGAATGCGAGATAACAAGCATGGGGCTGGATGAACACAGCAGGTCAAGCAGCATCACAGGAGCAGGAAAGCTTGACGTTTCGGGCCTAAACCCTTCATCAGAAATGGGGGAGGGGAAGAGGGTTCTGAAATAAATAGGGAGAGAGGGGGAGGCGGATAGAGGATGGATAGAGGAGAGGATAGGTGGAGAGGAGGCAGACAAGTCGAAGAGGCGGGGATGGAGCCAGTAAAGGTGAGTGTAGGTAGGGGGGTAGGGAGGAGATAGGTCAGTCCAGGGAGGACGGACAGGTCAAGGGGG
>JAHRHZ010000038.1:15019364-15220819 GCA_024137785.1 Ginglymostoma cirratum | reverse complement strand
CAGAACTGACCAATCCCCCTCCACTGACACCCTCATCCGCTTAGCCGATCTTGTCCACACCCTCAACAACTTCTCTTTCAATTCCTCCCACTTCCTACAGACAAAGGAGGTGGCCATGGGTACCCGCATGGGCCCAAGCTATGCCTGCATCTTTGTAGGTTATGTGGAACAATCCCTCTTCCGTACCTATATTGGCCCGAAACCTCACGTCTTCCTTCGTTACATTGATGACTGTATCGGCACCGCATCTGCGGTACCTATTATCTCTGAAACCAACAATTCAATGTAAGTTTTCGCAGGCCTGCACTATCTAACACTCCAAAATGGGAGCTGAGTATAAGTCACATGTCATCATACATTTCTGAGTAGAACTGCATTGATTTCATTTGAACAATAAAATCCTAAAATATATAAAAAGGACCATTTGGAATAGTACTGAATTTAGAAATCACAGAAGGGCTGAAACTAATGACTGAAAGTAGAAGATTACTAGGGAATTTGGATATCCCATCTGGTAGATTGGGATCAATAGTACCTTATCCTGGACATTTTCTGACAGTCTTTCTGTGGAAGCTGCTTCATTGCACAGACTGTGAACTCTTTCTTTCATGAAGAAAGAAACCTTGATCATATGCTCAAACAATTGACCATAAGGCAACTGAATTAGCGCTATGACTGTATTACCAGGCACCACAAACAAATCAGCAGCCCACACAAGACACCCAAAGCTATAAAGCATGGAAAACTCCTATTTGGGTATTTGGTGTATGATGATTCAAAACTCAACAAAATTATGAACACACTATTCCCCATTTTAGCTCTGATATTGACCTCCTCCCCATTGTCTGTTAGAAAGTGTGAGATTAGGACAGAGTAGCTACTTATTGTACTGCCACTCACATCATCCTCCCATGCATGCCCCACTTAAGCAGGTCAAGTTAAAGGAAAACATCTGATGATGATAGTAGACCTTAGCAAAATCTTAACTCTCTGGAGCTGCCAGGACCACTCGTCCCAGTAAGGGGCCAGAAAGCTAAGTTTTGTTTTATTTCAGAAATATGGTTTCTTTCTGAGCAGGATCTGATCCTTGCAAGGAAACGTTGTGACAAGGGCATCCTATGTCCAATCTTGATCACTCACAATCCCTCATTGGGCAATAAATATTGACATTTCCAGCATTGCTCAATTCCTAAAAACAATTAAACAAAAATGAATACCCCAAACAACCTCACCTAGCTCATTTAACTCACTGCTGGGGTAATTTCCATGGGTCACTTACTGACCTACATGCACAGTGAAAATCAAGTCTTTTATTTTCCAATTCTGACAATACACCCTCTGCAGAGACAGAATACTAAATAAAGCTGATTAACGTATTCACATCAGGGAATGTCCTGCTTATCTCAAAAGAGCAGCTGCAACCAGTCCTAAAGAAAATCAACAGTCATGTAAGACAAAAGCCAGGCACAAACAAGAAAGTTCTTTTGTGGAGAACTGAACGTTTTTAAAAGTTACATCCAAGTTTGTGTATAGTCACTAATGAGAACAGTAAATAATTCGACGAGTTTACACATCACCTTTAATGGAGCAATTGATTTTGGCAGCTTCCAGTTGTACCTGCCAACTGGTCTGATTGGTTCACATTGACAACACTTCGTCCCTGCTAAGGAAGGGGAGGGAAGAGACAAAGTCAGTTTCCCTCATGATCGGTTGACAGTGTGATTCAAAAAGATGATTATACAGTCATAGAATAGTGGTGATATACAGCACAGAAACAGACCCTTCGATCCGACTCATCCACGCTAACTAGATATCCTACATAAATCTAGTCCCATTTGCCAGCATTTGGCCCATATCCCTTCCTATTCATATACCCATCCAGATGCCTTTTAAATGTTGTAATCATACCAGCCTCCACCACTTCCTCTGGCAGCTCATTCCATCCATGCACTACCCTCTGCATGAAAAAGTGGCCCATTAGGTCCCTTTTGTAAATTTCCCCTCTCACCTTGAACCTATGCCCTTTAGTTTTGGACTCCTCACTGTGGGGAAAAGACCTTGGCTTTTGTTGCATTTTCACAGAAATCCAAGGATTGCTTATGAACGGATTGCAATGGAACCCATTTACGATGCCATCCCTTCAACATTGCTATGTCTAGCGTCCTGCTATGCCCATTGTGTCAATTATAGATTAGACCATTTCTGTGAAATTCCTCGAATCACTCACCTCCCATAACCCCTTCCCCATCCTTCAGCACTTCAGAATATTTCTTATTTACTTAATTATAACTAATTATTAGTTATCATTTGCAATGGCTTTTCATCCTGTTTCTCCATCATTATTCCTGCTGTCCCCTCCTATCGTTGACTCCTCCTATTTCTCATTTTCATTCATGAGATGTAGGTGTCACTAGCTAGACCATACATTGTTGCCCACGCCTAATGGGAAAGATAGTGGTGAGCTGTCTTCTTAAACTGCTGCAAAGCTTGGAGTATTGGAACACCCACAATGCTGTTAGGAAGGGAGCCCCAGGATTTTGACTCAGTGACAGCGAACAAATAATGATGTAGTTCCAAATCAGGATGGTGTGTGGCATGGGGGGGAAATTGTTATGGTGATGTTCCTATACATATCTGCCTTTGTTGTTCTCGGTGGTAGAGATCAGGGGTTTGGAAGGTACTGTTAGAGAAGCATTGGCAAGTTACTATAGTGCATCTTGTAGATGGTATACACAGCAGCCACAGTGTGTCAGTGGTGAAGGTGGTGGATGGCAATTTAATCAAGTGGGTTGCTTTGTCCTGAATAGTGTTAAGCTTCTTAAGCAATGTCGGAACTGCACCCATTCAGAGTAGTGGAGAATAGGCCAGCACACTCTAGACTTATGCCTTCTTAATGGTGGATTGGCTTTGGGAAGGCAGGAAATTAGTTACTCACTGTACAGGCCTTAGGTGTTGACCTGCTTTTCTTTTAATTGGCTGGACCAGATCAGTTTCTGGTCAATGGTAATGCCTATGATGTTGATAATGGACGATTCAGGAAAGATAGCGCCTTTGAACATCGAGGGCCCATGGTTAGATTTTCTCTTGTTGGAGATGTTCATTGTCTGGCAATTGTGTGGCACAAATATTTCTTGCCACTTATCAGCCCAAATCTGGATTTTTTTCATATTATCCAGCTATTGCTACATACGTGTACGGACTGCTTCAGTATCTGAAGAGTCACGAATGGTGCTGAGCATTGTGCAATCAAAAATTACATCCGCATCTTTCACCTCGAGATGGAGTGAATGTCATTGATGAAGCAGCTGAGGATGGTTGGTTGTAGCCTGAGTACCCTGAGGTTCCCAGCAGAGATATCCTGGAGGTGAGATGATTGACCTCTAACCTCTGCTAGGTATGATTCCAATCAGAGGAGAGTTTATCTCTGGTCCCCAAAATTTCAGATTTGCAAGGGCACCTTGATGCTATACTCAGTTAAATATGGCCTTATTGTCAAGAGCAATGACTCTCACTTCACCTCTGGAGTAGAGCTCACTTGCCCATGTTTGGACGAAGGCTGTAATGGGGTCAGGAGCCAGGAGACTCTGGCAGAACCCAAGCTGGGTGTCAATGCACAGGTACAGTTGTAAGGAACACTTAATAGCACTATTGACAACTTTTTTCTTCATTTTGGTAATGATCAAGAATTGATTGATTAGACAGTAGTCAGGTTGGATCTGACCTGCTTTTTGTGCACAGGAAATACGTAGGCAATATTCCACATTGTGTGACAGATACCAATGCTGGAGCTGCTTGGCTAGAGTTACAGCCAGGCCTGGAGGACAAGTCTTCCATACGATTACCAGAATGTTGTCAGATCTCACAGCTTTTACAGTATCCCGTGCTTTCAGCTATTTTTTGATACCACTAAATGTTTGCATGGAAACCACTCAGCAACGATCCAATACTTGGTGAGCAGAAATTTTCTCCATATACATACTGGAAAGATTGGAATCATTGTCTCCAGTGACTGCTCTAAACTCTATTCTCTAGCTACTAACTCCATCCTGCAACTGCCAGATTACACTCGTCTATCTGCAACCTTTATATCATATTTGATCATGAAATGAGTTTCTGGTCACACATTCATGCCTTCACTAAGACTGCTAATTTTCACCTCTGTGTGGATGCCAGACATCACCCCTGTCCTAGCTGATCTGTCGCTGTAACCAGTATTTATTCTTCTGTTACCTCTGGACCTGTTTATTTTAAAACTGCTGATCTCCAGAGTTCTATCCTCTATGACCCTGTGGCTGCCCAAATCTCAGCTGTCTATGTCTTAGTTTGTACCACACCTGAAGTGTGGTCTAATGGGTTTTTCTGTTATGTGGATCTCCAATATCTGTAAGTGACAACATCTTCCTAAAACAGAAGTCACTGCATCATCACATCAGTTGGCTTGGAGCCTCCAAGTGGTTGCATGGTCACACAGCTTAGCGGGGAGCACTGACCAAGATGTGTTCCACTATCAGCAATATTATCTCACCTACAGTGGCTCCCGGTCTAGAGAGTTCATTTCCTAGTTTCCAAATTCCTACATGTATTTCTCTAGGTCCACACCCTTTAAGATAACTGCAGTCCTCCAATTCTGGCATCTTGAATATTCCTCGTTGTATTTCATCCATTTTTCATGGTTGAGCCTTCAGTTGTCTCAGAATTTTGGAATTCCCTCCCTACAGCTCCTGACCTTTCTACCTGACTTTCCTGTCTTAATAGGCTCCTTAGAATTTATTTTTTGACAAAGGCTTTGGTCATCTGATTAAACATCTCATTCTGTGTCTTGGTATTATCTTGTTTGTAATATTCCAGTGAAGCAGCTTGTGACTTTTGTGTTATGGTAAAAGTGCTGTATAAATAGAATTTATTTTTTGAACAAGCTAGGGTAATGTCATGTAAGAGGATCTTGAAGAAGAGTAGTCAGAAATACATACACACATCTCCTGATTCTCACATTGTATTAACTAAACACCTGGATGAGGAATTATTAAACTCTTTCCCCGAAGGTAATGGGCCCTTGAAGTGATCAGCCTCAGAACAATCAAGTTTGTCCTGATTTTAATGATTCAAGTAAAAAAAAAGCAGTAAAACTTTGCTGTGAAATTGCAATGGGTTACCAAAGAAAGCCATCTTTAAGAAAAATCAATCATTCTTTGTGAAAGATCGTTTTGGAACTTTTCTATTTAATTTCTATGAAATGAACAGAAGACTTCAGCTAACTGCACTGTCATGACTCGATTGTACAACCTGTAATTGAAGGTTCTAAATATTTTCCATACGGAAGTATTATGGAACCAAAACACATTTTTGATGCTGTGTTTCAATTATTCCTCTGCCACGTACAGACTACAACTCAAAAGCAACTGACTGTACCAATCAATGCAATGAGACACACACACTAAATTGTTGCAACTCAGATACATTGTTATAGGAATTATGTCATTTCAAGCAGTCTGATACCAAACACGTATCTGTAAAGTGCTATGAGGGCCATGCCTATCACTGACTGAGGAATTTTTTTTCAAAACCAGCATAAATGCATAGGAAGTAGGATGAGCGTAATGCATCGATCAAGGGCATTACACTCTTCTAAATCACTGTAGAGCACTGGTAAGTCTCATGTGGCTTCGATCAACTATTTTGGCACATGGTATCAGTTGGACTCAAGCCTGCAGTTTTGTGACTTAGATTTAAGTCTATTCTAATATTAAATAGAATACAATTCTCAAAGTCAGGCTAGAGGGTAATTACAATCTGTTCAAACTATCAGGTATACGGTGCTTTTGCATAAATGTTCTTACATCACTGCTCATAAAATCATCAGCTTTCCTCTAGATAACTGCTCCCTTGTACTACATGCAAAATGCCAGACAAAGAAACTGGAAAAAGACATATGTCTGTGTGATGACACCCTATAATATGTGGATATGCTGTACATATTAGATACCACGCATGCCATGACATGGTTAGATTGCAGTTTGTGGATGAAGGGTACGTATTTAATAGATCATAAACTGTCTTTGTCCTTTACGGATACTAACTAGTCTGTTGTGTATTTCCAGTATTTGATGGTCTTATTTAAGATTTGCTACATTTCCTATTCATTGTCATTCCATTATTGAACATGAGCCTGCTGCGCTTCCCAGATAACATTACCCCTAACTTATCTTCAAAAACACACAGACCATCCTGTCTCTGATTATTTTGATCCATAGCTACTCCAAGAAACTATGGTTCTAAATCCAACCCTACAATGCTCCATTTCTGGATGAGTTAAACAAAGCAGCCTCCAAAAGGACCTGGATTCATTTCCAGGTTGAAAATGAAATATGTTCCAATCTCTTGCTTTTGTTAAAACTGTTTGGTGGCCAAATTTGACAGCACATCACAAAGACACAGTATTGCTGTTAACTATTAACTATTACTACAAAATAAATAATGTCTACCCCTTGCAGTTTGTGAAAGTCATGGTACTGGTGCTGAAAGGATTGCTTTATCTATCCAAAGCTAATGCAATATTGATTTGCTGGATGTCTGAGCAAAATTTGCAAGTGATTAGTGTTAGCTAAAGCTAGCCTGCATTGCTTAAAGGCAGCCTACTGCTTCTCAAGGGGAGGGGCGTTGAAGTTGCACCAAGTGTGAGGAGATCTATTTGAGTTGAATCCGATGACCTGGAAAAGTCATAGAAATGGAACAACATAGGAGAGATCAGGCTCAATTGTTCACTTTGGTGCGCTGGAAGATTTGCCATAGGACACACAAAAGAGGAATGATTTCCAATCATTGAAAAGGGCCAGAAGCATTCCAGCTGTAACTCAGAGAGCTCTATGAGCAGCTAACTGTGATAGCTGATGCTAGGAATCAAGCCATGAGGCCTTTCCATGTTTCCTGTGGGTAGGGTTTGGGTGTGAACTGGTTTCATTTCTTTTGCATAAAATATTAACTTCAAATCAGCTATTTCTAGTCCAATGCACATTGGCTTCATGAAACTTGGCCAACTGTGTGCTCAGATGATACTTGTGTCCATTTTAAGTCTTTGTTTTTGGTCCCTTTTTAAAACTAATTTTGCCCATGAAAAGTCCACTGTGTTAAAGTGGATAACGTAATTCAAAGTCAATAGGATGTATTTAATGTCATTGTAACAATTATGACAGCTGTATTTGACCAAATTGTCCCACTTCCCCTCACACCAAAACCTACTTCTAACTTACAAGCTGCAAAGGGCTTAATTGTATACTTCAATGTACCCTCACCATTACCACCCAATGTACTTTATCATAGTCTTATCAATCTGCTTTCTCCTTTTGGATACCCAAGAAATACAGCACTAGAGGAGCCAGTGTGGTCAGATGTTGTAGGAATAATAAGGTAATGCTGCTGACCAGGATAATGTGATTCAATTTGACACTCACTGACAGCAGCTCAGAAATTGACCTTGCAAGCCTCTTACATGATAGACGAGAGAGATAATATATGGTGAGACACAGACCTGGATGTCAAGCGGTATTAAGGAAGCCATACACAGATATATGTGGAGCAAATTCTTTCCAATGTGGAAGCGGTGGCCAAGTCCATTTAGTTCTTGTTGGCCCAACCATGATGCAGTGTCCAGTGGCCAAAGTCTCAGCTTCCTTTGCAGTGCAGACAACAACCACCCAATAGCTGTATAATGCTGTAGAAGCTATGGTGAAGTCACGTGAACACAAACTACTGTAGCCATGTGTGGAGGGATTACATTGAGCAAACAGGTTTGCAGAATGTCACAGCATTCCAGCTTCCATCAGGCAAGGGGCATTGGCTCCATGGAGAATCAACCAGCTAACTTTGCTCCAATGGCAACATTCATCCTCCCATCTTTGATGTTGCTGGTCATGTATTCAGTCAGGATGTTTTTCCTGTGCCAAGATGATGCAGTTTATAGTTGAGCTTTCTCGTTCTACAGCTACTCAAGGTCATGGTCCAGGTGGTCTGCAGTCTCTCACACTGAAGATCACCATCTTGTTACCAGCCAGGCTTTAGCCAGTGGAATAACACTGCCTGATAGAACTCCCCCAAATATTTACCTATTATGATCCCATGTTGATGCTTAAAATTAACTGTGACCCCAGAGCTATAACAGTTGGAGAGTTGTGCAGTTGTGGGTAAATAGATATGAGGAAGCAGAGAAAGGCCTGAGGGAGGTATTGTTCCACTAGCTGCAAAACGCCAGGGCCTGTACCTTCAGGGACTTCAAGGCCCAACTCTGAGTTTTTACTCTACCAGCTACACCTCTCCTCTTTACAGATGGTAGGTCACACAGGCAGGACTGAATGAATGTCTCTACTCTGAAAGCCAGTCACTGTCCCTAATGTGATAGAACTCAGTGCATCCTGATTAGTAACCTCCAGTAAGGTCTATCTGTCAGATGCATTAGAATCATAGAATTCCTACAGTACAGAAAGAGGCCATTATGCCAATTGAGTCTTCACTGGCTCTCTGAAGAGCATCCCACTTAGACCCACCTTATCCTCATAACCCTACATTTACCGTAGCTAATCCAACCCACCTGCATATCCCTGGACATTATAAAACAAATGCACCTAACATACACATCTTTGGACTGTGGGAGGAAACCAGAGCACCCAGGGGAAACCCACACCAATACAGAAAGAACGTGCAAACTCCACACCGTCACCCAAGGTTGAAATCAAACCTGGGTTCCTGGAGCCGAGAGGCAGAAGCACTAACCACTGTGCCACCATGCTGCCCCTACAGCCAGCACAGCCTCCTCTCCATCCAAATGTGTGCACAAACCTCAAGCAGCACAGCTAAAGAAGTTGTGATGCTGCCTGGAATTACATGGGTATAGATAGGTCATGAACAGCAACACCACAGAAAACTATTTGTTGGTGGAACAATATTGAAAAAAAACTGGTTCATTTCGAACTGTTGAAAAGGGAAAAAGTCAATTTGGCTTTCCAAAGGATGTAGTTTAAGTAGGCTGCAGCGACTGGGGAGATAGTGAAAGGAAATTATTGCTTCACAATTTACAAGTTATTTATAAAGATTTAGCTTAGGTCTACTTCACTTGTTTTACTGTTATATTCCATTAGCATTGTACAGAATTCTAAAATAATATTATAATGGTTAACTTGTGAGTAAGTAGTACTAACTTAAACAGTTTCATGCTCAAACTGCAGGAAAGGGTAGGAAGATCCATTATATTGCTGTGAATGCTTTGGCTTAATAACAAAGAACAATACAGCACAGGAACAAGCCCTTCGGCTGTCCAAGCCTGCCCTGACACATTTTGCCCTACGATTCTAAAACTGTCTTCACTTCCAGGATCTGTATTCCTCTATTCCCTTCCTATTCATGTATTTGTCCAAGTGCTTCTTGAGTGCTGCTATTGTGTCTGCTTCCACCACCTCCTCTGGCAGCGCGTTCCAGGCACTCACCAACTTTTGTGTGAAAAATATGCCTTGCACGTCTCTTTTGAACCTCTTCCCTCACACCTTGAACCTGTGTCCCCAGGTAATTGAACCTTCCACATTGGGAAAATACCTCATACTTTGCACTCTATCCATGCCATTCATAATCTTACAAAGTTCTATCAGGTCAACCCTCAACCTCCTGCATTCCAGTAAAAACACATCCAGCATATCCAGAGATAGTAAGAACTCCAGATGCTGGAGTCAGAGATAACACAGTGTGCAGCTGGAGGAACACAGCAGGTCAGGCAGCATCAGGGGAGCAGGAAAGTTGATGTTTCGGGTCGGGATGCTTCTTCAGAAATGCGGGAGGGGGAATGGGGCTCTGAAATAAATAGAGAGAGGAGGGGTGGGGCTGAGGAAGGTAAGTGGGATGGTGATAGGTGAGTGCAAGTAGGGAGTGGTGGGGATTGGTCAGTGAGGTGGGAGGGGTGGATAGGTGGGTGAAAAGATTGAGAGGTTGTGTCAAGTCAAGGAGGCAGGGATGACAGGGAGGGTCGGACATGGGATGAGGCTGGGGGTGGAGAGATTTTAAAGCTGGTGAAATCCATGTTTCGGCCATTGGGCTCTCGGGTCCCGAGGCGGAATATGATGTGTTGTTCCTCCAGTTTGTGGGTGGCATTATTGTGAAACTGGAGGAGGCCCAGGATGTATATGTCACCCAGGGAGTGAGAGGGGGAAATTGAAATGGCTCGTGACCAGAAGGTGTTGTCGTTTGTCATAAACAGAGCGCAGATGTTCTACAAAACGGCCTCCGAGTCTACACTTGTCTCACCGATGTAGAGGAGGTCACATCGGGAATAGTGGATGCAGTAGGGCGGCACGGTGGCTCAATGGTTGGCACTGCTGCCTCAGAGCACCAGGAACCCGGGTTCAATTCCACCCTCAGGAGCCTGTCTGTGTGGAGTTTGCGCATTCTCCCTGTGTCTGCGTGCGTTTCCTCTGGGTACTCTGGTTTCTTCCCACTGTCCATAGATGTGCAGGCTAGGTGGATTGACCATGCTAAATTGCCCATAGTGTTCAGGGATGTGGAGCTTAGGTGGGTTAGAGGGGGAATGGGTCGGTGTGGACTTGTTGGCCCAAAGGGCCTGTTTCCACACTGTAGGGATTCTACTCTATGATTCTAGACCAAGTTGACAGATGTGCAGGTGAACCCCTATCGACTGTAGAAGGTTTATTTTGTGCCTTGAACAGAGGTGAGGGCGTAGGTGTAGGGGCAGGTGTAGCACTTCCTGCGGTTGCAGGGAAAGGTACCAGGTGGGTGGGGTTAGTGGGGAGTGTGGAGCGGATATACGAACATAAGCTGTCCGGCCCTTTGAGCCTGCTCCGCCATTCAATAAGATCATGGTTGATCTTTTTGTGGACTCAGATCCACTTACCCGCACTCTCACCGTATCCCTTAATTCCTTTATTGTTCAAAAGAAAATCTACCTTAGCTTTAAAAACATTTACTGAAGTAGCGTCAACTACTTCAATGGGCAAGGAATTCCATAGATTAACAACCCTCTGGGTGAAGAAGTTCCTTCTCAATTCAGTCCTAAATCTGCTCCCTCTGATCTTGAGGCTATGCCCTCTTGTCCTAGTTTCACCTGCCAGTGGAAACATCCTCTCTACTTCTATCTTATCTATTCCCCTCATAATTTCATATGTTTCTATAAGATCCCCCCTCAATCTTCTGAATTCCAGTGAATATAATCCCAATCTACTCAGTCTCTCCTCATAAACCAACACCCTCAACTCCGAAATCAACCTAGTGAACCTCCTCTGCACCCCACTCCAGTGCCAGTACATCCTTTCTCAAGTAAGGAGACCAAAACTGAACACAGTACTCCAGGTGTGGCCTCACCAGCACCTTGTACAGCTGCAACATAACCTCTCTGCTTTTAAACTCAATCCCTTTAGCAATGAAGGACAAAATTCCATTTGCCTTCCTAATTACTTGTTGTACCTGCAGACCAACCTTCTGTGATTCATGCACAAGGACACCCAGGTCCCTCT
This sequence comes from Ginglymostoma cirratum, assembly GCA_024137785.1. Classification (NCBI taxonomy): domain Eukaryota; kingdom Metazoa; phylum Chordata; class Chondrichthyes; order Orectolobiformes; family Ginglymostomatidae; genus Ginglymostoma; species Ginglymostoma cirratum. The sequence continues at coordinate 15,209,315 of JAHRHZ010000038.1, read as the reverse complement.
GCATAGCAGCATGCTGCAACTTTTTACCATTCAAGTAATAATCCTTTTTACTATTACTCCTACCAAAATGTATGACTTCACATTTATTTACATTGTATTCCATCTGCCAGACCTTTACCCACTCACTCAATGTATCTATGTTCCTCTGCAAGGTTTCACAGTGCTCTGCACACTTTGCTCTGCCACTCATCTTAGTGTCATCTGCGAACGAGGGAGTCACGGAGAGAGCGGCCCCTACGAAAGGCAGATAGGTGTGGGGAGGGAAATATCTCTTTGGTAGAGGGGTTGGATTGTAGGTGGCAGAAGCGGCAGAGAATGATACGTTGGATACGGAGGCTGGTGGGGTGATGTGTGAGGACAAGGGGGATTCCGCCTTTATTTTTGTTGGGGGGGGAATGTGAGGGCAGAGGTACAGGAGACACAAGAGGTGCGATTGAGGGCATTTTCGATCATCAAAGGGGGATGTTACAGAAATGAAATAGGAGGACATCTGGGATGTTCTGGAGTGGAAAGCCCCATCTTGGGAGCAAACGTGGCGGAGGCGGAGGAACTGGGAGTAGGAGATCACATTCTTGCAGGAAGGTCGGTGAGAGGAGTTGTAGTCTAGGGAGCTGTGGGAGACTGTGGGCTTTAAATAGACATCAGTTTCGAGCCGGTCACCAGAGATGGAGACAAAAAGGTCCAGTTGTGGGGTCAGATTGTAGGTCACCTGCAGGCTTGCTATCTCTGAGAGGGTTATTCTATAAAAGTACATGGTGGAAATAGCACTCTGCATCCCTGATTGTAATTTGAATCACATATTTATCCATCTTACAGTCTGCTTGGTTCCATGTGTTTCCTGGGCATTACAAGATGACAGGATATGTACATCACTGACAGGGCTTCACACTTCCCAGACACATCTCTATTTAGTTGCTTTGTAGAACAAAATACTCCTGAGCAGGTCAGCATTCCTCAGTGCTGGGTCCTTTTGTCGTTTTAATGGATAGTATGATGGTGCTCCTTCCTCACCCCACCCAGCTAGGACAATTGTCTCATCTCCAGGTTAAATAATCCTTTTGACTCTACAGTATCAACAAGGTCCTTCTTCCCATTGAGTTGCAGAGGGACTTGGTTTCCCAATAGCCATCTGTCACACCAGCCCCTCACTAAATCACGACGGTTCTTTGTACTTGCAGGCATCCCAATCATGATTTCCTTTTGTGTGTGTTAGGGTGATTATTTTTCTTTCTATTCTACCTATTGCGGCTGGTTTGGCTCCAGTCTTAAATGATTTAATTGCAATATATATATTCCAATTCTTAGAGTATGATAATAGGTTGACATAACGTCGTGGGCCGAAGGGCCTGTATTGTGCTGTACTGTTCTAAGTTCTATGTTCTCTCTTCCCACTATCAGTGCCTTCAACTATATGACAGATATTTATTTGACTATTCATTTCTGTATTGACTCCTCCTGCTACAACAACACAGGTAGCACTATTTTACTGAAGGCTTTGCCATTTCTAAGCAGAACAATAATCAGGAGTCATTTGCCAATTAAGTATGTCAGTACTGGTTTTCAAAATATTCTAATTTGTCTGAGGCATTATTATTTGAGGTGATAATGAGGTTCTTCTTTTGGATGTTGCTGTCCTGACACTGCATGTAGCTAGGTTCAAAGAAGCAGAGCTGGTTAAATTAACACGAACAACCAAGTTGTGTTTTTATCTGACAAAATCATTGCTGTATCATTTTTGAAACTTGGACTTCTGAGGGGCTTTATAATGTACATGATATCAGACATACAGTACAAAATCCAAGAGATTCTGCTGAATATTTATAAAATAGTTCAAATCAACTGCAACTATGATTCCCAATTCCGGACACACAAAGGTGAGGGAGGGGTTTAGAGTGCATTGGGAAAGAGACAGACTGCTTAAATATTTTTAAAGGCTTTTAAGCAAAAAGCACCTCTTTTTCAGCACAGGATCAAGCACAGCTCAAGGATCAGTCAGTTAGGCCAAGTCCACTAGTATAAAAAAAAAGCAAAGATTAAAAGGGGCGATACAGGATTAGAGCTCCACAGTCAATGCTGCTTTGGACCCTAATTGTGACCCAAAACTTTCAGCTCGTGTTACCACTAATAATCTAAGTTAGGCAGTAAAGGAATCCCCAAAGATGATTCGTTGATTTTTTCATGCACTATGGCCTGATTTGATTTATAAATTTGATTTGGAGTGTTTTGCTTTTGTATCTTTTATTCCAACATTGTGACCATGCGAGTAGATGATGTGTTTTCACTAAGAGGGAGAAGGTAAGGTGGGGAATTGTAGGTCATGGAGACTTGGCATTTGGATGAGTCTTCATGGAGCACCTGATCGAGGCTGTCTAGGTTTGCTCCTCATCCTCCACCTTCTTCTCCTCCCTCACTTTGTTTCTGATCCTGAGTTGTTCACGGTCGAGCTGGTGGCAAGTCCAACATGTTATGACGGTGAGGTTTTACAACAGGCAACAGACCAGCATGAAGCTTTACATGCTGAGCTCCTCCAGAGCAGTCCATGCAATGGAAGAATAAAGTCCGCATCATCACATTGTGTGTGGCAAAATGGTTTTCATGGTATACATACGACAATAAAGGGTTAAGCCTTTTTCACCCATTTGGCACCATAATCATGAAAATGCCTTCTCTGGGTTTCCAAAGGGCATGCCTGAGACTTTATAAAGCTCTAGTTTGGCCCCATTTAGAATACTGTGTCCAATTTTGGGCCCCACACGTCAGGAAGGACATACTGGCACTGGAGCGTGTCCAGCGGAGATTGACACGGATGATCCCTGGAATGGTAGGCCTAACATACGGTGAACGGCTGAGGATCCTGGGATTGTATTCATTAGAGTTTAGAAGGTTGAGGGGAGATCTAATAGAAACTTACAAGATAATGCATGGCTTAGAAAGGGTGGACGCTGGGAAGTTGTTTCCGTTAGGTGGGGATACTAGGATCCGTGGGCACAGCCTTAGAATTAGAGGGGGTCAATTTAGAATGGAAATGAGGAGACATTTCTTCAGCCAGAGAGTGGTGGGCCTGTGGAATTCATTGCCATGGAGCACAGTGGAGGCCGGGACGTTAAATGTCTTCAAGGCAGAAATTGATAAGTTCTTGATCTCGCAAGGAATCAAGGGCTATGGGGAGAGTGCGGGTAAGTGGAGTTGAAATGCCCATCAGCCATGATTAAATGGCGGAGTGGACTCGATGGGCTGAATGGCCTTACTTCTACTCCTATGTCTTAAGGTATTAAATCAGGTGGAAGCCTCAGGAATTGATGCAGATCAGAGTCCTAAACATTCATATGATTCCAATACTATTTTAACTGCATGCTGACTGTATGGACTCTGGAGTGTGGCTGAAAACTGACAAAAAATGATGAGCACTGAATTTTGTTTTGGTCAGACCAGAGAGATTTGAGTTCATGCTCGAATCACATGATTGCTGTTTCCCTTTCTCCCCTTCCTTGTAATCTCACTCCACAGCTCTAGAACTGACTTTCTGAAGCTGTATCACACTCTGGTCTAGACTTAGATGTAGAAACCAACATAAAGCCGCTCAACCCAAAAGAAACTAAATGCCACGTGCTGTGACCGATTTAGCATGTAGCTTTTAGAGTCATAAAGTGTAGAAGTGGCCCTTCAGCCCATTGAGTCTGTGCTGACCTCTCTACACGAATCCCACTTTCCAGCATTTGGCCCATAGCTTTGAATGTTATATTTCAAGTACTCCTCCATGTAATTTTTTTTAAAGGTTGTGAGGTTTACCTTTCCTATCCTCTCAGGCAAACATTCCAATTTAAATTCCACCAACTGCATGGTCGCATTTGAATCTAAGTTCCAGAGCATTATCCAAGACCTCAGGATTATTGATCCAGTGATATTACTACCACAAGACAACTTCCCTCTTAGTGCCTTTGCAAAGATGGTGTATTGTCTAAATGCTGTCTAAACTGAGAAATCCATCCCTCTCTAACAGTAAAGCACACAGTCAAGTATTGGCATAGATCTATATTCCAGGGATTTATATTCCCAGTTATTATTGTGTCTGGAATTCATTCTGTAGAGTTGTAATATATAATGTATTACGCACAACAATTACATGACCTTGGAGTCAAATGCAAGCAATAATCATGAATGCTTGGAAAGTATTTTTTAGATTTTAGGGTTTTTTTGCCTAATAAACAAAATTTTCAGAATAATCGCACTGAATATGTTCAACTCTAATGGGTGTTGTACATAGAAAACCATCTGCTCCACACAAAGTATAACTGGAACCATTCATTGCACAGTAGTGTGGTTTCCTTCATTTCCTTTTTCATATAGTGCAAAAGGAAAAATCAAGAACTTGCATTGTAATCCAGCTCCCACATCAGAAAGTGTGGCTGATTCTAAATGCATAAACTAGGTGCAGTGTTAATGAGTAGCTTATTGAAAATTCAGCTGCTTTATATAGCAGTAAGAGTATTTTGATAAGAATTCTGATCATAAGTCTTTATTGTCACTACAACACTGGGGTTTTAGGTCATTCTCAGCAGGCCCCTGGAGCTCCAAGCAGTCATGCAGCAGACAATGCAGAAAAACCAACCCTGAATCTTAATTCATCATGTCAGCATTATGTCAACAAAGTTATGAAATGCTTTGTCATCCGCTGCAGAAAATTATTCCTCAAAAGTTTAAAATTGTGTTAAATGGAAGCCTAATTCATCATACTATTGCGCAAAACTTGAGAACAAATGATAACTAACAAATGAGACCCATTGATAACAATTATGCAAATCACAGAAATCTGAACTGGCATGGATATGCAGAAATTATAATTATGATATAATTAGGATGCTTTTGTTTGGAAGAAGACACATTCTAAACCTCATAATAGGATGGTACTGAAATATACTCCAATCCAAAAAGATTATTGAACAAATTAGCCATACATGTCGTTAAATTGGTAATCATTATGATTGGCAATGTTTAAATCTTTTGGTCTCCTAACTGTCTCCCGGCTATATTGATGTACAGCATTTTGTATGTTTCAAAACTTTCCTTCCAAAGATTTTCTGCCACTTATAGTTCAAAGCTAGTTTTATCAGGTGTACAATATCACCAATCACACTGAAGGTAATGCAGATAACAGATATTTTTCTGTCTGAGTTGAAATCTCATCAGCATTTTCCAATAATCCTTTTCGAGACTTTCAGCTAGGCTGTTGGTAATATTATTCATTTTAATTCATAAACAGGTACTGTAAGCTTCTTTTCACCTTACTCCAATGCATAACTTATACGGTAATGAAGTATTTTAGCTCACAGTAGATATAAATTGTGCAATGTGTCCAATTTTCTCTATCTACCTTTCAAAGTACAAGACTGATTATAAACACTGCTCAAAATTATTTGTCATATATTATGCCCTACTAATAGTCTTTTACCCAGGACTTCTTTATCACTCATTACATGGAATTTACAAGAGAGAGAATGGCAGTTGGTCCAATTGGTCTATGCAGATGTTTATATTTCACAAGCCTTCTCTGGCCTATTTCATTTAGCCACATGAATTCTCAGACTTCTTTCTTGTTCAAGAATTTAGTTGTTTCCCCTCAAATACACTGATGCTATTTGTGTCAACAACTCCACCTGATTGGTTGGCAAGAAGATTCTAATTGGTAGCGGTGTTGGCATGGAGAATACTGTAGTTGATGATGACTGACAGTTAACTGCCAGTCTTCATTTTGATTTCAAACGAGGCAGCTTGGCTTTGCTTAATGGACTTTGCTGTGTGAAAAAAATCAGTGAATTGTGTCAGCTAGTTCGTTAAGTTGGAACAGACATAGTTCTCAAGTATGTTCTATTTGTTTGCAAAGAACAGGGCACCATGTATTTATATGTAGTGCTTCCAGTACATGTAAGTACGCCACACTGCAAACCCAACTGAATATTCCAAATTGATTGTCAGTGTGATTCTTTGTACCCTCAGAATAATCAGCAAATGTTGTCCACATTCTTACCAATCATACAGTGCCTTTACTCCATCAGTATCACGTCCTGTTCTCTTCCCACTCCATAATTTTCAATGCCCTTAATCTATTTGGTGCTTCTGTGCCATGAAATAAATAGACTCTCACTTATTGTCACGGTTTTTTCTTTCATTATTGTGTTGCCAAGAGAATGAACAATCCTCACAATATTAATATCCATTTCTTACAGGCATTAATCATATCGAGATGCCTTTCTGGTTATTAGTTCCTTCCAAGCTAACCTAAGGCTTAACACTCAATAAAATGGATGATGCTGGATTGAATTTCAGACTGGTATATTTTAAAATGCTAGAGAAATGACAAACCATTCCTTTGGCACAAGAGGACTACTGATTTAGTTTTATTCACTAATTTGGAAATAACAAGAGAAAATAGTTAGATGTCGTCCTCTAAACAAGCAGGGAAATTGACCTGGGGAGGGCACCTTGAAAGGCAAGCACTGGAAATGACATGGGAGACTGTAAGCTTAAAATGGCACCACTGTGCCCAGCCGCTGTGAACAGTTATCCTTACGAACCTTGAACATAACCCATACATGTGGTGATGGGCTTTATACTGAGCTCAAGCCATTAGCTCCTAATGGAAGGCATAAGTGCAGCTAGAGGAAATCACAAGTGGGATTACATATTTTCTAAAGCTAATGGTTCCCATTTGGTTTTAAATTGACTGTTGGCCAGTCTTTGGAATTAGAGCAAAGAGTGCCTTTCTGTATTTATATTCTTAACCCGATGTCTTTAATGTTCTAAATAGAAACTGAATTCTCACTTCTTAAAAGACAAGAAAGAAATTGCTAGTATTATGTTATAAATGTTATTAAAGATCACATGACTGAGGCAAACGGGCTAGTACATTAACCACAAATAGCTTCGTGAAGCTCAAAAATTGAAAAAGACAATTTATCGAATCTTTTCATCTTGTACTCAAAGAATAATTAGAATAAATTGCAGGAATACCAATAAAGGGGAAACCCAATATTTATACCGTGTGTGAGGAAAATATTGATTGTTAGCAAGTGAACACTGATTGGTAGAGTTTTTGCCATGCAGAATGCAGCAGTTATTGATGACTGACAGTTAACTGGCAGGCTTTGTTTAGATTTCAAACCAGGCAGTTTAACTCTGCTTGTTAAGATCATAAGATCATAAGAGATAGGAGCCATTTAGCCCATTGAGTCTGCTGTACCATTCAACGAGATCATGGTTATTTGTAGCCTAGCTCCATATAGTTGCCTTTGGCCCAAATCTCTTATGACATTTGCTTAGCAAACATTTATCAATGTCAGATTTAAAATTAACTTGCACTCTATGTTTCTATTAATGCGGCTTAGAATACTGTATATTTTATTAACATTCCTCTGCACTTGTCTTGCCACCTTTAATGACTTTTGCACACATACACATTCCCAGGTCTCGCTGCTCCAGCACACCCTTGAGTGGAGTACCCTTTAAATATGCTCTTTCTCCACATTCTACACCAAAATGTCATTCACATTTCTCCACATTGAACTTCATTTGTCACCTATCCACCCACTGCATCAATGTGCCAATGTCCTTTTGAAGTTCTACACTGTTTTCCTCACAGTTCAGAATTCTCCCTAATTTTGTGTTCATCCATAACAAAATGTCGAGTATGTGCAACGGTTGGAATCGCAACATATATACTGACCAGAGAAAGTGGGTTTGCAATAAAGAGTAGTGAAGAATCAATTTCTCAGCTAGAACATGGCGGTAAGGGAAGTAATTTGATTATTCTATTTCAAACATGAAGTAGAGTGAAGGATGGAGTTCACTAAGATGTGTACCGAAACAGCTATAGTTGCGCATTCAAATATGATAAATGGATCATTTACATAATGGAAATCTACAAGGGACAGGAGGTTCAGTGTCATTCCAATGAAGACATGTTTCTCATGAACTCGAACAAGGATGTTTACAAGGGCTGGGCCTTGTGAGAATCCCATGGTAGCAATATCAATTTGAACAAACATGGTGTCGCTAAAACTGATTTCAATTGTGCAAGTTGCTGAATTAATAAGTTCAATGAATACTGATTCGCGCACTGGTAGTACACCAAGATCTCCATGGTACAGGGCTACAATGCAGATTCCTTTGCCTTCTTTGAGTGACCCATTGGTGAATAGCCTATCATTGTCAAATGAGCACATGGACACTGCATTGTTACTGATACGCAAATCCTGTAAGGTGTTGTTTGGAAATGTGAAGGAGTTCTTCACCATGTAAATACAAAACTTGCCAGAAACTACAGCAATTCACACAATGATTTGGCCAGTTCATAAAACTAAACTACTGCGGATGCTGGAAATCTAAAATAAAAAACGAAAATGCTAGAGGAACTCAGTAGGTCTGGCAGCAAATGAAACAGAGTTGATATTTGAGTCCAATATGACACTTTTTCAGAACCAGCTTATGTTGTGCAGAGCCACTCATAGATAAGATAGGTATAAAGGAACATCACTTTTGTGCATCATAGGGAGTTCATACATAGAACACAGAACATAGAACAGTACAGCACAGTACAGGCCCTTCAGCCCACAATATTGTGCTGAACTTTTACCCTAAACCTAAGGTCTATCTAACCTCCACCGCTACCTTATACTATCATGAAATGTGTGGTCACAGTGAGCCATGAGTACAACCCCTATCCTAGGCTGGTATGTCATTGCTCTTACACAGGTCAGCAAATACTTCTTTTAGCTTGCATTTGAGTGAGGCCATTTGATCATGTTGAGTGGCAGATCCAATGAGTACAAGTTTAGTCCTGTCATTATGAATTGCATGCCTTTTGTTGACATAGTCACACTTGATAAGGATAGCTATTCAAGTCCTCCTGTTGCATTTACTGATATCTATGTCCAGATTGAATCTGATGGCTCTCAGCACTGCCAGACATTCTTGTTGCAAGTGAAAATGGAACAAACATTTGGAGTTCTGCAATATATGTACACTGGATCAGCTAGGCATGCCTTCGAGGCTTCATTGAGTGCTGGCTTTGAGATGGGATAACTTTGAGTACAGAAGCTTGAACTCAGCAAATGCCTCTTTCTGTTTGATGTGGAACAAAAGCACACCAAATGTAGAGCCACTTGTAAGGACAAACTGTTTGGTTTCAGAAAGTATGTGGTCAGAGAGATTTACTACAAGTTTCATGGCACTGTTAATTGCAATGCCAAACTGCTTCCAATTAAATGAGTCTGAGTTACAGAAGTGTTTTAACGAGGTACTGTTTGAGGTGAGGTTATCTATTGATATAGTGATCAAATCAAGATATGAAATTTACTCACTTCAAACAAAGTGCAACGTAGTGCATGCATAAATTAGTAATTCTATTACCTTACGTGGCTGTAACACAGTGGTGTTTACCACTAACAGATTCTGTTATCATGCCAAACAGATGTTCTGCCTTTCATACAAATGAGATATGTGGTATATGAATTTCAGTTCTGTTATGATGCTGGGTATACAGACCAGATATCCCGAAGATTGTGTCAAAGAGCATAATCCTTCGCCTGTTCACAACAAGCAAGCCACTGATTGTACCCAACAAACCTTCATTTGCAACATTGTATCCAACTTAAGTGATTCTGAAATTGGACATTTATTGGATAATCCTGTGAGAATTAGACTGACAAGCACATTAGGATTGTAGTTGGACTTAACGTTCCATTTGACTGGTGATGATGTGGAGATGAAAATAGCATCAAATTCCCCACTCCTTTAAGAATGCCCTGAATTCTTCACTCCTGAATAGTCTAATAATTGAAGTGTGCTTTCAGACATTCTACATTTTCACTGATAGTGCCCGATGTCAGCTGGTCCAACTCCTAGTAGTTAGAATAGCATTCCATGGTGGCTAGATAATCACTTCCAGCAAGGGTGGAGAGTTTTGTTTCCAGATTCATCTGTGGTCTGCCCTGGGATGACATGCTTCATCGGTGGCTCTTTAGCTTGCTTAGCTTGGTGTTCATTACAAGCATTGCGCTGGCTGAGGTGGTCCTTAAATCTTATTGCTCATGTTTGGCCAATCCTGCAGTTCTCTTCTTTCCTCAGTCGAGATTCAATTACTTGATGACTTGTACAGATGTGTATCAACATCTCTCCCTTCATTTTCTTCAGGATACGTCTCTACTTCCTTTGTACAAGATGTCATCTTGGGCTATCAAGTATATGCCAATACTCTGCCCTGAATACTTTTAGAACTTTGTTTTATCACTACTTCCTGCAACAGTTTGAGAGTTGAACTTGTTGCAAATTGTTTACTTTGAGTTTCAGATTTAACGTTTCTGCTGCATTGATGACTTTCAAAGTATGTCGAGATGTTGTTTCCCATTGAATCTGGAAGGATTTACACAGTGCCTTCACATTCTGACCTTTCTTCATTGGTAGTGCTGCTCTTGACAGCATGGTCAGCAGTCTCCATCTGTTTGTAAGTCCCATCCAGGTAATGTCTATAAATTAAGAATTAATCATTGCAGACACTTTGGGGCAGATGGAAATGTTTAAGGAAGATTCTTTGAAGTAGTTTGTGATCAAACATTATAACTTTCTCTCCCAATCAGGTACTGGTAAAAAATGTTGATAAGCAAAGGCAATAACCATGGACTATCTCTCAATCTGTGCATAGCCACATTCAGTTTGTGTTATTATGCTGGATGCAAATTCAAATGCTCGTCCTTGATGCATAGAAGTTATTCCAAGTCCGGTCTCACTGGCATCACATTTCAAGGTGATTTCATCATTGACAACTCAGCACTGGCATTTCAGTCATTAGTTCTTTGATTCAAATGGAAACTTCTTCTTGTACTGTGCCTCCATAATACTGCATATCCTGAGCAGTTAGCTTGCATTGAGTTTCACACTCTGATGACAAATTAGACAAGAATGTTTGCCAAGTAATTCATGAATCCAACAAATCATTGCATTGTTTTCACATCTGGTGGTCATTGTATTTCTGGTACAGCTCCCAGCTGGTCAGGATTTGGGCAAAGCCTTTCTTCTTTCAGCCCATGACCTATGAACTCTACTTCAGGCATTTTCAATTGCATCTATTTCTTGTTCAACTTTAGATTAATCAGGGAGCTTTTTCCAGTAATCACTCTAAACTCTGATCATGGTCTGCAATGGTGTCTTCCATTGTGTCTCTACATTCATGGCCTAGCAGATTATCCATAATAACTTCCACTCTAGCCAGTGATCTTTCTATCTCTTGCTGTTTGCACAGATACACCTTCAGAGCAGTGGAAATGCCACATGTCACACATAACTATCTGTATCTCCCAAATGGCGTCAGGAATGTAATTAGAATCTACTCCTTTTATTCAGCATACATGCCATTAACTAGTCTTAACATCAAGGAAAGTAAATATATTTGTTTCGGCAAGTAGTGGCAAAATTTCTTTGATGTCTGGAATAGGATAGTGAAGTCCCTTCAATGCATTATTGACATCTTTTACATCCATGCATACTCCCAGTTTTACATGTTTTTCTTCACTGCAACCATGCTACTAATCCAGTCTGTAGGGGTTTGCACTTTCTTGACTATTCCCATCTTTTCCAGATCTTCTGACTGGAGTTGAATACAGCTGGAACACTCTTCAGCAAATGCTGAATGGATCTTACACTCTCTCTCTCTCAACTTCACCAGGAAGATATTCAAGTCCATTAAAAAAAATCTTAGCAACCTTCAAGAATCTGTTCAGCAGTCAATGGCTTTGAAACATTGCAAATCTCTTCTGGCACATTTAAAGTTATTAATCCAAGCTCTAGACTTACTTCAGCTGAGATGAGTTGATTTTATATAATGCCTACTATTTGGAACTCCAATGTTTATTATTCCCATTGCATTGGATCCTCCGTTTAATTTAAAAGAAAGAACTGTGGATGCTGGAAATCTGAAACAAAAACAGAAATTGCTAGGGAAACTCATTAGGTCTGCCAGCACCTGTAGAGAGAAAGCAGAGTTGACATTTTGGGTCCTGTGACCTTCCTTCATATAAGATCAACCTTATTTTTTGATGGCTTCATTTTTGGGTCACTGTCTTGAGCTACTTCACACAGATTGAGAAATTCATAATGCTGCACAAAGCACTGGTGTTCATCTGACTCCATATTCACTTGATGCTCTGATCTCCTTCTGCAGTCATCATTCTACCAGTCACAAACAATATAGACCTGATGATTTTGCCCAGTCATGTTTTCATTAGGCCTGGAATGTTTCTCAACATTATGCAAAGCTTTATCTTTGTTCTCATTTAATTCTCTCTAGCTGATGATTGACAACTCAAAGCTTCTGCATAGGCTGCTAGCTTTCTCAATAGTAGGATTCACTTCATTTTTAAAAATTTGTTGATGGTGCATGGGCATTACTGGCTAGGCCAACATTTATTGTCCATCCCAATTATCCAAGAAGGCAAATATGATGCAAAAAACATACAGTGTATCTGGAGACACATGGAGGCCAGATGCAATCCTTCCTGGCAGTGGGGATGTTTTCTTTACAGCAGAGGAGTCTGAGGGAGTATCTGGTTGAGGTGTAAAACATTTGACAGGCACAGACAAGATAGATAGGAAGAATTTTTTCCCCTCTCTTAAGGGGTCAATAACAAGGGAGACAGTTTAAAGAGCAGGAGGAAATTTGATGAAAAACAATTTCACCCACAAGGTTACAGTTATCTGGAATTGAGTGTTTGAAAGGGTGATAGAGGCAAGATCCCTCAATGCATTATCTATTTAGATGAGCATTTGAAATGTTACAGTAAAAACGTCTGCATTCAAGTGCTGGAAAATGGCATTAGAGTAAATGGATATTTTAATGATCAACATGGACACGATGTGCTGAATAGTCTCTTTCCACACTCTAAAAACTCAATGATTCTACAATCCATCACATCCTTTTTCAGAGGTCCTTAGCATCAGGATGCCAGTCTTCAGCCAATTTGATTCACTACACATGATATAAAGAAACAACTAAAGGTTCTAGATGTTGTGAAGGCTATGGTCCCTGACAACATTCTGGCAATAGTACGCAAGATGTGAGCTCAAAAACTTGCTGCACCCCTCCACAGACTGTTCCAATACAGCTATAACACAATATTGAAAATTGCCCAGTAATGTCCTTTACTCAAAAAAAAATGACAAATCCAACTTGGCCAATTACTGTCCCATCTGTCTACTCATGATCACTGGTAGAGTGATGCAAAGTGCCAACAGCAATTTGTCAAACAGGATTTGCTTAACAGTAACTTGTTCACTAATGTTCAGTTTGGGTTTCATAGAACATAGAACATAGAACATAGAACATAGAACAGTACAGTACCGGCCCTTCAGCCCATGATGTTGTGCCAACCTATTATCCTACTAAGATTTTTCTACACTGCATAACCTACATTTTACTTTCCTCCATGTGCCTATCCAAGAGTCGCGTAAAAGTCTCTAAAGTATCTGAGATAAAAGGTACTGCAGATGCTGGAGAATCCGAGATAACAAACATGGGGCTGAATGAACACAGCAGGTCAAGCAGCATCATAGGAGCAGGAAAACTTGACGTTTCGGGCCTAAACCCTTTATCAGAAATGGGGGAGGGGAAGAGGGTTCTGAAATAAATAGGGAGAGAGGGGGAGGCAGATAGAGGATGGATAGAGGAGAGGATAGGTGGAGAGGAGGCAGACAAGTCGAAGAGGCGGGGATGGAGCCAGTAAAGGTGAGTGTAGGTAGGGGGGTAGGGAGGAGATAGGTATCTGACTCCACTCCCACTGCCGGCAGCGCATTCCACACGCCCACCACTCTCTGTGTAAGGAACCTACCTCTGACATCTCCCCTATACCTTCCTCCAATCACCTTAAAATTATGCCCCCTCGTAATAGTCATTTCCACCCTGGGAAAAAGTCTCTGACTATCCACTCTATCTATGTCTCTCATCACCTTAAACACCTCTGTCAAGTCACCTCTCATTCTTCTTCGCTCCAATGAAATAAGTCCTAGCTCCCTCAACCTTTCATCACAAGACCTGCCCTCCAGTCCAGGCAGCATCCTGGTAAATCTCCTCTGCACCATCTCTAAAGCTTCCATACCTTTCCTATAATGAGATGACAAGAACTGAACACAATATTCCAAGTGTGGTCTAACCAGAGTTTTATAGAGCTGCAGCATAACCTCGTGGCTCTTAAACTCAATTCCCCTGCTAATGAAAGCCAACACATCATACACCTTCTTTACAACCCTATCAACTTGGGTAGCAACTTTGAGGGATCTATGGACGTGGACCCCAAGATCCCTCTGTTCCTCCACACTGCCAAGAATCCTGCCCTTAACCCTGTATTTTTCATTCAAATTCGACCTTCCAAAATGAATCACTTCACACTTTTCTGGGTTGAATTCCATCTGCCACTTCTTTGCCCAGCTCTGCATCCTGTCAATGTCCCATTGCAACCTACATCAGCCCTCCACACTGCCCACAACTCCACCAACCTTCATGTCATCAGTAAACTTACTAACCCATCCTTCCACTTCCTCATCCAAGTCATTTATAAAGATCACAAAGAGCAGAGGTCCCAGAACAGCTCCCTGCAGAACACCACTGATCACCGAGCTCCAAGCTGAATACTTTCCATCTACTATCACCCTCTGTCTTCTATTGGACAGCCAATTCTGTATCCGGACAGCCAAACACTCTGTCTTGTATTGGGCAGCCAATTCCGTATCCAGACAGCCAAATTTCCCTGAATCCCATGGCTCTTTATCTTCTGAATGAGCCTACCATGTGGAACCTTATCAAATGCCTTGCTAAAATCCAAATACACCACATCCACTGGCCTACCTTCATCAATGTGTTTTGTCACATCCTCAAAGAATTCAATAAGGCTTGTGAGGCATGACGTGCCCTTCACAAAGCCATGCTGACTATTTCTATGTGCTTTTCCAAATAATCATAAATATTATCTCTCAGAATCCTCTCCAATAATTTGCCCACCACAGAAGTAAGACTGACCGGTCTGTAATTTCCAGTGTTATCCCTATTCCTTTTCTTGAACAAGGGAATGACATTTGCCACCCTCCTATCTTCTGGTACTACTCCAGTGAACAGTGAGGACGCAAAGATCATTGTCAAAGGGGCATCAATCTCTTCCCTCGCTTCCCGTAGAGACCTCAGGTATATCCCGTCTGGCCCAGGGGACTTATCTATCCTCATGTTTTTCAAAATTTCTGGCACACCTTCCTTCCTAACATCAACCTTTTCGAGCACATCTGCCTGTTTCGTGCTGTCCTCACAATCGTCAATATCCCTCTCACCGGTGAATACTGAAGCAAAGTATTCATTAAGTACCTCCTCTGACTCTGTGCACAAGTTCCCGCCGTTATCCCTGATTGCCCCTACCCTCACTCTGGCCATCCTCTTGTTCCTCACTTAAGCATGGAATGCCTTGGGGTTTTCCTTGATCCTATTCACCAAAGTTTTCTCCTACCCCCTTCCAGCTCTCCTAATTCCATTCTTCAGTTCCTTCCTGGCTACCTTGTAGACCTCTAGAGCCCTGTCCGATCCTTGCTTCCTCAACATGAAGTAAGCTTCTTTTTTCCTCTTGACTAGGGTGTTCCACATGTCTTGTCATGCAAGGTTCCTTCACCTTACCATCCCTTTCTTACCTCAGTTGGACAAACCTATCCAGTACTTGTAGCAAGTGCTCCCTAAACAACCTCCACATTTCTGTCATGCATTTCCCTGAGAACATCTGATCCCAATTGGTGCTCCGTAGTTCTTGCCTAATAGCATTGAAATTCCCCCTCCCCAATTAAATACTTTCCCATACTGTCTGCTCCTATCCCTCTCCATGACGAAAGAAAAGGTCTGGGAGTTGTGATCACTATCACCGAAATGCTCTCCCACCAAGAGATTTGACACCTGGCCTGGTTAGTTGCCAATCACCAAATCCAATATTGCCTCCCCTCTCGTCGGCCTATCTACATTTTGAGTCATAATTCCTTCCTGGACACACCTGAAAAAATCTGCTCTATCCAAACTATTTGCACATAGGAGGTTCCAGTCTATACTAGGGAAGTTGAAATCACCCATGACACCAACCCTATTACTTCTGCACCTTTCCAAAATCTATCTCCCAATCTGTTCTTCAGTGTCTCTGTTGCTACTGGGAGGTCTATATCTGGGTAATCTTCATCCTGACCTCTTTACAGCCTTGGTTCAAACATGGATAAAAAAATTAGAATTCCAGTGATGAAATGAGAGCAACTGCTTTTGATATCAAGACAGTGTTTAATTAAGTGTGCATCAAGGGCCCCTCACAAAAGCAGAATCAAATCATGGGAACATCAGTACCTGCAATATAAAAATCAAAAGAATTGCGGATTCTGTAAATCAGGAACAAAAAAATGTTGCTGGAAAAACTCAGCAGGAAGAAACAAAGTTAACGTTTTGGGTCCAGCGACCAGTCCTCAGAACATCTGCAATATCCCCTCCGAACCACTTATCATCCTGATTTGTAAATAAATTACCATTTCTTCAGTGGAGCTGGGTCAAAATCCTGGAACTCCCTCCTTAATACCATTATGGGTATACCTACACCAAAAAAGCATTAGAGTTCCAGGATTTTGATCTGACGACTGTGGTGGCAATGGTGAGAAAGTTCCGAGTAAGGATGCTGTGCAACATGAATGGGTACTTGCAGGTGGTGGTAATCCCATGCATATGCTGCCCTTGTCCTTCTAGTTCCATAAGGTTATGGGTTTGAAAGGTGCTGTCATTGGAGCCTTTGTGAACTGCATCCCCTATCTCATTTTTCATTTTAATGACTTCTTAAAACCTATCATGTTGATCAAGGACTTGGTTATCTTCCCCAAGATACCCTTAAATGGCTCAGTGTCATTTTCTTTTCATAGTAGTTCTATAAACTGTCTTGGGACATTTTAATATGTTAAAGGTACCTTGGAGAAATAGCTTGTTATTATTGTTGTTGACACTCCTATTATATCTTTGTCTATACTCTGTAAACTGAGCTGGTGCAATTACAATAGCAGGATGTCTCCATCATTAATCTATTGATTATATTACTGTACCACCTGCCATCCAGCAAAGCAATGTTGACAACCAGACCTCCTTAGAGGCTATGGATGCCCACTATAATAGAAATGTTGGCGTATCCCCATTGCTAGTTTCAAAACCTGACCTCATGGAGAATTCCTCATACGTCATTTTCGAATTATCTATGGGGTTTGCCTTCAGCAGTGAAGCTAATTGTCTATTTTCAAAATTATGTAAACTATCTAATATTCCTTTGCACTTTATTATAAAACTATCAAAACAAGTCACTTCTCTCAATACTTCTTCATTTAGGGCAAAAGGTTTCCTCGCTTCACTAGATATAGTAAAATTGTAAACCTGTATATTAATCATTTTGCTCAACCAAGGGCATATAAGAATACTGCTCTTCACTTTAATTTTTCTTGATTTAGCAAACAATTTCAAGACAAAAAATAAGTTTAATGTTATGAAATGCCCAAGATCTTTTTAGTAAATTTGTTGTGTCTTTTAATTGATCTCTCTATCTTCTTAATTTTTGCATGTGCAAAATGACTTGACATATACCAGGTAATATAATCAATGGACTGCAATTTCTACTTATCTCATATTTGTTATAAGTTTGTGTTGTTATATGGCTGAAGCAATATTTATTGCAACTAGTTTATAAGAATTTTATAATCACTTCATCATATTAACAGTAATGAATTCTCATAGTCCTGTATATCGCGACACTTTTACACATGTGGCAATATGTATGGTAGATTTGTGTGAACGGATGTCAGATTTATTATTAGGTATCTGAGCAGCAGTGTAGATGTAGGCCTTTATTTCAAACAACATTTATAAAGTATATATTGCATGCCACAAAGGTCAGTTCAATTGGATAGATCTATGTTATAAAAGATCATTGTTTGGCAGTGCATGGAATCAAGTTTGATTAAGCAAAATTAAAATTTGTGTTAATTATGCCAACAGGAAAATATTAGCAAAAATGGTTTGAAATATTGGAAATGTATAACTCCAGAAGAGAACATTGAAATCTAACTAGCTGGTCCAAAGATCCAGGAATGATCATTTCCCATATCTTCCATTTTTTTTGTTCTACTAATTTCCTCTTCAGGGGTTTAAGCCTTCAATCTCTTGAATTTACTGAGACAGTCAAGCTCCAGGACCTCCCTTGGCAATCTGTTCCATGCGTTCAGAAAGTAGCTAAATTTAAGTATTCCTTCTTCTAAGTTTTGAGATGATACCCTCTCATTGTTGATCCTGTGACGCTGTTAAACATGTTAATGTTTGTCATGTCTATACCCTTAGAGGCTGAAATTACTCAAGTATTATTATTAACAAGGTGGCTAATGCACTCTCATAAAATTGCTACGTGCGATATTTTAATTACACCTAATGACTTTGTAAAAATAGTGACATACGGCCTTAACAAGTTAATTAAACAAATTATTATAGATAGTACAAAGGTAATTTCAGCCCCAAGATAGACGTTCTTCTGTAAGTGTAAAATGGCCACTAATTACACCACAAATTGCAAGATCGCAGTAGTATTTTACAAACCATTATTTTATAGCATCTCTCATTTTGTGTCATTGTGTTTGCTTGGTACCATTGGCTTCACACTTTGTTGTTATTAAATGGGTCTTTCTTATGTCTTCAGTAGATACTACTATTCATAGGATAGAGCCATTATTGCAAGGGTGACTGTTACAATGGCAGAACAGATAGTGAACAGGATGTTCATTTGGAGGCAGAAAGGCTAGCTACATGCATTCAGACAGTGGCCAGCCAATTGGCAATGCACAGTTGAGGGATAAAACTTTGCAACCAGCTGACAACTTTTACAACAGCAGAAAAAGCCAATTGAACGCAAACAGTGTCTAATCTGGAAGTAGATAATGACGCCCTCAAATAACACAATGTAAGGCTAAGAGAGAGTGTTCATTGGAGCATTGAGTTGCACAATTGCAGAGCTAGTCTCAAAGCAGTAATACATTCTAGCAGCCCATCAGAGTTTGGCAACTGAATATTTTCAGTGGATACTCTGCACTTGTCTTCACAAAATAGAGTCATGTGCAGGCAGCATCAGAAAGGCATGGTCACACTGAATGTAAAATGTAGTGCTAAATAAAATGCATTCAAATTCTGTAACTTGTAACTGTTACATTTTCTGTGAGATAGAAAGGACTCAATTAATGATATTGTTTATGCATGGAGTCACAGAGTCATTTCCAGCATGGAAGGTTTCCTTTCAGCCCATCAAGTTAATACTGGCTCTCATGGAGCAATCCAGTCAGTCCCATCCTACCACTTTATCATCTATAGCTCTGTGAGTTAATTTCCTGCAAGTATTTATCCCAATTGCTTCCAAAATTATTGCTCATCTCTTCTATCTGATGCCAAAACCTTACATTTGTAATAGCTGTACAATCATCCAATGTGATTTTTTTTTCTCATCTGCCCAATCCAAGCCTGTCACAATTTTATGCACTGTTATCAACGTCCATCTATCTGCTTTGTTCCAAGGAGAACAACCAAGGCTTCTCCAACTTAACCTTAGATTTAAAATTCCCCATTCCTTGAAATATTCCAGTAAATCACTTCTGCACCTTTCATTTTTGAACATTGCTTCAGATATAATAATGCTTATGTATACAGAGTCCTACACATATTCCAATTAGGATCCACAAGTTATTGATATAACTAATATTTCACATACAAGTGGCATGGCTTCCTTATTACTTGCAGTCCAAACATTTTTGACTGCAAGAAACAATATTTTCCTTTATTTTTTCCTCCACACCAAACGATACATGCTTTATTCCTTGCCTCCTTAAAGCTAGCAACATTAAGTAGCCCAGAGTCAACCTACTCTACATCAGTTAGACTGCCAATGCTTTGTCAACATTACAAAGGATTAGCATATTCTTATTTTTCACTGTTTTTCTAAACTATTTCTGTCATTGATTTTCTCTGCCAATTTCTCTTGTCTCCACATCCTTTCCAGGAGATATCAGCTCCTTGATGAGATTTACATCCAAAAGCAAGAGGGACCCCAACTGTCTTTTGAGAAAGTAGTCATTCTGAAAGGGAGATAGCATTAAATTCCACCTAATATGATGACACCCATAGGTATCCAAATCATCCTAGTATCAATGTTTAGCTTATTACTTCATTTGTTTCTGATTGTTATCATGCAATAAACTACACCTTGTTTAAGAAAAGAACCTCTTCTCATTAAGACTCAGCCATCATTTTCCTCTTATCATTGTTCACTAAACAAAGGGAGGCCTAAAGGTATTATCGCTGTACTGTTAATCCAGAGACCTGGGTAATGTTCCAGGGACTTGGGCTGCCACAGCAGTTGGTGGAATGTGAATTCAATTCCAAAAAAAAATCTAGAATTAAGAGTCTAATGATGACCATGAATCGATTGTCAGGGAAAAACCCATCTGGTTCATTAATGTTCCTTAGGAAAGGAAACTGCCATCTTACCTGGTCTGGTCTATATGTGACTCTGGACCCGATGGCAATGTGCTTTACTCTCAACTGCTCTCTGGGCAATAAATCCTAATCTATCTTGGCCTAGCCAGCATTGCCCTCGTCCTGAGAATGAATAAAAATAATAGGCCCTTAGACACAATCAAGGAAAGAGGATGGGGCGGCAAACTACCCCAAGCACAAACTGGCATTGGCCAGCATCATCCTCTATTACAGAAATTTGGCTGAGAGATGGACGAGACTGGCAACTCAGTGTTCCCAGTTTTAGATTCTATAGGAATGATAAAAAGGAAGGCAAGAAAGGAGTGGGGGGTGGGGGCAGTGGCATTTTTAATTAAGGAATACATTGCTGCTGTAACTTGGAAAGGTACTTCTGAAAAATCATCAGGTGAAAATATATGGGAAGAAATTACCAGTAAGAAAGGATAGATCACTTTGATGGATCGTAGTATAGGACCCCATAATAAGAGAGAAATTGAGGAACAAATATGTGGGGAGATCTCAAATGTATGAAAGCATAATAGGCTTGTAATAATGGAGGATTTTAGTATTCCAAAGTTTGGCTGGGACTATCACAGTGTTAAAGATTTGGATGGTGAAGAAATTGTCAGTGTACTCAAAATGTGAATGCTCCTACCAGAAAAGAAGCAAAAGTAGACCCTCTTTTGGGCAATAAGGCAGGATAGGTGAATGAAGGAAAAGTGGGGGAACATGTTGGATTTAGCGATCATAATTCTATTAGTTTCAAAATGGTTATGGAAAAGGATAAGACTTCCACAAAAGTTAAAGTTTTTAATTGGAATAAGGTAAATTTTAATGGTATGAAACAAGAACTTTCAAAAGTTGATTGGAGTAGACTGTTCACAGGTAAAAGGATATCTGACAAGTAGGAGGCATTCAAGAATGTGACGAAAAGAGTTCAGAGGCATTTTGTTCCTGTAAAAGGGTAAGGCTGGTAAGGTGAAGGAACAATGGATGAATAAAGATATTGAGGTTCTAGTCAAGAATAAGAGACAATTGTTTTTTAAGATATAGACAACTTTGTTCAATTGAATCTCTTAATCAATATAAAGAATGTAGAGGCTTTCTTAAGACAGAAATCAGGAAGGCAAAGAGGGAATATGAGATAGCATTGGCAGATAAGGTTAAGGATAATTCAAAGAGATTCTACAAATACATTAAGAGCAAGAGGGTAACTAGAGACAAGATTGGGCCTCTTAAAGATCAAGGAGGTTGTCTTTTTGTTGAACTCCAGGAGATGGGAGAGGTGCTAACTGAATATTTTGCATCAACTTTTACTGTGGAGAAAGAAATGGAGTCTAGAGAATGCAGAGAAATAAACTTTGATGGTTCGAAAACAGTTCACACTACAGAAGAGGTTGTTTGGGAGGCCTTAGAGAACGTAAATGTGCATAAATCTCCAGGGCCTGATCTAATGTTTCTCAGAGTGTCGTGGGAAGTAAGGGAGGAAATTACTAGACCCCTTGCAGAAATTTTTGCATCATCTATAACTATGGGTGAGGTGTCTGGTGACTGGATGCTGGCTAATGTTGTACCTTTGTTTGAGAAAAGCTGTAAGGAGAAACCGCAGAACTATAGACCTGTGAGCCTGACTTTGGTTGCGGGTAAATTGTTGGAAGTGATTATAAAAGGTAGGACTTATGGACATTTAGAGAGGCAAAAACTGATTAGGGATTATCAGCATGGTTCTGTGCAAGGAAAATCATGTCACACAAACTTGGTTGCATTTTTTCAGGAAGTTACCAAAAAGGTTGCTGATGGCACAGCAGTAGATGTTGTCCATTTAGATTTTAGTAAAGCCTTTGACAAGGTTCCACACGGTAGACTAATTAGTAAAGTTAGGTCACATGGGTTTCAGGGCAAGCTTGCCAATTGGGTACATAGTTGGCTTAACAGCAGGAGACAAAGAGTAATGGTGGAGGTAGGCTCCACACTTTGTTATCTCTGACTCCAGCATCTGCAGTTCTTGTTAAATCTGTAACAGTGGAGGGTTGTTTATCAGACAGGAGGCCTGTGACCAGTGGTGTTCCACAGGGATCAGTTCTGGATCCTCTTTTGTGTATCATTTATATAAATGATTTGGATGAGAATGTAGAAGGCATGGTTAGTAAGTTTGCAGATGACACCAAAAATGGTAGCATAGTAGACAGTGAAGAAGGTTTTCTAAGATTACAAAGGGATCTTGATCAAATGGGTCAATGGGCTGAAAAACACCAGATGGAGTTCAATCTGGATAAATGCAAGATAGTGCATTTTGATACATCAAACAAGGGTAGGGATTATACAATTAATGGTAGGGCCTTGGGTGGTGTTGTAAAGCAGGGGCCCTTGGGTGCAGGTACATAATCCTTTAAAGTTTGTGTCACATATTGACAGGATGGTTACTAAGGCATTTGGCACGCTTGCCTTCATTGCTCAGCCCTTCAGTATAGGAGTTGGGATGTTACGTTGAGGTTGTGCAGCACATTGGTGAGGTCTTTACTGGAGTACCGTGTCCAGTTCTGGTCACTCAGTTATAGGAAGGATGTTATCAAGCTGGAGAGGATTCAGAAGAGATTTACCAGGACATTGCTGGGTATGGAAGGTTTGAGTTATAAGGAAAGGCTGGATAGGCTGGGACGTTTTTTCACTAGATCGTAGGAGGTTTAGAGGCAACCTGATAGAAGTTTATAAAATAATGAGAAGTATATATAGAGTTGATGGTGGTTGTCTTTTCCCTAAGATGGGAAATTTCAAGACAAGGGGGCACATGTTTAAGGTGAGAGAAGCGAGATTTAAAAACACATAAGAGGCAGGTATTTTACACAGAGGATGTTTTGCATGTGGAATGAACTTCCTGATGAAGTGGTGGATGTGGGTACAATTACAACATTTAAAAGACATTTGGATGGATATATGAACAGGAAAGGTTTGGAGGGATATGGGCCAGGAGCAGGCAGGTGGGACTAGTTTATTTTGGGATTATGTACGGCATGGACTGGTTAGACTGAATGGTCTGTTTCTGTTCTGTGTGACTCTATGACGCTATCTTCATTCTATATGAACCTAGTCAAGTGCTAGCAATCAATTTAGGACACAGAGGGTGTTATGGTCAATGCCAGTTCTGTATTTAATAACTGTCCACATTACATCCAAAATTGCTCATTGAATTCTTGTTAATGGGCATTCAATGCAGTATTCACTTCCCAGAAGGTGAGACAAAACATTCTTATCACGGGCATTGTCAGACTCAGTGATCTGGCGCAGTGATAACTTTAAAGCCAGTTATGTGCAGTGTCGCTACTCATTGAATAGGCATTTTGAGTATTTTTTAAACTTACAAAATCACAGAATTGTTATAGCACAGAAGATAACTGTTCGGTCCATCATGTTTGTGACTGCAGTCTGCAACAAAATCTTTCTGTTCCCTTCAGTTCATTTTTGAAAGCTACGATTGAAAGTGCCTTTACCATGCTTGAGACACTGCATTCCAGACCCTAACCACTTGTCCTGTAAAAATAGCTTCACCTTACAAAAACAGAAATTGAGGAAGGGTCACTCAATCCAAAATGGTGGCTTTGATTTCTCACCACAGATACTACCAGATCTGCTGACCTTCTCAGCAGTTTCTGTTTTGATTTCTAATTTACAGCTTCCGCAGCTTTTTCCGCTTTTATTTTGCCTCATGTCACCTCGGTTTCTTTTGTCAATACTTCTAACCTGTACCCTCTGGCTCTCAACCAATTTGCCAATGTCTATCCATACCTTTTTCCTTCAGAAACAATGGATTATGTTACCAATTTCAAATGGCCACTCTGCCAGCCACGGCTTTTCACCATTTAGTAACTAATACTTGATAAGCTATTCCAAGCTTTCAGCAGAAGAAAACCTTATAATGACAGGATTTGTCCCTCAATAAGCTCAAAAAGAGAAAATCAACATCAAACCTAGATCTTGAGGTGAAAACAAAGGTTACAACCTTAACAAAAGCTCAAGTAAGACCAAACAAAAATGAAAATGGTGTAAAAGGTGCAATATAAAGACAGAGTGGTTTGTGACTGCTTCACACCTGAGCCCTTGAGCAGAGTAGCATGTGAAGTTCATGCCTGAAATAGCTGTCTCTCTCTCTCATTTCACAGAAATATTTTAATGGAAAGGCAACATACTCGAACAGACAGGCTTTAGATGTGAATAATCAATCATGTAACACTAGAATCGTTTTGCTGTTTTATTTTTTATAACCCCTCAACGCATGTTATCGCTCAGTCACACAGCTTTCTCCCAGACATTAAATCCCAATGCACCACAACTTTATCCAGACATCGCATTATTTATTTTGCCTGAACAAAGTATAAAAGTGCCCTGTCACTAGAGATTTTATTTTTAAAGAAGAGAATTTATTTGTAATATGAAACAGCTGCATGCATGTGTGGAGAAAGAATGTAATAGGTTAGAAAGGGAGGGGGAAATCATTCCAAGGTTATAAATGGACTTCAGTTGCTGTTAAGGTTCTGCATAATCAGAATGGTTGCTAGCAAATTCAGTATCAAAGAATTAAAAGATAATGAACACAAGTGTGCACTGAACTGTAGAATTGAGCAGAACCCAGAGCAGTGACAGCCAAGATTGATGGATTGAATCCACCGGCAGCTTCTCATCAAATATTTACAAATCTGTAAAATTATTTGACAAAAATATTTCAAGAGATCAAATGGTCCATATTTCAAAACACAATGCCAGACTGCACCCTTCTAATTGGACCCTGTTCAAGCTGGGAGATGGTCACTTGGTAGCACTCATGTCATGGACCAAAAGGCTTGTAGGTTCAAATTCTGTCCTAGGACCCTCACACAAAAAATGAAGATTGACACGATAATACAGTGCTGAACGATGGCTGCACTCAGTCAAAGCTACCATCTTTTGGCTCAGCGTTAAACTAAGGTCCGGCCTACACTCTTAGTTAACCAACAGCTCCCATGATGCTACTTCAAAGAAATTATCCTTGGTGTCCTACTTAATGTTTTTCATTTATTCAAACAGATCGTCTGGTCATTATTAAATTGTTGTTCTCAAATTGTACTTCTTTAGGTATGCAAATTGTTTTGTGATATCAGATGCTTATCAAAGGTGCTAAATGATGGCAGGTATGACATAGTGTGGAGCTGGAGATACACAGCAGGCCAGGCAGCATTAGAGGAGCAGGAAAGTTGATGTTTCGGGTCGGGACCCTTCTTCAGAATTTTCTGAAGGGTCCTGACCCACAACGTCAACTTTCTTGTTCCTCTGATGCTGCCTGGCCTGCTGTGTAACTCCAGCTCCACACTGTGTTATCTCTGACTCCAGCATCAACAGTTCTTACTAGCTTTAAATAAAGGCAGGTGGTTCTTTTCTTCATTTCAGGTCTGTTATCCTGTCATGATGTTGATTTTTAAATACCAGAATCTCAGGATGTGGGCATCATTAGTAAGGGCACCAGGGCACTTTACATATGAGCAAGAATGCCATTTGGAACCTGTAATGCCCCTGCCACCTTCATATGTGTAGTGGAAAAAGCTTTCGGTGATTTCAATTTCTAGTCTCAGGAAGGGTCACTGGACCCAAAATTTTAACTCTGATTTCTCCCACAGATGCTGCCAGACCTGCTGAGCTTTTCCAGCAACTTCTGTTTTTTGTTGTTAATTTCCAGTCCCTCCTAGTGTTTGTGGAGGATATACTCATCCTTGGCTCAACATTCGAGGGGACCTTAGCAATAGTGGACACTGTCTTGTCACAGTTTAACTTGGAAGTCATAACAGAGAAGTGCCAATTTTTCTGGACAAAAGTACAGTACCTTGGGCCCTTCTTTTCTAAGGAAGGCATTATTCATGGTGATGAGTGGGTCTGAGCAGTAGAGTAGTGGCCTCGGCTGAATACGGGAAAGGAACTATGCGGGTTCCTTGGTCTAGCTGGTTACTAAAGGAGCTTTGTGTGAGGCTGTGCACAGTTGACTGCCCCACCCCACGATTTGCTGAGGAAGTTATGGAATGCTGCAGGAATGGTGGGGAAATGCTGCATGAGAACTTCACAGGGTATCACAGGGAACTGGTCCCCAAGCTGTCCCAGTTCTGAATGCATTCTCATATTCACAGATGCTTTCACCAAGTTCAGACAGGCAATTCCCACCTTTGACCAAAGGGCCTTAATAATGGCTAGGGATTTTGTGTGTAATTAGTCTGTCTATTTCAATGGGCAATGTCAAATTCACAACGACTGCAAGATTCTTCAGGATCTTTGCAAAGTATATGACATTGCCTAAAGCCACACTGCTCCCTAATCTAGAGGGTATTGGACAGTGCAAACATTTTAACCATATTCTGCTTGACCATCTGTGCGCCATGCCTCCTGAGAGTAAACAAAACTGGCAAGGGCACCTTCTGGCTTATACTTATAACAGCACTTCGTTCTCATGGTCGAGCTATTCTCCACGTTATCTCTTCTTTGGACAAGACCCAATCTTTCATGTATCAAGAGTTCACACCCGCTGGTGACGATGTCCAGGTTAATGAGTGTCACACAAGACTAAGCCAGGTATTTGAGAAAGACAGAGAGAGAAGCATCAAGAAGAGAAATATTGAATGGTTGAAATCCTGACAGGTCTGACCTTCCAATTGGCACAAGGCGATTCCACTGAAATCAGAAAAACCAAGTATGGAATAAGATACTGGATGTGTGGGATTTTGAAACTCATAAAGTTACCAAATTGCTCGATAGAGGTAGCCACACCTATGTTAATGAACCAAAAGCTTGGGAACAGCCTCAGAAAGTGGTTCACAGAGGGGAGTTGCTTGAGGATGAAGTCTGGTGCATGGTGTAGAGGCAAGCAGTTCATTAAGTGGTATTGCAGAACCTGCAGTGTCGGTGTGTTATGGTTTGGGTGAAATGGAGTTAGACAGTGATGAGGAATCCTGGAATGACCTGTGTGCTTTGAATGAGGGGGTGCATTCCAAATGGTGAGGCCTATTCCCACCCTGGAAAACAGCAGAGGGCACACCGGTCAGGAGGCAGTAACTAAAGAAACAAGCATTATCCATTCTATGACTCCTGGAGACCTGAACAACTGAGATCCCAATGTGGGTGATCCGCCACAGAATCTAGGAAGGCACCCGTACACATAAAAGGCTGAAAAGATCTTCTCAAGCAAATGCTGAGTATCACTCCAACCCTACCACATGCCCAGGTTGGTGATGCAAGATAAGAATGCTGTCACTAATATGGACTCCAATATGCTAGCCATCGTAGCACAACTGAGCTTGCTAATCACACAACTGCTGAGCAAATGGTCACTGTGCTATGTGTAATTACTGGGATGGCAAGTTTCAAGCAAGGAAGTGTGTTTCAAGCAGAGAACCTCCAGCAGCAGATGGAGATGTTGAGGAAGGACAGCTGGAGCAGTGTCTCTCTCTGGACCCTTTCTGGAAAATAATGATACTTTTAGGGGAGGGTGGACTCATGGGAAAAAGGAGCAGATAAACAAAAGGCTCCCCAACCCAATTCCTTATAAATACTGTAAATACTTCCTTGTGCAACCTTTATTTGTTTCCATATTTGTAATGACCAGTGACCAATGGAATAAAGAATCCCTCTTTCATGATTTTTGGGCTTTCCATGTGTTTAAATCTCATGTTACAACAAGAAACTGAGTTCGGCTATCTTGGTATTGAAGAATCCAACAGATATTTATTACAGCTAACTATTATCTACAAATGTAACATTCTACTGGCACATAAGTATCTGGGCTAATATTAAGATATTGGAATCATACTTTCAAGTGATCAGATATAAAATGGACTATGAGACCTGTATACCCTAATGTTTCATACTATGACACAGTGACAAGATCATGAGGATGTCTCTTAAAGGCATACTGATTCTGAGACATAACAGAACAGCAAGATCCTTCTTTGAGGCTACTTGGAATAATAAAACTGGGTGGGGGAACAGATTTTTAAAAATTGGTGAATTCAACAATGATGTGAAATCGCTCATGTTGGGGAATATGATTTATTCCTCATTTTGTTTCTCTATGCACTAATAACCAGCATTGGTACCTGTGGAGCTAAATAACTCTGATCATAATTATTATACTGTGTACTCACTTCAGTGTGAAATAAAGCAGTTTAATCATTCTTATCAATTCTTCGTCATGTTGTTGATCAACCTCTAGAAAGACTGAAGTAATATTAACCTGCTCAGACACATTCATCCAGTTTTGATCACGAGGGGATTTTATTGTTCACCACTACTAATGTACAACTAAGTATAGGGCAATTGACTCAAATTCTATACAATCATAAACTCAGACCACATAAGGCCTACCTTATCCCATCAAACCTAAAATGTAACTACAGAGAACTCAAGGTTATAAGAGGAGGTAGTAATTTTTACTGCCAAGCTACTTTAACTTAATTTTCACCATCGAAAAAATACCAGATATACTGTAAAATAAGACAGATGTGGGATGAAGTGGAAAGACCTTCCTTATTAGTAATGTACACATATACATAGTAACTAGGAGCAGAAGTAGACATTCAACGCTTCGAGTTTGATTATCATTCAATGTGATCTTGGCTGATCCTACACTTCAATGTTACACTCTCACTTTCTCTCCATAAACCTTGATGCCTTTAAGACTTTTCTCAATCTCTTTCTTGACTGTAGTCAGTGACCAGGCCTGTACAGTGTCCTGTGGTAGCAATTTCCACAGGTTGACCACCCTCTGAGTGAAGAAAGGTTTCATAATGGAGGACGACTGAGCATTTATTAAACTAAAGGAGAGAAGAAACAAATTATTAACTAGTAACAGGCTAAAGGATTACGGGGAGCAGGTAGGAAAGTGGAGTTGAGGACAAGATGAGATCAGCCCTGATCATGTTAAATGGCGGAGCAGGCTCGAAGGGTTGAATTGCCTATTTCCGCTCTTAATTCCTATGTTCTCATCTCAGTCATAAATGTTATACTCTGTATGCTGAAATAGGGAAACATTTTCTCTGCATCTAGTCTGTCCAGCCCTGTTAGTGTTGTACACATTTCAATCAGATCCTCTCTCGTTTTTCTAAGCTTGAATTAATTCAGGCCCAATTGAACCATTCTCCTCTCATAGGATCAGTCCTGTCATCACTGGTGTCAGCTTAGTGAACCTTCAAAGCAGTCCTTTTATGGCAAGTATATCTAATCAACTAGTTACATCCATTAAAAACCCCAGTAAATTACTTAAGCGTAATTGTCCTTTCATAAACCTATGCTGACTTTGTCTAATCCTGCTAATGCTTTCCAAGTGTTCTATTATCACGTCTTTTACAATAGACTAGTAATTTTCCCTCTACTGTTGTTCATCTAACTGGTCTATAATTTGTGTTTTTTATTTTCAATATTTCCAGAACCATTTCAATTAGTGTCATGGATACAGATAATCAAGCGCTGGGGATTTGACAGTCTTCAATGCCATTAATTTTGTGCACTTTTTTTTAAACGAATGCTGATTTTTGTCAATTCTTTCCTCTCACTAAGCCCTTCACTCCTAAACATTTTTGGGAAATTGTTACTCTTGTCTTTTGAAAAGACAGACCAAAAGATGTGCTCAATTCTTTCATCATTTCTTTGTTCTCGATTATAATTTCCCTTGTTCCTGACCGTAAGGAATCTACGTTTTTCTCCATTCTTCACTGATCTTTTTCTCTTCACAAATCAACAGCACTTGGGCTCTAACGATTCAAGCAGTCTGCTCACCACCACCTCCTCAAGGGTTACTAAGGATGGGCAATAAATGCTGGCCCTGCCAGAGACCCCATATCACATGAGTGAATGCACAAAAAATATTTTGTCTAAGTGAACAATTCTATGATGTTATGGTCACTCTGCGACAATGAGCCTCGCACAAACACAATTGTTAAGTTATCCCTTTTCATTGCATAACACCCAGTTCAAGTTGGACTGCTCTCAAGTTGCTTCCTCAACATATTGGTCTAAAAGGAACAACATATACATTTCGGGATTTCCTCCTCCACAGTGTTATTACTGTCTTGGATTGCCCAATCTATACTTAGAATACAGTCATCCATGATTACAGTCAGATCCTTACTGCAATATGTCTCTAGCCTCCTGTTTAATGCCTTCCCTTACATCTCTGTTACTGTTTGGGGACCTACAGACAACATCAACCGACCACCCATCACTTGGCATCTCTTATCCATACACATCCTTCCTGACTGTTGCATTGATTTACTTCTTTACGAACTATTTACCTGTTTTATGTCTTTCCTAAATATTGAATTCCTTTGGATGCTCACTTCCTGCCTTTGATCATCCAGCAACTACATCCCCATTTATTTTTTTCCTTTGATTTTACTGCCTTCCACTTTTGCTTCTTACTTTTCTGTCTTTGGCAGAGTTAAGTAGGCAAAACGAGAAGAAAGTGCTTTTTATTATTATTAGAAACAAATTATCCTGAAAGTGGCTAAGGTTTTCAATTATAGCTTAAACTAAGTAAAAGTGTACTTCTAAATTAACAATTTGAAGCTGAGCTTGCATTTTATCTCCTTCTGTATTTTATCCCCCGAGAGCCTTCTACACTTTCCAACTGAGAGGGTAGGCAGTCAACCAACTTCCTTTCCAACCACTGCAGATGTCATCCTCAAATTAATTTGACCTCTAATTTCCTTTGTCTTCTTCCCCGTGGGGACAAACCTCCATCAAGCAGACTCACTGACAGCCTGGCTGAGAGTGAAGAAATCAAGAGTAAAACACAGCATTACAGCACTCATTGGCAACTTGCATTAGTAAACTAATGAGCTGTAGCACCATACACCTTTCATTCGCATTTTAATGTTGCAAGACAAAAGATGAAAGGATGTTGCATGTAAAACACCTTGTCAAAGTAAGCCAGATAAATCAATACATGATCTAAGCTACTGTTAATTGTCAAAAAGGTGTTTTGTCGAAATATTTAATAAATAGCTCTCTAAAGTTATTAAAGTCAATAAGCTTACTGAAGCTGTCAGCAATGGTCCAAATTGGTCAGATGAGTTGAAGTTAGGTTGAGGTTAGTTTAAGATCAGTAAATTTGCATATGTTTCCTGCATTCATACAAATGATAGCTTCAAGAAAACTAAGCTGAATTGTGGCTCCACAAGATGCACCAGAGGCCAATTCAAAGAGTGACATCAGGTATTTTCAGGGGTCTTAACATTAGACTATCATTGTAGTTTTGTGTGATTGCAATTATAGAGGAAACAGAGCGTGAACATGTTCCTACGTAATTGCAAAGGTGCCTTCTTCACTGTTGCCTGTTGAAATGTGAAAGCTAAATTACATTGATGCAAAGTGCATATTAACATTTTGCATCAGAGGTCAACACTTACTGGACTATAGCCAACAGAATGAAATAAAGCGAAATGACAAACATATCAGACTTCAACAATCAATGGCTTCTTTTTATTACTTTTCGCAGAAGATATTGGACTTTATTAAAGTTCCAATCCCCACTCAGCCATTGGCCTTTTGAGAGGGAGTGCAGCCTAGGTTCAGGAATATATGTGGCTTAAACCAACAGACTAGGTGATGTTCCCGGTAATTGGGTTGTGGAGCAGAGAGGGAACATTTGTAATGGGAGAGCTTTGATTGCAA
The DNA here is from genome assembly GCA_024137785.1 of Ginglymostoma cirratum. Lineage (NCBI taxonomy): Eukaryota > Metazoa > Chordata > Chondrichthyes > Orectolobiformes > Ginglymostomatidae > Ginglymostoma > Ginglymostoma cirratum. The sequence goes on along the minus strand of JAHRHZ010000038.1, from coordinate 15,177,046 downwards.
GGGTGAGATTCCAGAGGCCAGATTAGACAATGGAATGAGAGAATATGGGGTTGGGTGAATTTGTAGTGAGAGGAGACATTGCAGCAGGTCGAGATTGGGTCATTAGGGAAGGAAGAGTTCAGTATTGCTGGATACATGGGACTGTCAGCAGCAGCAAATAGCATATTTAATATCATAAAATGTCCCAAGGTCATGAACAATCTAGTTCAGTCTCAATTACTTGACATTAAAATTTGCTTGATGCAAGGCTTCGAAATACTATTAGGTTAATGGAACCCTTGTTTACAAGCCTGCTTGGTCCTGAAATTAGCTCGGCAAGGCTAAAGTACCTTTAGACCAAATAAATTTGTGTCGGCCTGTTCTGTGGCTCAGGTTATGGATCATTTCATCTGTAGCATGAATTGACAGTCCAGGTGCCTGTGAGAACTGATATGGAGTGGCAGCTTCTCACAGCAGCTGATGAGCGATAAAAAAAAAATCTGTGGGAGGAGTTGACAGACAGCTCCAGTTCTCTGGCAGAAAGATATATTTTGGCAACTTGCTATTATTCTTTAGCTCTTTGAGGCCCATTGAAGTCGAAATGTCCACCTGGTGACTGCAGGGCAACTGAATGATTCACACATCTCAGTTTGTGTTATAGATTAACAGGTCAGGTTTTACTGTTAAGGAAGTCTGCAAAGTGTTGTGCCTTTTTAAAATAGCCTGAAATCAAGAGAATTGTGGTAGATATAGATATCTTATTGTCTATTTTCTTTTGATAAGGTAGATTTGTAATTTATAATCTTAGTCACACAATGGGAAAAGTGCATATTTTTCAACTCCCTGCAAATAAGAGAAGCACAAAAATGATGGTCTTGTTTCAGCAAGGTCATTACAATAATAAAGTTTATCGTTTGCCACAGACAGCAGATGGTGTGAGTTTAAAGTCATATTTCTCTGCCTAGAAAGTGTTAGTTTTCTCTAATTGCTGCAAAAGTAAAATCTGATGAAATCCCAGAGGCCAGGATAAGATAGTAGCAATACAGAGGTTCAGTCATGTCCTGAAAAAGAGTTGTTGGAGTTGAAGCATTAACTCTGTTTCTCTCTTGACAGATGTGGCCAGAGCTGTGAAGTTCCCACAAGGAGCTTGAACAGTTCATCGACTTTACTAACACCTTTCACCCCAACGTCAAATTCACCTGGACCGTCTCCGATACCTCTCTCTCCTTCCTCGACCTGTCTGTCTCCATCTCTGGTGAGCGCCTCGAAACCAACATCTATTTTAAGCCCACCGACTCCCACAGCTACCTAGGCTACACCTCCTCTCACCGACCTTCCTGCGAGAATGTGATCCGCTACTCCCAATTCCACGACCTCTGCAGCGTTTGGTCCCAAGATTGGGTGTTCCACTCTGGCACATCCCAGATGTCCTCTTATTTCAAGGACCGCAACCTTCCCCCTTCGGTGGTCAAACATGCTCTTGACCACATCTCTTGCATTTCCCGCACCTCTGCCCTCACATCCCCTCCCTGCAACAAAAACAAAGACAGAATCCCCCTTGTCCTCACGTATCACCCCACTAACCTCCGGATTCAACGTATCATTCTCCGCCACTTCAGCCAACTACAATCCAACCCCACAACCAAAGAGACATTTCCCTCCTCACCCCTATCTGCCTTTCGTAGGTACCACTCTGTCCTTGGCTCCCTTGTCCGCTCCACACTCCCCACTAGCCCCACCATCCCCGGCACCTTTCCCTGCAACCGCAGGAAGTGCTACACCTGCCCCTACACCTCCCCCCTCACCTCCATTCAAGGCACAAAACAAACCTTCCACATTAGATAGAGGTTCACCTGCACATCTGTCACTGTGGTCTATTGCATCCTCTGCTCCTGATGTGGCCTCCTTTACATTGTCAAGACCAAGTGGAGGCTCGGAGACCACTTTGTAGAGCACCTGCGCTGTGTTCGCGACAAACAACAACACCTTCCAGTCACCAACCATTTCAACTCCCCCTCCCACTCCCTGGGCGACATGTCCATCCTGGGCGTCCTCCAGTGTCACAATGACGCCACCCGGAAACTGGAGCAGCAGCACCTCATATTCTGCCTTGGGAGCCTACAGCACAACGGCCTCAATGTGGACTTTACTAGTTTCAAAATCTCCCTACCCCGGCCTCATCCCATGACCAACCCTCCCTGTCATCCCTGCATTCTTGACCTGACACATACTGTCCATCTTCTCTCCCACCTATCTGCTTCTCCCACCCCACTGAATAATCCCCACCGCTGCCTACCTGCACTCAGTTATCACCATCCCACCTACCTTCCCCAGACCCACCGCTCCTCTCTATTTATTTTGGAGCTCCCTTACCCCTCCCACATATCTGAAGAAGGGTCCCAACTTGAAACATCAACTTTCCTGTTCCTCTGATGCTGCCTGGCCTGCTGTGTTCCTCCAACTCCACACTGTGTTATCTTAGAGCTGCAAAGTTGCTGTTTTTATTACAAATCTCCAGCATCTGCAGTATTTTGCTTTCCATTCAGTTAAGTAAAATTGCTGCCTAATAGGTGGAAATGTGGTGGAATATGGACAAGGAAAATTCGTGAAAAGCAGAGACCTAATTAAGTATGAATTTGATGAAGTCAATGTGCACACTGCAAAGTGTCCAGAAGATGAGAAAATGCATGAGTTTTTACTAGTCTCTAAGTAGCGGGTGAAGAAGTGGGGGTTTGAAGTTGGTAGCGGTGGTTGTGGGGAGGGGGATGGGGGTTCAGTAAAATGCCAGGAAACTGTAGGGGATACCTCCCCAGTGTGTCCCCAAAGTGATTCCTCAGCTGCAGGAACAACAGGAGTCTCCATGAGGCTTCAGCAGCGGTTCTCATGTTTGGTGGTGAGGCCAAAGCTGTTGGGCCACGGAAGGGCCTGACTGGGTGGGAATTTAATGCATCATCCTTCATTAAGTGGCCAGTCCCGTTATTATTCAATGGGAACTCGGGCCCAATTCAGTCTCGGCAACAGGACTTCAGTCATTACAAGAGAACACCAGCCACTGTTCCTGAAGTCTGGTTTGAGCTTTGTAGGGGGAGCATGGGTTGAAAAGATAGACAGGTAAGCAGGTGAGTAAAAATCATCAACTAGAGAAAAATCAAGACCATAGTCAGAGACAGATGGAAATATTCAGGTGCAATTGCGAGCCTTTCTGCAGTTCATCTCCCCAACATAGAGGCTGCATGAGAAACATGGAATATAGTACACTAGATTGCAGGAAAAATATATGTTTATTTCTCCCTGATAGAATGGCTGACAATATTGTGACAAAATACATATAATCCACCCGCTTCAAATGTGCTGTAAAGCAGTGGTCAGTGATAAACAAGTCTCAGACCACATCGTAGAAGCTTTAAAATTTAGAAAGACACCATTAACACTATCATGTCTGTATTGATCAATTAGGAACTATCCAGCTTACTCCCACATTCCTATACAAGGTCATTGTTTGGCAAGTGACTGCTCTCAAAGCAGACTGGTGTGTTGCAGAGTCTCAAAAGAGAAGGAAAACAAAAACATGCAGGATGTTGAGATTCTCTGTCTGCTGTGGACAGTGGAAGCTGAATAAATTTCCAAGAATGACTCCAGGAAGGAGTTACTTCAATTACGTGGAGAAGCTGTGTTGCTCTAAGAGATGAGAAGGTTGTGAGGAGATTTGAAGTATTCAAAATCATGGGGCACTAGACAGAGTAGATTGAGAGTAACTATACCCATTGGTGGAATGGTTGAGAACCAGTTGACACCGTGTTAAGGCAAGTGGCAGAAGAATCAAAGACAGAATATAACAGTAACTTGTGTTTACACAGCAGATGTAAAAGAAGGATAAGGACACAGGAACACCACCACCTGCAGATTCCTCTCCAAACTACATGCCATGCCAAATTGGAACGTTATCACGGTTCATTCACTGTCAACGAGTCAAAGTCCTGGAACTCCCTGCCTATCAGCATGGAAGTAGGGAGGGCAGGTCAAGATGGGCAGAGGAAGCAGGTTCACTGGTGTAAGAACAGGCTGAGACAATGGGTCCACCATGACAGTTCCGTTTGTGTACTTTGGAAGGGAAGTAGGAGCAGATTCTTCAAGGTTGGCAGACTCTAGCGTGGAAAATTGTGGAGTAACAATCTCCAGAGGAGGTGAGGTTAGTCACCTGGAAACAATGGTTTAATGTTCAATGTGGGATGATGACCAGGAGAAAGGTTCATAACCTACGATGTTAAATCCATTTCTCTCTCCATAGATGCTGACTGACCCACTGCATAATCCCAACATTTTCTGTTTATACTTCAGATTTCTTGCATCCACATATTTAGCTTTTGCTCTCCTTTTCCATCGCTCATTCATCTTCTACTTGTAGCCATTATCCTGTCATACTCGTAAAGATTTGCATATTCCCATATTGTTAATTTTATTACTAGTAATATTCAGTATATTATTTTAAAATAATTTTGTTGAACCCTTGCTTACTATCATTCATTATCTCCTCCATCTATTTAACAAGAACTAGTTTTCTCCCTGCGCTTGCCAAATCATAACATTTCTCAAAACTGCTTTGAATATTTATATACAGTTACCACCTTAGCAGTAGGTACTTTTACAGAGAGATTTTTACTGACACGTCATGAAGTCAGCTGTCAAGGAGAATTTGGAAATGCCCCATTTGAATTCAGGTGATTGAAATACAGAAATTCCAAATTGCAGAACGAATCCCACTGGTTATAAGAATATACACTATATATGTACACTTTGGGACTGAAGTGTACAATCCATAGAATCAAATTTCTCTATTTTAACTGTCTTGTCAAATTGAAAATACTACAATACAAATCCGAGCATGAATCACTGAGCTGGAGGCTCTAACCTATCTCATTGCAATTACAAATAAGCTCCCACACCATTTTCCAATATTACAATTTATGTGGGAAATGTTACTATTGGACATTTGTTAGTAGACAGATTGAGGTAATCTTTAATATTTTGGTGATCATTCTCAAATATTGATACCCTAATGTTATTATCATTCACCATAAGATGTTACTGGTGTTTTGTCCTCTACATGTGATCAAAATCAGTTATGACCTAACAGAATTAGTTTTATGGTAACTCGATACCTTTCTTATATCAGCATCATTTTCTTGTAATGCCCAAGTATAGGGTTGAAAATTACAGAAAATGAGCAATTACTCAAAGATGGAAGAATCGCCAAGTATTTTCCAAAATGATTTAAAACTTGGAAAAGGTAATTCTTTACGTATTCTTTGACCATTTTAAAGTAAATGGATAATCGAATATAAGACTCAGGTAAAAGATGAATATTTCAACAGTGAGAAATGTAGCATTTAGAAAGGTCAAATGTTTAGATTTAAATCAGTGGGGAAGATATTTAAGATCTGAATGTTAAAGTGAACACTTTACATAATAGTTTACTATTGGCATTAAAATGGCAAAATCATGGTCAGTGGAAAATAAGGAGACTTATTAGCTTGGCACCATACTGCTACTTAAGGAACTGCTATTCTTAGCACGGCAACTTCAGCAAAACACTGAGCAAATTGCACAAATTGTTTTTATACAATCACAATTGGGGAAAGAGGGCTAGGAGACAGTTTGATACATTTTTTTCAGCTTCATCTCTTACTTCAGCTGTTTGACATTGACAGTGGGCTGCTATGGGAAATCTTCACCTTTGGAAGAAAAATTGTTGGTGCATTGTCTTGGAATCTTGTCTTTCTAGTTTGTTTGGACAACTATCTCACAGTCTAATGTTGCTGGAAGGCACCATGTACGTTTTTATGCCAATTCCTGCAAGCTCAATCCTAACTTTATAAAACTTGTTCTGTCTATTTCTTTCCCTCCTTTACTGTAGTGAATCCAATTCCAAACCTTTGATCGAGGAACACTGATGTATTTCCCGCACTATTTTGGATCACTTCAATCTTATTTATATCTCTTACCATATAAGGATTCCACACACAAATTGCATAATCCAGAATTGGACAAACAAGATAAGCATAAATAAGCAATATCTATGATGTTTCCATTGCAATACCAAATATTCCTTCTCAGAATTCCAGGAATCCAGTTTGTTTTGGGTGTTATCTGCAGAATATGGAGCCCTGATTAAAGATTTTCTCTAAAATGAGCAGTTAGGTATTATGTATCTACATATCAGAGAAATTTATTACAAAGTTTAAAGCTATCTGATGGTGGATTGTTTTTAATGATGATGTCGATGACGTAGCATTTTTTTGGTATCAAATGCCATCATCCATTGGTCCTGACAGTTTTGCAATGCCTGAAAATCATTTGGCAGTGAACTGATATATTTTGACTTTTTCCTAATGTGTAAATCATGCAAATAGACATACACTGATTTTTTAACTTGTTGGGAAGGTTGTTTACGTCTGTCAAAAAGACTAAAGGTCCCAACACAGTTGTGGGTGGCACTCCACAGAGGCCATCTCCAGGAGATGGTGATTCCTCATCACACAGCATTCTGTCATCTGTTAGTATGCAATTCAATTTAATGATTTACCCTTAATTCCAGAGTAGTGGAGTTTAATAAGAAAGAAATTTGTCAAAGATGTTTCACAGACATACTCTGAATTGTTCAACTTTAGTTAATGGGGATGTTTCACAGAAAGTGTATTATATGCTTGGTAAAAACCGAAAGAACTGTGGATGCTGCAAATCAGGAACAAAAACAAAGTTGCTGGAAAAGCTCAGCAGGTCTGGCAGCATCTATGAAGGAAGAAACAGAGTTAACGTTTCAGGTCCAGTGACCCTTCCTCAGAGGAAGGCATACATACGTTCTGAGGAAGGGTCACTGGACCCAAAATGTTCACTCTGTTTTTTCCTTCACAGATGCTGCCAGACCCTGCTAAGCTTTTCCCAGCAACTTTGTTTTTGTTGTGTATTATATGCTTTCTTGAATTCTAACTTTTAGAGTGCCTGCTATGAGCTAACTATAACAGTGTGTCACAACTGAAGATTCTAATCAAATGCTTGGAATGGAAGATAATGCGTGTATAAACAGTCAAACGTTTGAACCATTACTTGGAAACATGCAAACAAAATAAACTTCAGTACTATTGACTGAAAATCTGTGAATGTAACTAAACTCTGAGCGCATGTGAATCTCAGCTGCAGGATGAATTACAGGGTAATAGATGATTAGTAAGGAAGTTAATCATTTGATCTCAAACATTAAAACTTTTTTTTAAGAAAGGCTGCAAGGAGAAGCACAGGAACTATAGACCTGTGAGTCTGACATTGGTGGTGGATAGGTTGTTGGATTGACATCCATTTGGAGAGGCAAGGATCAATTCGAGATATTCAGCATGGTTTTGTGTGAGCGAAATCATGTTTCACAAACCTGACTGAGATTTTTTCAGGAATTAACCGAAAAGACTAATGAGGACAGAGTGGTAGATTTTGCTTACTTGGGCTACAGTAAAACCTTTGATAATGTTCCATATTGGTGGACTAATTAGCAAAGTTAGATGACAGGGGATTCAGGGTGAGCTTGCCAATTGGACAGAAAGTTGATTTTATGATAGAAAACAGGGGGTTGGAGTGGAGATAACAAGGTGTGGGGCTGGATGAACACAGCAGGCCGAGCAGCATCATAGGAGCAGGAAAGCTTGACGTTTCGGGCCTAGACCCTTCATCAGAAATGGGGGAGGGGAAGAGGGTTCTGAAATAAATAGGGAGAGAGGGGGAGGCGGATAGAAGATGGATAGAGGAGAGGATAGGTGGAGAGGAGACAGACAAGTCAAAGAGGCAGGGATGGAGCCAGTATAGATGAGTGTAGGTGGGGAGGTAGGGAGGAGATAGGTCAGTCCAGGGAGGATGGACATGTCAAGGGGGCGGGATGAGGTTCGTAGGTAGGAAATGGGGGTGTGTCTTAAGGTGGGAGGAGGGGATAGGTGAGAGTAAGAACAGGTTAGGGAGGCGGGGACGAGCTGGGCTGGTTTTGGGATGCAGTAGGGGGAGGGGAGATTTTGAAGCTTGTGAAGTCCACATTGATACCACTGGTCTGCAGGATTCCCAAGCGAAATATGAGTTGCTGTTCCTGCAACCTTCGGGTGGCATCGTTGTGGCACCATGGAGGCCCAGGATGGACATGTCATCTGAGGAATAGGAGGGGGAGTTGAAATGGTTCGCGACTGGGAGGTGCAGTTGTTTCGTGCAAACCGAGCGCAGGTGTTCCGCAAAGCAGAAGGATCACAACTACCCCCCTTCAGTGGTCGAGGGCGCCCTCGATCGTGTCTCCCGCATTTCCCGCAACTCATCCCTCACACCCCCTCCCCGCAATAACAAGCAAAACAGAATCCCCCTCATCCTCACGTACCACCCCACCAACCTCCAGATCCAACGCATCATCCTCCGACACTTCAGCCATCTGCAATCCGACCCCACTACCAAAGATATCTTTCCCTCCCCACCCTTATCTGCTTTCCGGAGGGACCACTCTCTCTGTGACTCCCTCGTCCGCTTCACACTCCCCTCCAGCCCCACCACACCCGGCACTTTTCCCTGCAACCGCGGGAAGTGCTACATCTGCCCCTACACCACTCCCCTCACCCTCATCCCAGGCCTCACGAAGACTTTCCATATCAAGCAGATGTTTATCTGCACATCTGTACATCTGCTAATGTGAGATACCGTATCCGCTGTTCCCAGTGTGGCCTCCTCTACATCAGGGAAACCAAGTGGAGGCTTGGGGACCATTTTGGGGAACACCTACGCTGGGTTCGCACGAAACAACTGCACCTCCCAGTCGCGAACCATTTCAACTCCTCCTCCTATTCCTCAGATGACATGTCCATCCTGGGCCTCCTGCAGTGCCACAACGATGCCACCTGAAGGTTGCAGGAACAGCACTTCATATTTCACTTGGGAACCCTGTGGCCCAATGGTATCAATGTGGACTTCACAAGCTTCAAAACCTCCCCTCCCCCGACCCCATCCCAAAACCAGCCCACCTTGTTCCCGCCTCCCTAACCTGTCCTTCCTCCCACCTATCCTCTCCTCCCACTTCAAGCCTCACCCCCATCTCCTACCTACTAGCCTCATCCCACCCCCTTGACCTGACCATCCTCCCTGGACTGACCTATCCCCTCCCTAACTCCCCACCTCCACTCACTTTTACTGGCTCCATCCCTGCCTCTTTGACCTGTCTGTCTCCCCTCCACCTATCTTCTCCCTTATCCATCTTCTATCCGCCTCCCCCTCTCTCCCTATTTATTTCAGAACACCCTTCCCCTCCCCCATTTCTAAAGAAGGGTCTAGGCCCAAAACGTCAGCCTTCCTGCTCCTCTGATGCTGCCTGGCCTGCTGTGTTCATCCAGCTCTACACCTTGTTATCAAAGGTAGGGCGTTTATAAATAATGGTAGGGCCCCAGGGAGTGTTATGGAACAGAGAAACCTAAGTGTTCAGGTACATAAATCTTTGATAGGGTGATTAAGAAGGCATTTAGCATGCTTGCCTTCATTGTATAGACCTTTGAGTATAGGATTTGGGACGTCATGTTGAGGATGTACAGGATGTTGGTGAGGCTTCTTTTGGAGTATTGTGTACAGTTCTGCTTGCTCTGTTATAGGAAGGATATTATTAAATTGTTGAAGGTTTAGCAAAGATTTACCAGGATGTTGCCAGGAATGGAGGGTTTGAGTTATAAAGATAAGCTGGAACATTTTCACTGGAGTGCAGGAGATTAAGGGGTGACCTTTCAGAGGTTTATGAAATCTTTAGGGACATAAATAAGGTGAATAGCATAAGTCTTTCCCTAAGGTGGGTGAGTTAAAAACTCAGGGGTATATTTTTTAAGGTGAGAGGAGAAAGTTTTTAAAAGGACATGAAGGGCAACTTATTTTACATAGAGAGTGGTTAGTGTGTGGAATGATCCACCAGAGGAAGTGGTGGATGCACGTACAATTACAACTTATAAAAAACATTTTGATAAGTACATGAAAGGAAAGGTTTGGAGGGATATGGACCAAACACAGACAGGTGGGACTAGTTTAGTTTCGGAGCACGATCAGCATGAACTAGTTAGACTGAAGAGTCTGTTTCTATGCTGTATGACTGTATGGGTCTAAGAAGAAATGATATACAACAGAAGTTAAAATAGTAAATCACAAATATTGAAAAAAATGTAAAGCTTGCATGCGAGAAAATGAAGGAAAAGACTACACATTTTTAATACTCCCTACTTCTCAGCATTGTTTTAAAATACAGGGTCAGTATTTACGGCAGGGAAAGAGGCCTTTCAGCATTTTCTATCCATGCTGGTCATCAAACATCTGCCTATTCTAATCACATTTTACAGCACCTGTCTTGTTTGCCAAGGCATTTTAAGTGTCCATCTAAATACTTCTCAGATGTCTTGATAGTTCCCACCTCTATTATCTTGTCAGGCTCTGACTTCCAAATTACCATAACACTGTGGGTAAAAAGCTTTTTTCTCTATCCTCCTCCAAACGTCCTGTTCCTTCCCTTAAATATTTTCCCCTAGTTATTGAACCTTCTACTAAGCGGAATAGTTTTTCCATATTTACCGCAACAATGCTCCTCAAAACTTTGTACAACTCAATCAGATTTCCTGTTACCCTTCTCTGTCTTCATGAAAACAACCCTAGCGTATCTAGTCTCCCATCATAGCTGAATCACTCTAGCACAGGTAACATCTTGGTGAATCTCTTCTGCACTCTCTCTAATGTAGTTACATCCCTCCTATTGTGTAGCAACCAGAACTACACACAGTACTTCAGCTGGGGCTAACTAACATTACATGCAGCCCCATCATAACCACTTCGCTCTTGTATTTAATGCCTTGTCTAATGAAGGCAAGTATCCCATCTCCCTTGACGAACTAAATTCCCCGTCCTGCTGTTGTCAATGATCTAAGGACATGCACACTGAAGTCCCTCTGATACAAAAATTTAGCAGGTCTGTCAGCATCTGTGGATGGAGAGCAGAACTAATGTTTGATTCCAGTGACCCTTCATCAGGTTGAAACATTAATTCTACTTTCTCTCCACAGATGCTGCCAGACCTACCTAGTTCTTTTATCAGAGGGATTTTGGTGTGCATGTCCTTAAATCATTGACGCCAGGAGGACAGGTAAATAAGTCAGTTAGGACATTGGAATACTTGCGTTTATTAGACAAGACATTGAGTACAAGACCGAGGTGGTTCTGCTGGAGCTTTATGTAATGTTAGTTAGGACCCAGCTGAATACTGTGTGCAGTTTTATTTAAAGGTACCTCTGATCCTCTATACTTCTTAGGGTCTGACGGTTCAAAGTGTACTCCCTTGCATCACCTCAAACTTTTCAAGGTTAAATTCCATTTGCCATTGTTAAGTCCATTAGACCTGCCCTGCTTTGTGGCCCTGGAGTCTGAGGCTTTTCTCCTCATTTTTTAACAACAACAATTTTTGTGTCATCAGCAAACTTACTGAACAAACCTCCAATATTCATGTCTAGGTCATTAATGTAGACAACAAACAGCCAGATGAACTCTGTGGTAAGCCACAAGACACAGGCTTCAAGTAACAAAAAACACCTTCATTAGAATCACACAGTACAGAAAAGGCCCTTCAGCCCATCAAGTGTATACCACCAAAAATATACCACTCCTGCACTAGTCCCACTTTCCCACACTGGGCTCACAGCCTTGAATGTTATGACACTTCAAGTACGTTTTAATAGGTTGAGAGGTTAGCCACTTCAACTACCCTCATAGGCAAGACATTCCAAGCTCCGCCACCTCGGGGGGGAGAAACATTTTCCTGAAATCCCCTCTAAACCTCCTGTCTCTCACAGTAAGAGTATATCTCCTTGTTCTTGACCCTTCAATTCAGGGGAACAGTTGCTTTCTATCCACCCTGTCCATGCCCCTCATAATCTTCTGTACTTCAATCTGATCCCCCTCAGCCTTCTCTCCAGCAAAGAAAACAGCCCGAACTTATCATCTGCTTCCTATACGTATTTTATTATAACATTATGACCGTATTGAAGATACTGCGATGTCTTACTAGTGTTATTGTTTATACTCCTGTTTGTTACTATTGTGGTTAACACATGTGACATTGCTCCTGTTAAGTTTAAGCAAATAAACTTAATAAGGATAGGAGTATTTTATTTTGTAAAGCACGGTAGATTTTTATGCAACCATGGAATCTTGTTTTATTTCCATTAAATCCACAAACATCTAATTCCAGTAAATGGAAACACACGGGTAAATTGGAGGCTATTGCTATTTGGAACACCTTGAGGGAACTTATCAGTCATTTGGTTTAGAATCCGAGGATAGCACAGAACAGAAGGAGGGGAGTCGTCCACCATGTCTGAGCCAGCTCTGTCAGTGCAGTCCAGTTAATTCCACTTACCCGATTTTTTTCTCATACCCTTGATTTTTCTTCCCTTTTCTAGCATTTACATAAGAACATAACAAATAAGAGCTGGAGAAGGACATTCGACCCTTCAATCCACTCATAAGACCATGACTTACATTTGCACTCACAGCAAACAATGTCGACAGCTATCTGCAGTGGAGAATGCCAATGATACATTGACCTTTGGGGAAGAAATTCCTCTTCATCTCAGTCCTAAGTGGCCAACTTCTTACTCTAAGTCTGTGTTCTAGATTCTACAGACAGAGGAGACATTTACTCAGTCTACATTGTCAAACTCCTTAAAAATTCTTTATATTTCAGTGAGATCACCTGTCAATCTTCTAAACTCCAGGAAATATTGGTACAGATGACTTAATCTTTCTTTACATGGCTGTACATCTCATTCAAGGAACCACAGTAGTGTGAATCTTTGCTACACTCCTTCTAAGGCACTTGTGTCCTTCTTTAGATAAGGTAAACTGCAAATTTTACTCCGGAAATGGTCCAACGACTTCCCTGTAGAGTTGTAACAAAAGCTTTCTGGAGATACTGCTGAAGCTGGAAATCTGAAAATAAAGACAGAAAATGCTGGAAATACTCAGTAGGTACAATAACATCTGCAGTGACTGAAATTATCATTGATCGTCATAAAGACCCATGGCAATGAATACTGTCCTTTAGGGAATGAAATCTGCCATCCTTATCTGGTCTGTGACTCCACACCCACAACAATGTGATTGACTCTTAACTGCTCCCAAAAATAGCCTGGTGAGCCATTCAATTCAATGTCAGGTAGTGTTGGGAAGCAAATGCCATCCTGTGAGTGATGCCCACATCGCATGAAAGAATAAAAAAAACTCAACTTGTCTGATTCTTCTGCACGCTCCTTGTGTCCTCCTCACCTCTTATCTTCCAAAGTATTTTGTCATTGGAAATCCTGGTTAATGTGAGTCACTGTACATATGAGAAAGGAGCTATGTCATAGTGGCATCAGGTCACACCACCCTGGGTCTGTAGGGCTCCAAGTAAGATGTCCTCTCTTACTACCCCTCTACATATAATTTATGTTCAATAAAGCCTGTTCCTACTGTTCAATTCTACATAATCACAACAATTACTAAACTCTCAGGGAGTGAGAGACTTAAGTGAAGCCTAGTAATGGTCAACCACAACGCCAACCAAGAAATCCAAGCCTAGTGAAGGGGAAATACCAGAAAAAAGCTTAGAGGGGGAAGGGTCCAGCTAGTGGATGATTGCCAAAATGGAAATTTGTAAGATAAACTTATACAGGACCATGTTGTAGTTGGGATGCAGGATGAAACCCTGTCAGGGATTTTACATTCTGAAGTGGATTTTACATTGTAAAATGAAGTGCCTTATACTGGCAGGTTGAAGTTTGCAAACAAAACAGGCTTTTTATGCAAGAGAACAGAGAATATCCCTGGAGTCCAGTGCAGTACAGTTCATTCATCGGAAAGTTACTTTAAAACAGGACAAACACGATGGGAAGGCAGCACTGCTTAGAAGCAGCATTGCTTATTGTCTGTGTTATAAAGGGGAAAAACCCACATTGATTGCAGCCTTTGCCTGCCATAGGATAAGCCTTTTCAGGTGGTTTACTGAAATAGCAAGAAGAAAATTTAATCTCTAATTTGAAAGCTTAAATTCAGACCATGTTGGTTTGCAGCAGTACATCGAGTAAATGCCTCAAGGACCAAGGTGAACAAAATGCATTCTTCTTGGGTTAAGTATTCTAACATGTGAAACAAATTTCTTGCATATAGGCAGTGTAGCTAATGGCAGAAAAAAAACTAATTTCAAATCGGTACAGCGTGGATATATTGGTTCTTTCAAATACTGCGAAAAAGGGATTCTTCAGACCATTGTGATTAAGGATCATGATTTATTACTATTATTTGGAAAATTGAGTTTTAAAGTGGACAAAACCGCATATAATATTACATTTGATTCTTATATAAGGGAAGGACCTCATTATAATTTTGATATTTCAGTCCTGACAGTGGTAATGTGTGTCTGAAATTTTGATTATTTCAGCACTTTGCTAACAAGAGGAGAAGAGAATAAAAAAGTGGACTGTTGCATAGAAACAAGGCATCCTATGAAATAAGGAGACAGAAATAAAAATTAGGGCAATAAGTTCTGAAGAAGAGTCATACCAGATTCAAAATGTTAACTCTGTTCCACTCTGCACAGATGTTATCAAATCTATTGGAGTTCTCTGTTTACAATGCAGAGATGCTGGTGTTGGACTGGGGTAGACAAGGCCAGAAGTCACAGGACACCAGGTCTAAAAGTCTGGAATTTCAAATAAACCTGTTGGACTATAATCTGGTGTCCTGTGACTTCTGACTTTCTCTGTTTATGTTAGAAATAGAAACTTGTTCTTTAACAGGGAGATAGAGAAACATCTAGAAGCTGAGTGATAGTGCAGGTGTCTTTCAGACAGTAAAGGCCTGTACAAGCGGTAGCACACTTGAGTAGTCAGCAGAACAGTCAGCACAGGAGAAAAACACCCTGAGAAGTTCTAGAAACAGAAAGCTGTGGGGAAGGAGTCTGAAGAACCCATGTTGAAAAACAAATTGGTATAATAAATAAATAAATAAATAAAATGGTATCAATGTGGACTTCACAAGCTTCAAAATCTCCCCTCCCCCGACCGCATCCCAAAACCAACCCAGCTTGTCCCCACCTCCCTAGCCTGTCCTTCCTCTCACCTATCCCCTCCCCCACCTCAAGCCCCACCCCCATCTCCTACCTACTAACATCATCCTGCCCCCTTGACCTGTCCGTCCTCCCTGGACTGATCTATCCCCTCCCTACCCCCCACCTACACTCACCTTTACTGGCTCCATCCCCGCCTCTTCGACTTGTCTGCCTCCTCTCCACCTCTCCTCTCCTCTATCCATCCTCTATCCGCCTCCCCCTCTCTCCCTATTTATTTCAGAACCCTCTTCCCCTCCCCCATTTCTGATGAAGGGTTTAGGCCCGAAACGTCAAGCTTTCCTGCTCCTATGATGCTGCTTGACCTGCTGTGTTCATCCAGCCCCACACCTTGTTATCTCAGATTCTACAGCATCTGCAGTTCCTACTATCTCTGAAAAATAAATTATCTGTGTTTACAGCTTTTTTAAGAATCTCAGAAAGAAACATTGATTAAAGAAATAGTATCAAGTTAATGCAGAGGGTTTCTGGCCATTCTAACTCTAAAAGGAGCTTTTAAAGTGGAAAGAGTGTGACCTTTAATTGAGGTTTGAGGATCTGCAAGGTCGCTCTAAAGGAATAAGGGTGTGAATCTTCATTTTTAAAATGCGCAGTAAAACCATACAGCTAGTTCTTGTTTGATACAATAGATTTTCCTTTGCCTCATCTAACAAATCTTCTTCCTTGTGGTAACAGTACATTGAAAGCCTCTTGTGAACATATTCAGCAAATCAACACCACACTAACCAAATTGTAAGAAACTAAAACTTATGATGTATTGTTACAGAGGGGATGGTTAAATGAAATGAAATCCCTGATACTCACTTTATAGGCAACAAGTAACAATTTATTTATCTAACTCTAACATTAAAAAAATTAACAGAACTGCTAACAAACAAAACAATTCCCCCTTAACTACTAGCTATTCCAGATTAATACAAAATTCCAATGGTATGCTGTTCCAATAAATACATGTCCCACTTACGTCAAGCAAAGAAATAAAAAGACTAAATAAATTAAAGCTTAGTTTCTCAAAATTACAGCCAGGATAAGTTTACCAGATTGTTCTTTGCCTTCTCTGCTATTTTCCATTCAGGAACGGCTTTCTCCATCGAATTCTTGCGTCGGGAATATTATCTAAGAGTGCCTTAGTACCTTTATTTAGATAATGCTTATTCTGAGAGTTTAGTGATTTCTGTGAAAGCCAGTGAGTTTCTCTTCAGATGGCAGTTCACTCTTACACTGATTTTCAAATGCCTTCTTGTTTTATATCCTTGATGTCATATTAATTTCTTATAATAGATTGGTTCTGGGTTGTCAAAAGGTTCGCACTAAATAACTGCACCTCCCAGTTGCGAATCATTTCAACTCCCCCTCCCATTCCTCAGATGACATGTCCATCCTGGGCCTCCTGCAGTGCCACAACGATGTCACCTGAAGGTTGCAGGAACAGCACCTCATATTCGCTTGGGAACCCTGCAGCCCAATGGTATCAATGTGGACTTCACAAGGTTCAAAATCTCCCCTCCCCTAACTGCATCCCAAAACCAGCCCACCTTCTCTCTGCCTCCCTAACCTGTCCTTCCTCCCACCTATCCCCTCCTTCCACCTCAAGCCCCACCCCCATCTCCTACCTAATAACCTCATCCCGCCCCCTTGACATGTCCATCCTCCCTGGACTGACCTATCTCCTCTCTAACTCCCCACCTACACTCACCTTTACTGGCTTCATCCCTGCCTCTTTGACCTGTCTGTGTCCTCTACACCTATCTTCTCCTCTATCCCTCTTCTATCTGCCTCCCCCTCTCTCCCTATTTATTTCAGAACACCCTTCCCCTCCCCCACTTCTGAAGAAGGGTCTAGGCCCAAAACGTCAGCCTTCCTGCTCCTCTGATGCTGCTTGGTCTGCTGTGTTTATCCAGCTCTACACCTTGTTATATCAGATTTAAATGTAATCGGCTTTTGGTATCTAGGGCCTGGTTTAAATTAATTGGCTAAATTCAAAAGCCTGTTGTTTTGGTAAAAATGCTGCTTTGCCTGCTCACAATCCACAAATACTATACACAACTTCACAACATCTATTATGCCAGGTTTCTCTCTGGGATTTGACTTTTCTGGTGTTACCATCAACTGGGATCAAAATAGAATCCTCTCCTACATTTTGGGGCTTTAAATTAGACCAACTAACGTAAAAGGCCATGTACTTGCTACACTTGGGATGTGAACATCTCTGGCTCGACCAGTGTTTTATTGCTCATCCTTAACTTGCCCAAGCATCAACCACATCGTTGTATCTCTTGAGTCACATGTAGACCAAACTGATTAAGAATGACAGGGACCTAAAAGGGCATTATGAGCCAAATGTGTTTTTTACATCAATGGTTTTGTGGCCACAGTTGGGTTAGTTTCATTTTTAAATTTCATGTTTTTAGTGAATTCAAATTGCACCATCTGCCATGATGGGATCCAAATCTATGACTCAGAATACTAACCTTGGGGCCTGAATCACTAGTCCATTATACTGTGTAGATGATTCCATTGCGCTATAAAGGAGGGAGTTCCTGGATTTTGAGCCAGTGTCACCGAAGGAACAGCAAATAGCGCTGAATGTTGTTTGCTGATGAACGTACACTCCAACTTCTACCCAGATGATGAAGCAGCTGAAGATGATTGGATCTGGGACACTATCCTGAGGAACTCTTGCAGAGATGTCCTGAAGCTGAGACGACTGACCTCCAGTGACTACAACCATCTGCCTTTGTGCCAGGTATGACTCCAACCAACAGAATAATTTCCCCCTATTCCCACTGACTCCAGTTTTACAAGGACTCCTTGATGCCACATTTGATTAAATATGTCCTTGATGCCATAGATAGGCACTTTCACTTTCCCTCTGGAATTTAGTTCTTGTGTCCAAGTTTGAACAAGAAGTTGAGTTGCACTGGCGCAATCCAAACTGAGTGTACGTGTGCAGGTTATTGCTGAGCAAGTGCAGCTTCCTGCCAATTGAGAATAAGCTAATGGGACAGTAATTGGCTGGATTGGATTTGTCCTGTCATTTGTTTACATGATATACCTGGGCAATTTTCCACTTTGTCAGCAGATGCCAGTGTTGTATGTATACTAGAGCAGCTTGGCTAGGGGTTTGGCAAGTTCTGACGCATACACCTTTAATGTTATTGCCAATATATTATCAGTACCCATGGACTTTGCAGTATCCAGTCATTTTGGATTATAACGTGGAGCAAATCAAAGTGGCTGAAGACTGGCATCTGTGATGTTGAAGATCACTGGAGGAAGTTGAGATGGATCATCCACTCAGCATTTCTGGCTGTGGATTGTTCTAAATACTTCAGCCTTATCTTAAAGGAGAAGGTGAATTTCATTCCAGAATATGAAGCTGGACCACTGGTGAGAAGCAAGAAAGTAACTTTTTACTGGCTCAATCACTAACAAAAACAAATGAAGCTTCATAAGACCATAAAATACAGCAGCAGGATTAAGCCATTTGGCGCATTGAGTCTGCTCCACCATTTCATCGCTGTTGATATGTTTCTCAATCCCATTCTCCTGGCTTCTCCCTGTGACCCTTGATCCCCTTACCAAACAAGAACCTATCAATCCCTGTCTTAATTACACTCAGTGACTTGACTTTCTGTGGCAATGAGTTCCACAGGTTAACCAGTCTCTTGGCTTCACCTCAGTTCTCAAGATTCGTTCCTTCACCCTGAGGCTGTGCCCCAGATCCTAGTCTCTCCTGCTGGTGGAAACACCTTCTCTATGTGCACACTATCCAGGCCTCTCTGTATTCTGTAAGTTTCAATCATAACCCTCCATCTTCCTTTTAAACTCCATCAAACACACCATCCAGATTCCTTAACCCACTCCTCATAAGCCAAGCCTTCAACCCTGGGATCATTCTTGTAAACACCCTCTGGGTCCCCTCCAAATTTGCTGATGACACTAAGCTGGGTGGCAGTGTGTGCTGTGAGGAGGATGCTAAGAGGCTGCAGGGTGACTTGGACAGAGTGGCTGAGTGGGCAAATACTTGGCAAATGCAATATAATGTGGATAAATGTGAAGTTATCCACTTTGGTCACAAAAACAGGAAGGCAGGTTATTATCCGAATGGTGGCAGTGTAGGAAAAGGTGAGATACAATGAGACCTGGGTGTCGTGGTTTAACAGTTGCTGAAGGTTGGCATGCAGGTGCAGTAGGCTGTGAGGAAAGCTAATGGCATGTTGGCCTTCATGGCGAGAAGATTTGAGTATTGGAGTAAGAATGTCTTATTGCAGTTATACAGGGCCTTGGTGAGGCCACTACTTGAGTTTTGTGTGTAGTTTTGGTCTCCTGATCTGAGAAAGGACATTGTTGCTATTAAGGGAGTCCATCAAAGGTTCACCAGACTGATTCCTGGGATTGCAGGACTGATATATGAGGAAAGACTGGGCCAATTTGGCTTGTATTTGCTGGAATTTAGATGAATGAGGCGGGATCTCATAGAAACATGTAAAATCCTGATGGGACTGGACAGGCTAGATGCGGGAAGAATGTTCCCAATGTTGGGAAATCCAGAACAAGGAGTCACAGTCTAAGAATAAGGGGTAAGCCATTCAGGACTGACAGGAGGAAAAATTTTTTTACTCAGACAGTTGTGCGCCTATGGAATTCTCTACCACAGGGAGCTGTTGGAGCCATTTCATTAGATATATTCAAGAGGGAGCTGGACGTGGCCCTTGGGGCTGAAGGGATCAAGTGGTATGGGGAGAAGTTGGAAATGGGATACCGAGAGTGCATGATCAGCTATGATCATATTGAATGGTGGTGCAGGCTCGAAGGGCCAAATGGCCTACTCTTGCATCTATTTTCTCTGTTTCTATGTTTCCAACGCCAGTACATCCTTCCTGAGATAGAGTGACCAAATCTGCTCACAATATTCCAAATCCCGTCTGACCAGAACCTTAACAAGATATCTCTGTTCTTATATTCTAGCCCTCTTGAAGTGAATGCATTTGTTTCATAACTGCCACCTGAACCCACATGTTATTCTTAACAGAATCTGAACTAGGATTCCCAAGTCTCTCTGTGCTTCAAATTTCCAAAGCTTTCTCCCATTTAGAAAATAGTCTAAGATAACAAGGTGTGGAGCTGGATGAACACAGCAGGCCAAGCAGCATCAGAAGAGCAGGAAGGCTGATGTTTCGGGCCTAGACCCTTCTTCAGAAATGGGCTGCTGCTTGGCCTGCTGTGTTCATTCAGCTCTACACCTTGTTATCTCAGATTCTCCAGCATCTGCAGTTCCTATTATCTCTAGAAAATAGTCTACACTGCTATT
This sequence comes from Ginglymostoma cirratum, assembly GCA_024137785.1. NCBI lineage: Eukaryota > Metazoa > Chordata > Chondrichthyes > Orectolobiformes > Ginglymostomatidae > Ginglymostoma > Ginglymostoma cirratum. The sequence continues at coordinate 15,156,560 of JAHRHZ010000038.1, read as the reverse complement.
GTTCCTACCAAATGCATAAACTTGCATTTTCCCACATTGTATTCCATCTACTATTCTTAGCCCACTCTCCTAGCCTGGCCAGGTTCTTCTGCAGCCTCCCATTTCCTCAACACTACCTGTCCCTTCACCTACTTTCGTATCATCTACAAATTTAATAACAGTGTCCTCAGTTCCTCCATCCAGATCGTTAATATATAACATGAATAGGTATGGTCCCAACATGGACCCCATTAATTCCACTAATTACGGATGTCATCCTGAAAAAGGCACCTTTAACCCCACTGTCTGCCTTCTCCCAGTTAGACTATCCTCTATCCATGCCTGTACCTTGCTTTAACACCATTGGCTGTTATCTTATTTAGCAGCCTCCTGTACAGCACCTTGTTAAAGGCCTTCCGGAAATCCATCTGTTGGCTCTCCTTCATCTAACTTGTATGTTACTTTCTCAAAGAATTCTAACAGATTTGTCAGGTATGACCTCCCCTTGACGAAGCCATGATAATTATTTTATGATGCACTTCCAGGTACCCCGCAATCTCATCCTTAAAAATGGACTGTAAAATCTTACCAGTGACTGAGGTCAGGCTAACTGGTCTATAGTTTCCTGTATTCTACCTCCCTTCCCTTCTTAAACAGTGGTGTTACATTAGCCATTTTCCAGTCCTCTGCAAACCTCCATGACTCAGTGATTCCTGAAAGATCACCACCAGTGTCCTCATAATCTCCTCAACTATTTTCTTCAGAACTCAGGGGTGTAGTCCATCTGATGCACTAATTTATCCACCTTCAGACTTTTCGGCTTCCCCAGCACCTTCTTTGTGGTAATGGCCATGACAGCCATGTCTGCCCCTTGACTCTTTTGAAGTTATTGTATACTGCTGGTGTTTTCTACTGTGAAAATTGATGCAAGTTACCTGTTTAGTTCCTCTGCCATTTCTTTGTTCCCCATTATTACTTCTCCAACCTTATTTTCCAGTAGTCCAATGTCCACTCTTACCTTTATCTTACCTTTTAAATAAGAACTCTTATAATAGAACTCCTGCAATCTTCTTTTATATTAGGTGGCTTACTCTTGTATTTCATCTTCTCCCACACTTATTGCTTTTTTAGTCGTCCTTTGCTAGTTTTTAAAGGCTTCCCAATCTTCTGGCTTCCCATTCATCTTCACCACATCATACGCTTTTTCTTTTGTCTTTGTGCTGTCCCTGACTTCGTTTGTCAACCATGATTGCCTCATCCTCCCCTTTGTGTGTTTCTTCTTCCTTAGGATGAATTTCTGCTGTGCCTCCTGAAGTACCCGCAGAAACTCCTGCCATTGCTGATCCACCAGTTTTCCTGCTGGGCTCGCCTTCCAATCAACTCTGGCCAGCTCCTCCCTCCTTTCTTTCTAGTTACCTTTACTCAATTGCAAGGACATGAGGGACATCTCAAAAGGTTCTAAAGCCATTAAAGTGACAGAACCTGAAATGTCAAGAATTATAAAGTCAGAATGAAATCTTCAATCATGCAAGAAAGAGGTTTCAGAGCTTCAAATCAAATTCATGACCAGAAGCTTCAGTTAGGGTGGATCGTGCCACATCTGCGCAGGAGGAAGCCTAAAGGAGGCAACACATTTTTGTTAACCAGCATTAAGAACATCAATGAGAGCTTGACATGTTTAAAGAAAAATTTCACTCCTCAGAAATACCCATCCAGAAGATCAACCTCAAGCTACTAATAAAAAGTTATCCAGAGAACAACATCCTTAAGTCTTAAGTACATCTTGCAGAAATTGTTGATCTGCATAGATCGCCACTGGAGACAGCAAAAGAAACCATAGGTAAACTATAGAAACTCTTGAGAGTATTTTCAGTCTCAATAGCAGTGGTCGGAAGCTGCCATTCTCCTCTTGCAATGTTTTCACCTCCATGGAAGTGACAAGACCAAAAAATATATTGCACATCCTGCAAGAGAGCAGAAAATGTGGTTGGAAGTGGTGCCTCACGAGAAAGAGATTAGAGAATGATGGTGGATACAGGTCATTAATGTAAAATGGGATGATTGGGTATCATTAAAAAAACAACTTGAGGACATGTAGTGTAAAGGGAATGCATTTAGAAAAGCTATTGATCATGTCTGAAAGTGGTATGTCATAGTGACATTAGATCACATAGAATGGTAGGCTAGGTTTGTGGGACACCGGATAAGATGCCTTCACCATATTCTAAATATAATCATGTTCAGGGAAATCCATGGTTGCTCAAACAAAAGCATGGATCTCACATTGAGTGAGCAGTCCCTTTATTCCACCTGCCTTTATTGAAGTTCATTTTCCAGTTACATTCCCATTCTCCATGTTTATTACCATCTTCCTGCACTTTGTGCCAGTCTTTAGTATTAATTATTTAAACCCCTTAATTTGACGTTGACGACAAATTTTGGGATTGTGCTTCCAATTCCAAAGTCCAAATCATTGTATAAATAGTCCCACCCACATCCTTGTCAAAAAATCACTTTTGTCTTATATTCTCACCACAAGCATGCTCTTGCATATCTTTAAAAGCAACCCTGATTAAGGCAGGAGATCCTGATTAAAGAGATAAATGTTGCAATATGTGGCTGAACTACTGTTCTTTACATTTGATCTTATAAAACTTAGAAAGATACCTTAAAAAAGATTTTGAATTTGTAATATGTTCCCAGATTAGATTTTTTGTTTGCTTTTTGTGCACCCATATTCTTTAAAAGTGAAATCCACCAATATTTCCAGAAAAATGCTTAAACAGAGGGCTAGCAACTTTAATGAAAAATAATCCTAGGAAACAACGTAACTGCTTTCTTTCTCCTGTCAGATTGGAATCAGATGATTCTACAAATTCCTGGCCAGTGATATCCAGATAGATGGACAAGGGCAGCATGGTAATAAATCTTTTCAAGCCTCAGTGATACTGGCATAGTTAGTCACTGACAGGTAGACAAGAGCATCTTAATAAGGACTCCTATCAAACCATACTATTTCAGGCAGTTACTCACAGATTGATGAGCAGGAGAAGCTTATCACAAAGATCTTTGAAGTGTCACAGTAATTAACTCAAGTGACACAGATGGACAGGGGCAACCTGTAATAAGTCTATTTAACTTTGCTATATGAGAACACATGCAGTTAATAGGTTGGAGGTAAGAAGGAAGTCTTCACAAATTCCTTCGTGGTGACTAGGTACAAGTATAGCATATTGTACTTATCTATATGTACACATTAGTTGAGGAATGGGTCTTCTTAGTCCTGTTGCTGAAGACATTGCAGGATAAAAATAAACACACAGTATTCCCTTGGGACTTGTATAGTCCATTTTAATTTTACCTGCTGATTCAATGCACAAGGCTTCATTGAAGTTGTTGATGGGAAAGAGGCATTCAACATGAAAGAGGAAAGAGAAAACTCAGCTGCTTTGGTCCAGTTCTAGAAATGTCTGAGGCAGAAAGTTCCTGTTACAATCAGAGAGATTCATGGAACTGACAGTTTTGAAAGTTTTAGAAAAAGTATAATAACCAGAATGAGGTGGAAAATATGATTTTAGTATCCTGTTTATCACTGTTCTGTGTATTTCAACCTCTTCTGAAATAGATCAACAACTATTCGCAGGGGATTGGTTATAATGGTACATTTGCTTCTTATTCAGGTCATTAAAGAGAGGAAGCTGTGCAACATCCTATTGATACACAATCAAATAGAAATGTGGTGCAAAAAATGCACAAATGAGTTTCCCTCAGGAATAATTTCAAATTATTATCACAAAGGTCTAATAGCAATGTATGGAGCTAAAGATGTCATTCTGTTGTTTGGGCTGAAGCATACACACTCTGGATAAAGAGGAGAAAAGTATAATGGCAGACAAAAACAAACAAAGGCCCAGATAATCTGATCAGGGTCAGAAGTCTATTTTCAATCCCGATATGATTAAAAATTACCCACTTTCCTTTGGAGAAATTCTGTGCTGGAGATTCCTGGACAGTCTCAGGTTACAAGTAGTCCAAAAGTCCTCAGACCCAGCAGCACAGAAGATCTTTGGAGAAACCAACATCCTTTTTTTGGAGCCGTATATCACGTTCTGTGATTGAAATGTCCAGCTGCGCAATCAGTCATTTTTACAAATCCTGTGAAAGAGTAATTCTGTAAGGTAAGTGTGGGGTTCGGATGCCAGTTGGGTGAGTCCACTAAGGTGTCACATGGGTGAGCTGTCAGGTAGATAGTGAATGTATACTCACGATAAGCTAGTATTCAGGTCCTGCGGGGTTGGCTTGGAAGAATGAGGTCCTGCAGGAGCAGGATATTGGTTCAGAATCAGTGGGGAAGGGGTGCGGAGTGATATTAGGCTGGGGCCATGTCGAGTCAAAGGGATGTTGAGCCAGAGTCAGCACAAGGTGGTGTCAGGTTGAAGGGTCATTGGACCACGGTGGATCAGAGCAGGGGTTTGTCAAGTCAGACTGGGGAGTCAGATTGGGCTGGGGGGCTGTGCTGGGTCCAGAGGTGTCAGGGCCAGGATGCTGAGAGGTTGGCAGCAGAGGGTACATGTGTTGAGTCCAGGGATGTTGGGCCAGCAAAGTTAGGTTGGGGGTTCTGGCTCAAAGGAATTGTGTCAGCTCATGTAGGTTCAGCTGGGGGTGTGGGGGAGGTGACAGGAGAGGGTGAGTGAGTGGGGAAGGAGTGACAGGGGCATAGAAATGAGATAAGTGGGGGAAGGCTGAGTGTTGGATTGAGGTGGGATTGCCAAACAAATAGTGATAATACTGAGTCTGATAGGGTTGGGTCAGAAGGCTGTCAGGGTGGTTTGAGGGGAGAGCTGGGTTGTGTGAGAGGGGGTTTCTGGTCAAGACGGTGAGGTGTCAGAGAGGAACAATTGTGGGGTCAGTGGTGAGTTGGAGGTTCAGCTTAATAGTTACTCTGGAGTTAGAGTTGTTTTTTTTTAATTTTCTAACTTCTCCTGGGTAACTATTGAACATAATTTGAGTCAGAACCATCAGAACTTTTGGCTTTAAGGGGCTTTTTCCAAGAGTTACATATGCAGGGGAATTGTCTATTAGAAGGTTAGATTTCCCAAGGAATTCCACATGGTTTCAATGCACAGCTCCATATTGCACTGCTCAATCCATATGGTTTCAATGCACAGCTCCATATTGCACTGCTCCAACCACTCTTTGGCCATTGGAACAGCTGGGCAAAAATGTTCTTGCCAGCAACAAATTGTTTGCCCTTGTCTAACCCTGTTAATTCAAAGTCTTTATTCAAACTTTCATTAGCTCAGTGAGACATTTTAAGTCAGAAATCCCTTTTCAGATATGCAGCTCTTAAGTTGATACATCGGTGCAGTTCTGTAACAGTGTGAGCAGCGGCCATACTTTGGGTAAAAAAAATTAAACTCAGATTATAAATGCTTGTCCGGTGTATAAAAAAAAAATCCATTGTACATTTGTGAAGAAGAGCAAAAGGATTTCCCAGTTTTTGACAATGTTCATTCCCCAATAGTATCATCAGAATATATTAACTGATCATTCATCTCAGTGCTGATTGTAGAGCTTCGCTGTTTGCCCATTGACTGCTGTGTATAACAAATTAACAGTGATCATTATAGTTCAATACTATGATTCATGAGCTTTGAAGGGATATCCTAAGGAAGTTGATGTCCTCTTTATACCTCTTAATTTGAATTTAAATTAATTAATTTTGACAATACACTACAGGAGTTGTTTTTGTACAAATTTAATTTAAAATCAACAGATAATTTAAATTAAGTTACTTCAAATTAAAGAGTACATCGAATTATATTGTACTTTTTAAAAAACTCAACAGAAATAGTGAACTTATTCATTTTTGAAGAGGGATATGAATAACCATATTCACATTATAGGAATATCTCTCAAAATTGCTTTCATTAAGGATTTGGAGATGTTGGGCTGTAATATTGAAGTAGTTTTTTTTCCGCTTCAGTAAGTTGGAGGATCATTCCCATTACAAAGGCTCTGTAAACCTCATTGGTACCTAGAGTTCTGATTCCACACAAGTCAATGGTATGGTAAGGGAATGCCTGGCAGTAAAGCCATGACTGCAGGGTTAGTTTAGGCATAGATGGCCCGACTGTCACTTACAATGCCACCACCATGCCCAACTAACTCTGAATTCAGACAGAACACAAGAATAGGTTCCAGAAGATCCAGACTATACATTATTTTTGAGGCCCGAGACTGAAAGAGAGTCCTTCTGTCATCAATAGGGAAGTAAATTGCTGCACCTAATTTTATTTTTGCCAGAAAGTATTTTTCCCCCAAGTGGTAAAGAATGATGAAGCAGTGAGTGTTGGCTTCCAATGTGGCAAACAGGAATGAATAGAACATTTTTTGTTTAGCAGGCTTTCACAATTGGGAAACCCAAGGATCAGTAGTTGTGTCTAAGTTGGTTACAATGCATGTTAATGATTTGGATGAGTTCATACAAACCCAGACTCCAGTTCCATGTAATCTGTGTCACTATGACATAGCACACATATTCAGTAGTTACCCTTAGTGGAAATAATAAAATCCACTTTAATCTACACTCACTCTGCTGATAAGAAAATGTCTAAATGGAATAGTTGTCATTTGGGAGGAGGAGGGAGGAGTGCTTATTGATGTTCATCCAGCTCTGCACCCTGTTAACAGAGTGTGACCTGATACAGATCTTGAAGGTTAGGAAAGGGTTTGTTAGTGAGGATATTTCCATTTGCTGGCAAGACCAAAAAATAAGTATCAATAATACAATGTAGTTACTAATAAATCCAACAGAGAAGTCAAGAGCAACTTCTTTACCAAGACAATGATTAGCACATGGAATTCATTACAACAGAGTGGTTGATATTTTCAGTATAGAGGCATTTAAAGGAAAGCTAGATAAACACAAGAGGGTGAAATGAATAGACGCATATATCAACAGAGAATTAGAAAAAGAATGGAAGAGGGTCAATGTGATGCATAAACTTGAGTGCTGATGATATATTGGTAATGTCTGTGGCCTAGTGATCGAGAAACTAGGCTAATGCTTTGGTTCAAATCATACCATGGCATTGCAACTTTAATTAATTTCATAAATCTAAAGATAGACTTAATTCAGGTGCCATGACAATAATTATTGGTTGTTCTAAAAGGCCATCTGATTCACTCATTCAGTTTAAGAAAATAATTCTGTTGGCCTACATGTAACTCCAGGCCCACAGATGTATTTAAATTTTACTTGCCTTTGCTCAAATGCCAAGCAAGCCACCCAATTAAGGGCAAGTAGGAACAAAAACAAAATCGGTGGAAAAACTCAGCAGAACTAAAGAAGGGTCATTGCGCCTCAAACGTTAACTCTACTCCCTCTCCGCAGATTCTGCTTGACCTGCTGAGATTTTTCCAGCAATTTTTGTTTTTGTTTCTGATTTCCAGCATCCACAGCTTTTTTTTGATAAGGACAAGTAGGGATGGGCAATAAGTACTGGCCTTGCCTGAAACACTAAATCTGGTGAAGGAATAAAATAATAAACATCAGTGTAAACCTTTTAGACCAAATGCCTGGCTCTGTGCTGTGAGTACTATGTGATAATATGTAAACTAAATCTGTGCAACAATGCGAACTGAGTAAAGCCTTTGTATTACAGCATCCATACAGATTGTTTACAAAAGAACATAGGACACAGGACATACAGCACAGTACAGGCCCTTTGGCCACGATGTCGTGCTGACCTATTATCCTACTCTACGATCAAACTACCCTGTATACCCTACATTTTACTATCCTCCATGTGCCTATCCAAGAGTCGCTTGAATGTCCCGAATGTATCTGACTCCATTACCACCACCGGCGGCGCATTCCATGCACCCACCACTCTCTGTGTAAAGAACCTACCTCTGACATCTCCCCTACACCTTCCTCCAATCACCTTAAAATTATGCCCCCTCATAATAGTCATTTCTGCCCTGGTGAAAAGTCTCTGGCTAACCACTCTATCTATGCCTCTCATCATCTTGTATATCTCTATCAAGTCACCTCTCATCCTTCTTCACTCCAATGGGAAAAGCATTAGCTCCCCCAACCTTTCCTCATAAGACCTTCCCTCCAGTCCAGACAACATCCTGGTAAATCTCCTCTGCAACCTCTCTAAAGCTTCCAGATCCTTCCTATAATGAGGTGGCAAGAACTGAACACAATATTCCAAGTGTGGACTAACCAGGGTTTTACAGAGCTGCAGCATAATCTCCCGGCTTTTAAACTCAATGCCCCTGCCAATGAAAGCCAACACACCATACACCTTCTTTATAACCCTATTAACTTGTGAAGCAACTTTGAGGAATCAATGGACGTGGACCCCAAGATCCCTCTGTTCCTCCACACTGCCAAGAATCCTGCCATTAACCCTGTATTCTGCGTGCAAATTCGACCTTCCAAAATGAATCACTTCACACTTTTCTGGTTTGAATTCCATCTGCCACTTCTTTGCCCAGCTCTGCATCCTGTCAATGGCCCGTTGCAACCTACAATAGCCCTCCACACTATCCACAACTCCACCAACCTCCATGTCATTGGCAAACTTACTAACCCATCCTTCCACTTCCTCATCCAAGTCATTTGTAAAGATCACAAAGGGGAGAGGTCCCAAAACAGATCCCTGTGGAACACCACTGGTCACCCAGCTTCAGGCTGAATATTCTCCATCTACTATCACCCTCTGTCTTCGATTGGACAACCAATTCTGTATTCAGACAGCCAAATTTCCCTGACTCCCATGCCTCCTTATTTTCTGAATGAGCCTACCATGTGGAACCTTATCAAATGCCTCGCTAAAATCCATATACACCACATCCACTGCTCTACCTTCATCAATGTGTTATAAGGCTTGTGAGGCATGACCTGCCCCTCGCAAAGCCATTGTGACTATTTCTAACAAACTGTGCTTTTCCAAATAATAATAAATACTATCTTTCGGAATCTTCTCCCATAATTTGCCCACCACAGAAGTAAGACTGACTGGCCTGTAATACCCAGGATTATCCCTATTCCCTTTCTTGAACAGGGAATAACGTTTGCCACCCTCCAATCATCTGGTACTACTCCAGTAGACAATATGTACCCTCTGAAGATAGAATGCAGCGAACAGCTGGCACATGAGAAATAATTAAAACCAAAATTCATATAAAATTAAGAAAGAGGCACAGTATAAGAAATTGCCATTTGTCATTTCAAGTCCAATAATTTCAGACTTTGTATAATGTGTTGCATTGGCCGTGCCAGTTCACCACTCTGTAGGTGAACTGCTGATTATGATGAAATGTACTGCCACCACCCTCTTTAAGTGTATGAAACTACAGGCTCTGCTTGTTCTTACGTAATAGAATCCCACAGTGTGGTAGCAAGCCATTCGTTCCTTCAAATCCACACCAACCTTTCAAACAGCATCCCACCCAGATTCACTCCCCCATTCTACCCCTGTATCCCTGCGCTTCCTATGGCTAATCCACCTCGCCTCCACATCCCTAGAAACAATGGGCAATTTAGCATGGCCAATCCATCTAACCTTTGGACTGTGGGAACACCTGGTGGAAATCCATGCAGATGTGGGGAGAATGTACAAACACCACACAGACAATCACTTGAGGCTGGAATCGAACCTGGGTCCCTGGAGCTGTGCGGCAGCAATGTTAACCACTGAGCCACCACGCTACCATGTGGCAGAGGAAAACCACCTCCTAGTCTAACCAGAAGAGTGTCTGCGATTAACAAGATTTAATTTATTGTATGTGAGCAGCTAGTTACAGATCACATTAATGTGATAGAGTTTATCGCAGAGAGACATTGAGGAGGATTGAACATTAGGTCTCACTCCTCAGTGATCTTAAATGCTTCTGTCCACAAATCCATATGCATGATCGTAATTGGTGGCATTTATGACATTCCTTAGAATAACCCTGTCAGACTCTTATTTTTGGACTTTATTCATTCACTGGGCAGCATTTATTGCCCATCCTTAATTGCCCAGAAAGCAGGTTATGAGTCAACCACATTGCTGTGTGTAGAGTCACATGGAGGCCAGACCAGGCAAGGATGGCAGTTTCCTTCCCTAAACGATATTGGTGAACTAGATGGGGTTTTCCAACAATCAACAATGGATTCATGGTCATCATTAAACTCTTAACTTAAGATTTTTTTTATCGAATGCAAATTCCACCATCTGCCAGGGCAGGATTTGAACCCAGGTCCCAGACCTGGTTCTCTGGATTAACAGTCCAGCAATAATGCCAATAGACCATAACCTCATATACCACAGAATATACTGATTAATCTTCCCTCAGAACAATTTAATCACCTGAAGGAAAATTCTGTCTATATCTATACACACTCATGAATTTATAATTGAGTAAACTCAGGATATTTCATCTCAACACCTTTGTTATTCTATTCTAGTCTTTGAGAATATGCACCATCCCAACATTACTGAAACCAACATAACCTACAGTGCATTTTACTAACTGAATATTTACCTAACTCTATTATCGCAAAATTTGCTGCAATTCAGATAAGCATCTGCAGTTTTTATACATACTATTTGACATTTTTTTTTGCTGAGAACCTGTTCCACAAATCCATCTACCTGCAGGGGAGCCTTTGTTTTCCCAATATTGAGTCTTGGTTGAAGTTTTTACTTTTATAATCTGGCAGGAAGGTCGCAATTCAAGCATATTTACTTGCTTACACCCACATTATCTTATGCCTCACTGCTTCAAAGACCTGGACCTTACTTGCCAACACCTTCTCATTGGCTTTGTTCCAATAAAAACAAATTCAGCTCTGCAGGTCTCAACTCATGCCTCTCTGAACTCTTGCTAATCCATCATTATACGATTGAAGGTAAGGAAGGGCTTTTAACCTGACAAGGTGGGTGGATTTGTGAGTGGATGGCAGGTTAAAAGGGCAGAAATTGCCGGTTTGGCTGGAAGCCAGCAGGAACCTCTGTCTTTAAACTGTACATTTGGTCCTGTGAGACAGACAAGTCTGCAATTTCCATATGTAAACTGCAGATTTTCTGTTTCTTTAATATTGTATGCAAGATTTCCCAGGCTTCCGGCAATTTACCAGAGACCTGACAGGCCACGGCAAGGGACGGGCAACAAATGCTTTAAAAACCACAATCTTAGCTTCACGCTGAGGTGAAAGGCTTTTGCTCCTTTTACAAGTCCAGTGAATGTGCTTTCGTTACTTTGATCTACCCTCCCCAGCTGTCAACTTTCAGATCAGCAGCCAGCCACATATGTAGCTTTACGTTGGACCTTGGATGAGAGACCATGGGAAACAACAGCATTACCATTAGCAACAGTCTGCTGTTCAACAGCTTGCTCACAGGGGAGTGGGCATGAGCTCACAGCTACAGTTCGTCACAGGCTAAAGTAGAGGAAATGGCGATATCCCAGTGCTTCAGGAATTTGGGAATTTTCATCAGGTAACCTCCTAAAAGAAGACTTCTTGTCAAATGGACCAAGTGGGCAAACATTGCCAATGGCTGTCAAAGTCCCAACAGACATCAATTTCCTCAGATAACAAGCGTGGGGCTGGATGAACACAACAGGTCAAGCAGCAGCATAGGAGCAGGAAAACTTGACGTTTTGGGCCTAAACCCTTCATCAGAAATGGGGGAGGGGAAGAGGGTTCTGAAATAAATAGGGAGAGAGGGGGAGGTGGATAGAGGATGGATAGAGGAGAGGATAGGTGGAGAGGAGGCAGACAAGTCGAAGAGGCGGGGATGGAGCCAGTAAAGGTGAGTGTAGATAGGAGATGGGGGTGTGGCTTGAGGTGAGAGGAAAAACAGGTTAGGGAGGTGGAGATGAGCTGGGCTGGTTTTGGGATGCGGTTGGGGGAGGGGAGATTTTGAAGCTTGTGAAATCCACATTGATGCCATTGTGCTGCAGGGTTCCCAGGCTGAATCTGATTTGCTGTTCCTGCAGCCTTCGGTGGCATCACTGTGGCATTGCAGGAGGCCAAGGATGGACATGTCATCTGAGGAATGGGAGGGGGAGTTGAAATGGTTCGCGACTGGGAGGTGCAGTTGTTTGTTGCGAACTGAGCGCAGGTGTTCTGCAAAGCGGTCCCCAAGCCTCCGCTTGGTTTCCCCAATGTAGAGAAAGCCACAACAGGTACAGCGGATGCAGTATACCACATTGGCAGATGTGCAGGTGAACATCTGCCTGATGTGGAAAGTCTTCTTGGGGCCTGGGATTGGGGTGAGGAAGGAGGTGTGGGGGCAGGTGTAGCACTTCCTGCGGTTACAAGGAAAAGTGCCGGGTGTGGTGGGGCTGGAGGGGAGTGTGGAGTGGACAAGGGAGTCGCGGAGGGAGTGGTCCCTCCGGAAGGCAGATAAGGGCGGGGAGGGAAAAATGTCTTTGGTGGTGGGGTCTGATTGCAGATGGCGGAAGTGTCGGAGGATGATGCGTTGGATCCGGAGGTTGGTGGGGTGGTATGAGAAGACGAGGGGGATTCTTTTTTGGTTATTGTTGCGGGGACGGGGCGTGAGGGATGTGTTCTGGGAAATGCGGGAGACACGGTCAAGGGCGTTCTCGACCACTGCGGGGGAGAAGTTGCGGTCCTTGAAGAATGAGGACATTTGAGATGTGCGGGATTGGAATGTCTCATCCTGGGAGCAGATGCGGCGGAGGCGAAGGAATTGGAAATAGGGGATGGCATTTTTGCAGGAGGGTGGGTGGGAGGAGGTGTATTCCAGGTAGCTGTGGGAGTCAGTGGGCTTGAAATGGACATCTGTCTCTAGGTGGTTGCCCGAGATGGAGACAGAGAGGTCCAGGAAGGAGAGAGAAGTGTTGGAGATGGTCCAGGTGAACTTCACCTCTGCCTCCTTCCCAGGGATCAGTTGATATTAGTGGGGTCTCACAAACCTGTTGCCCACAAGCACAACTCACGGATGACTGATCCAATGTTTTTCCCTCTTTTTGGTTCCCTCACCACCTTCTGCAGACCCGGTCCGGCTGCTACGTCCTTTAGGACCCGACCAGCTCGATCAGTAGTACTGCTGCAGGACCACCCTTGGTGGTGGACATTGAAATCCCCCACCCAGAGTACATTTTCTGTGCTTCCTCCAAGTGTTGTTCAACATGGAGGAGTACTGATTTGTCAGTCAAGGGAGGACAGCACATGGTAATCAACAGGAGGTTTCCTTCTTTATGTTTAACCTGAAGCCATGAGACTACATGGGGTTCCAGAGTCAATGCTGAAGACTCCCAAGGCAATGCCCTCCCAACTGTCTACTACTGTACTGCCATCTCTGCTGGATCTGTCCGGCTAGTGGGACAAGACATATCCAGGGATGGTGGTGGTGGTGTCTCGGACATTATCTGTAATGTATGATTCCTTGCGTATGACAATGGCAGGTTCTTGCTTTACTACTCTATGAGACAGTTCTCCCAATTTTGGCACTAGCCCCCAGCTGTTAGTAAGGAGGAAAACAGCAGGTCAGGCAGCATCAGAGGAGGAGGAAAGTCGACGTTTCAGTTTTACACCCTTCATCAGGATTGGGGAAGAGGAACGGAGCTGGGAAGTAAATGGAGAGAGGAGGGTGGCGCTTGCTGAAGGTAGGTGGGATGATGATAGGTGAATGCAGGTAGGGAGCAGTGGGGATTGGTCAATCGGAAATGGAGGGGCGGATAGGTGGGAAAGAAGATGGACAGGTTGTGTCAAGTCAAAGAGGTGGGGATGAGAGGGAGGGTTGGACATCGGATGAGGCTGGGGGTGGGGAGATTTTGAAACTAGTGAATTCTATGCTGAGGCAATCGGGCTGTAGACTCCCGAGGCAGAATTTGAGGTGTTGTTCCTCCAGTTTGCATGTGGCGGCATTACATGGCACTGGAGGAGGTCCAGGATGGACATGCCACCCAGGGAGTGGGAGGGGAAGTTAAAGTGGTTGGCGACCGGAAGGTGGGGTTGATTATAGCAAACAAAGCACAGATGCCCTGCGAATCGGTCACTGAATCTGTGTTTGGTCTCACTGATGTAGAGGAGACCACATCGGGAGCAACAGATACAGTAGATCAGGTTGGAGGAAGTACAGGTGAACCTCTGTCTGATATGGCAAGTTTGTCTTGGGCCTTGGATGGAGATGTGAGGGGAGGTGTAGGGGCAGGTGTAGCACTTCCTGCATTTGCAGGGAAAGGTGCCAGACCTGACACTGACTGTCCATCTTCTTTCCCACCTCTCCACCCTCCGCTGACCTATCCCCACTACCCCTTACCTGCAACCACCAATTACCGTGCCACCTACCTTCTGCCAGCCCTCCTCCTATTTATTTCCAAGCTCCCTTCCCCCTTCCCAGTCCTGACGAAGGGTGAAAACCCAAAACATCGGCTTTCCTGCTCTTTTGATGATGCCTGACCTGCTGTGTTCCTCCAGCTCCACTCTGTATTTACTCTGACTCCAGCATCTGCAGTTCTTGTTATTTCTGTCAGTAAGGAGTACTTTGCAGATTTGACAGGCATTGTCTTTCTCGGTGTCAGGTTGATGCCAGGTGGTACATCCACTTTCATTTCTTGAAACCTCATAGCAATTGATACAACTGAGTGGCTTGCTAAACCATTTCAGAGGGCAGTTGAGAGTTAGCTACTTTCCTGTTGATCTGGAGTCACATTTAAGTCAGACCAGGTGAGGTTGACAGATTTCTTTTCCTGAAAGCATTGGTCAATTAGGTGAGCTTTTCCCCAATGACCAACGATGGTTTAATGGTCATTCGTAGATTCTTAATTCCAGATATTTTCTATTGAATTCAAATTCCACCATCGTAGTAGGATTTGAACCCAAATCCCCAGGACATTTGCCGACTTTCTCGATTAATAGCCTGGCAACAATAGCACTAGGCTATTGCCTCCCCAGTAGCTGCTGTCACTGTGAACTTACCTTTAGCAAAAGTGTATTGAAGCTTAAATTTGTTGCGAAGTTGAGTCAATGCATAAATTTCCAAATATCCCCACCCACCAACTTCTGCAGCCTCCTCTAATGAATAATCAAATTCTGCCCACTCTGAGCCATTGTCAGATACTCCAGTTGGTGGGTTTTTCTGCAGTGTTGACTATGACAGGAAAATATCTAACACAATGTTCTCTAGTACATATACAGTTCTCTGAATGCTGGAGTGAGATGCAAAATAGGCCAAGAGACCCAGGGGGGAGAGCAGACTTCTTTTCATGTTCCTCTGGAATTCGATGTCTGAAATGGTGGTGAAAGCAGTTTCAATTATAATCGACAAACGGGGACTGAGTCTAATAGAATAACTCTTGTATAGACTCAAAGAGGCCAAATGGCCTGTTCCTTTGCTACATCATTCTATGATGATTCATTTCAGTGAGGAGGAACGTTACTCATATTACGAACCTGAAACAAGCACAGATTAAAATCAACATGACTGCAGATTGAAAATCCAGTACCTGACAACACTTTTTTTTCCAAATTTGTAGGGACTGGTTAAACAGCAGTGCTCTAACTATAAACCTTTCAACATGTCACTAGAATCCATTCGTGCTGTGCCAACACACAAACCTGCCAGCTCATCCTACAACCTGTAAACACACTGAATGTGATGGAAACAATCCTACTGGGGATTTAACAGAGGAGGTGAAAGGGACTTTTTAATTAGACTAAATTCTGTTCCAGTAAATGAACTGGCTGTGCACTGAAAATAGATTTCAAAATGGCTTTATGCAACCTGTGTTATAAAAAGGATTAATGCACTTAAGAATCAGTTTTTATTACAAAGCCTGCTGTGCCAGTTAAAACTATTATGTATGAGTTCTCCTTTCTTAACACGCCAATAGGATTAAATTATATTGGTTTACTGGTCTTTAGAGGTTTCATTCTGCAATTATATGATACAATCAAACATTTAATTTCTGGTTTATTTGAACTATTGTTTGTGTATTTGCCATTGTCTTGTTCTCAAATATTAATTGAATTAAGACACCATTCCAGTCAGGAAAGTATGGTAAGACATTTTCAAAATGACGCACAACATTTAGTTACAGAGAAAATCAGGACTTTAAAGATAGTCAATGAATGAATGTTTCCTGGATTTAATTATTGCTTACCATATGTTCAGCACAGATAGCATAAAGGTGAGACCTTTCAATAGATCAACATTCAGTCTTCAAAGGTCTTTGCTTTCAGCGATTAAGTGTTTCATCACTCGAAAGAGGGGCCTCCCAAGGTCACAAATTAATTAATTTATATCGAACAGCAGAAATTTTCAGTTTTCACTCTCTGACAAGCTTTGAGATTGCATAAAGTTTAATTTTTATCTTTTTGTTAGTAGCCAGCATAGTCTTTTGAGCTCATATTATGTTGAAGGAGAATGTCCATCTGTTAATGATGCGCTGGATCAATTATTATGGTTCTTATAAAATAAGTTGTGAGGTCTGAGTCATGTGTCATGACTTTGATTCTCCCTTTTCCTGTGGCTGTGGTAATAATCAGCATTATAGAATGTTTTATACAGAAATAAAAGGACTGAAGATTGATTAAAGCACAATGGCATGGAAACCAGAGCTGGAAATGATCCAGCTTCATAAGCATGCAAATATGCAATGCTGGCAATGATTTCCAGGACAAAGTTCTATTAAATTATCTCAGTGGCACACTACATTGCCAACCAACAAAAGGAGAATTCTTACAAGGAAAGGTCATCTTTAAAAAAGTAAGTTTTAAATGAGTTGATAGTTAATTTTCATCCAAAGGAGGCCTTATAAGCTCTCGGCTAATGTTGGGGAAAACATAATGATTGAATAACCAGCCACAGCAGCTTGAAGTCTTATCTTATTCAGGGGAATCTTCAATTTTTGGCTTTGAATCCTACCAAACAGCTTTCCCAACAGCAGTCAGTCAGTGTACTAATTAACCTTTCCTAATAAATTTTACAGCTCTTACAATACACAGATTAGTCATTTTTGAATGCATCATTTGAATGAATATTTCTAATTCCAGGTCGTGTGTTTTCATTTTGTTTTCTGAAGAACTTGTGTTTTTCTATCAAAGCTCCAACACTAAGGTTCTTATCTGTAAATTCAGACAAACCCATTTTTGTGATAAAGAGCTACTATTATCAGGAAATTACAAGTTGGAAAAGTGCTGTAAAAATGATTTGACAGTTAATGGTAATCAAAGATGGTAAAATTACATGTATAGCCACCTTCAATTTTAATAATTAAGCTGTTATGAAATGTTTGCAACCTGTGATCTGCTAATAAAACATCATTGTAATTTTTGTGCCCATCATTTACTTGGTGAATGCTAATCCTGTATCCCTGGTTCCAACATATGGAAAGAAGCTGAGGTTTTAACTCCTACTCTTGAAATGTCTAATGCTAGGGGGCATGTATTTGAGGTGAGAGGGGCGAGGTTAAAGGAGATGTGAGGGGCAAGTTGATTTACACAGAGAGTGGCAGGAGTCTGGAACACGCTGCCGGGGCAGAGATGAAAGCAGATACGATAGGGGCATTTAAAGGATTTTTGGATGAGCGCAGGAATGGAGGGATATGGACTAAGGGCAAGCAGAAGGGATTTGTTTAATTTGGTATCACGTTCGGCACAACATTGTAGGCCGAAGTGCCCCATTCCTGTGCAGTACTATTCTATGTTCTAAGTTCTACATCTGTTCACGCCCAGTCAGCTTCCCACTTAAAACACACAGGAAGAAGTAGGAAAGGGGAGGCAATAGCCTAGTGGTATTATCGCTGGACTGTTAATCAAGACACCCAGGTAATGTTCTGGGCACACAATTTCAAATCCTGCCAATGCAGATGGTGAAGCTTGAAATCAATGAAAATCTGAACTTAAGAGTCTAATGATAACCATGAAACTACTGTCAATTATTGGAAAAAACCATCTGGTGAACTGCCAACTGGCATCCCTACCTAGTCTGGCCTATATGCGACTCCAGAGCCACTGCAACACGGTTGACTCTTAACTGCTCTCTCGGCCCAGCCAGTAATGCCCTCATTCCATGAAGGAATTAAAAAGAAAACTGGCAAGCATCAGTGTCGTGCCTGGAAGCACAGGATTAAGGTAAGGGTTATGGAAAGGGGATTTTGGGAGTGCATCAAGATCTAACGTGGATGTTTGGGCAGGGGAGGTTTCATGACTCCCAATGGAGCATTTTGAGCTTCTTTTGGTCTGGAATCCTTTCCCAGCTAACTTGACCTTGTTGTATAATGTTCTGAAAGAATTAATGCTTATGCTACACTGAACTCCACCCACCTTGTTGATGCCATGCAGTACAGAATCTTCTCAAACACTAAATGGCATGGACATTGATCAGAAAGTTGGGAAAAGTGTGTGAGAGGGCCAGCAAAGAGCTTTTCAAGAACAAAATGTCCCATTTTCCAACCAAATATTGAACATCGAGATGAGATTCTCACTAGTGAACAGCTAGAAGTCTATTTGCAAGCATTAGCATGTATTAACATCTCATTATTACCGAATCTCTCCTCATTAATATGCAGTTTCCAACTCTCCCACTAACTAGATAGAAACTAGACAACAACACTTCCCAACATGAAAGTCAAAGCAGTAACCTGGAGACTGCAGGTCACCACTTGCTTCTCTGGATCTCCACCTTGGACATCTCAGGATATACACCATAAGCAGCAATGCATGCACCCCACAACAACAGATATCAGAATCCAACACATAGCAAAATCATCAAACTTCAACAGCATGTCTCCGATCCACTTCCAAGATGGCTCTGTACTTTTGTGCTGCAGTGCACCTATCATTGGAATGTTGCTGCCAGGGCACTTTGTCTCAGTCTCCTAGCTCATGGTTTGGACCAGGCTGCATCTCAGGCTCCCTCACTCTCATAGCACTCAGTCTCTTTGTGCCAACTTTAATGCTCACAGTCTCCCTGCCTTGCCTTTTGCACTTTTCTCCCCTTGAAAGATCACAGTACGTTTGTCTTTCATTGTTGCTTAGTGGAGACACAATGCCAAGCAGCTTGTTATGATTATCAGCAGTAATCAGTCAAGGAGGTGGAATGTTGCTTTACAACACAGTGCTATGTCAATATAATAGCCACATCACGCTCCAGCAGCTTATACAGCAAACACACTGTATATACCCCAATCAAATGGCCATTTCAAAATGTCTAAAGGGGAACAGTCCTCAATCAAGGAGGCTGCCTTGAGTGAAAGGCTCCCCTGTACAGTCAGACAAGAGCTTTTGTTGATCTCAGGCCACGACAGGGACATGGTCAGTTGCCTGATTAGGGTGATCAGGGATGGAGTGTCCACATCATTTCTAGTCAGGGCCTCAGTCAGTCCTGCAATTGCCGTGCAAATAGTCAGGGCATTGATAGTAAGTTGGTCAGTGAGGTGCTGACCTGAGGTCACTGAGGTTGGGATTGGCCATTGAAATCAGTTGATGCCGTTGGCCACAGTCAGTCAGGAGTCTGCTCAATGAAAGTTGGGTGGGGGATTAGGGATACTGGGGAGATCAATTCGGGGAATTGGAGACAAAAAGCTGGAATACAGAGAGAAACTCTCCATGAAACACAGCAAAAATGACAAAACTGCATTCCGGTAAAATTCAGCCCACAAATTTGCGTGGAGACAGAGGAATTCTGTACAAAGATCCAAAGGAAACATGTATTCCTTATAGCACCAGAGAGACCTTAGTAATTATCTTGACCAAATTAATATAAACTGTAACTAACGCTATCAGGCAATAAGCTACCTTATTATCCAAGACAAATGTGTCTTCCATTTAGATTCATCGGTGGCCTACCTTCTAACACCAATGATTAGACCCTGAACTTAGCACAGAGAAAGGGGTGTACTACTGAAACCAGGCTGGTGAGTGTGGTACTTAAAATGACAACAATTCCGGCAGGAAAAGCACAACTGCATCCGTAATCAGGTCCACAGACAAAGTAGTTTTTGATTCTAATGAAAACACTGAGGCCTGAACAGAGTTTAAGAAGGGGAACACCACTTTCTCTGACATCTACTTGGGAGAACAGGTTGAAATCATAGCCTATAGGCCAGTAAGTAAATTACTAGGATGATTTTAACTGTCTGCCTGTTATATTCTCCCGAGTTGGTAGCGGGCGGGAAAGGTGAAAGAATCTCTCCTCCAGTATCAGTAACTTTCTTTCTAACCTTGTGTTTTTTGCCTGATTTTCAACAAGCATGTCTTTTCTAGTTGATAAATAAACAGAATAACAAATTCCATAATTACCAACCTTACTAAACCAGAGCCCCCCAACTATGACTTTCTCCCAGTTACATCACACAGAAAACAAAACCATCCACATCTCAGCAATAAGAACAAAAATCAGCCCAGTAGCAACAAAAGTGAATTCCCTTTGATCCAACCATCAGGAAACATCCAGTCCAGGCTCAAACTGGTAGAAAAGTGTAAGAGGCATTGCTTTAAATTCTGATGAGAGTATGTTAAGCATGTACGCTCAGGAATAGAATGGTAAAGACATTCCCTCTCCAAACTGATAGCTCTGTTAGACCGACACCTAATCTAGACATGTCTGGAACTTACAGCTCAATTTGAAGAGCCTGAATACCATTCTATTCTCTAATCAGCCATTCATTGGCCTGTCTCTGCTGCCTTCCTGAGGCAGTTTATGTTTCACCTGTATGCAATTGGAGGTCTCTGCCTGCTCTCAGCAAACTGTTACAGTCCCCTGGGAATCAAGGCAGATTCCATAGTGTCTGCTAAAAATGCACTTTCCTTTTTAATTGTTTAGTTCCTTTTTGGATCTTTGCAAAACAATGCTTCCTGAATGCATCCACAGGAATGCATTGCTTGACTTGTATCCAGCCACCATGGCTCAAAGTATGAAGTCAAAGTTCGACAGTCTGAAACATGGACCCAATTCAGAGAGCAGAGGGGCGGAGAGAGAGGCCTTTCCTATTCTGGGAGCTCATAGTTCACCGTCTCAGTGATACCAGACATGCATAGGAAGGCTGATACAGGGGGTTCTCCTATAATGCGTGTTCCGGCAATGCAAATTAGCTATAACGCGATTGCCAAATAGGTGAATGTAAAATACAAACTTGTGTTGGCTATAATGTGATTTCAATGAGTATGGATAATATATGATAAACCTCAAAAATAAAATAACTCAGAGAATAACCGTCTTCTTAGGAAAATATGTGAAGTCTTAGTTTGAAGAGATTATGCTGAACACGTTAAATGCACCTGCATTATTTAAAAATGCAGAATTTTTGAACTTGCTCATGTAAATCATTTATATCAAAAGGTGTCTGTGTTACAAACTGTTCTTTTCCAGCACTATTTTGAATACAATGTTACTCAGGTTTACAATGTATTTTAACCCCACAATTAACATCAATGCCAATGGGCTACACTAACCCTAACCCTAGCGCAGCTTCCTCTGCTTCACTGATTTGAAAATCTACCCAGAAGTCTGTGCTGATGGAATGTCAGGCCAGATCAGCATTTAAACTGAGGAGGGAATTTTACTAAAAATTGCTGACGTGTCAATTTCGGTGGAGTTTCATGGAAGGTTGCTGGCTGTGAGCTCTATTTCACACAACTTTGCACTGTTTGCACTATCGTGCAGGACTGACCATTGCTGGGATTTCCAGTGGCAGAACTCTATTTAAAGCCCAGCTATCACTTCTTTGCAAATTTAAGGTCAGAATCATAAATGTATTGGCTCTTTGGAGCATCACCTGTCTGATAAAGTGTCTTTATAACTACACTATAAGAATGAAGCTACACAGGTGAGGAAGAATTTTGCAAAAATATGATTTTTATGTATCCTTTGTGCCCCCAACCCCACTTTTCCCGTAGGCCCCATTATTTCTATAGCATGATTTTCTATGACGCAATGTTGCATAGGAATGCAACTATCACACTATAGCAGAACCCCCTGTACATCCAGCGAAAGAATGGGTACTGATTTCATGAAAGAAGAGAAAGCAAATTCTCTTTTCGAAATGATAGTCAGATATTGAAGAAGGCTGAGATTCAGATATCTTGCAGGCAAATCATTCCATTGCTGCAGGAGTTTGGAACTGATATTGGACTGCAGGGTAGTGTCCTTTGGACACAAGCATCACCAGCTGCTTCTGCAACAATGCTCCTTCTTTCATTAAGTCAGGAGTGAGAATGTCTGCTTACAGTTGCATTCCATTTGCAGATCATCAAATAATTAAGCAATCCACGTTTGCATGCAGCAAGACCAGGATACCATTCATTCTTGGACCATTAAGTGACAAATAACATGCAGACCACAGATATTAGGCACTGATTGTCTTCTGCGAGAGAGAGTTTAATCAACTCCTCCTGACAATTAACGGCATACCACGACCATATCCCTGACCAGCATTGTGAAATTTCACCATTGACCAGGAACTTAACTGGACCAGCCGCAAAAAAAAACGCTGTGACTGCAACAGAGGTTGGGAATTCCACAATAAGTGACACATCTTTTGACTTCATAGTGCCTGTCGGACATCTACTTGCTTGATTGGCAATGCATTCAATGTTTAAAACACGTATTCCTTCCACCACCAATGTAATCTGGCTGCAGTTTCGATCACTTACAAGATGCATTGCTACCCTTCACAAAAGTCACGTTAATTCACCTGTTGAACTCACCGTCTCAAACACCTGGAAGTGCAAGGACAGCAGGCATAGGGGAACACCATTATATGCTGCAAATTTTTCTGAAGTGGCACAATATTGTGACTTACAAGTATATCATTGTTCCTTCATTGTAGCTAGGTCACAATTCTAGAATTCCCCACCAAACAGCATAGTGGGTCTAACTGCATCACATGAACTGTAATGGTTCAATATGGCAGCTCACTACCATCTTCTCAAGAACAATCAGGGATAAGCATTAATTGTTGGCCTTGACACTGGTTCCCACATCATATGAATAAATATACCACTTTTAAATGCAAAAAAACCTTGGCATACATTTTCTGCAGCCTTCACCATTCAGCACGGACATAGCCATAGAAACTGCTGGGTATAAATTCAAATAATCATAATTGAAAATTAGGCTTCATGTGTCATTATGATGATATTTTTAAACAAAAAAAATGCTCTGAGAACAAGTTTTATCTAAGTTCACAAAGATTGAGCTGTTGTTGCATTGTCAATTCAGCTGGTGTTCATGAACAAAAGCAACAACAATTTTCATTTGGATAGCGCTGCGAACTTAGTAAAAGGTCCCTAGATGCTTATCAACATTTAATAGATTTTTTAAAAAAATCACATTAAGACACCAGTCTGCACAGACAATTATTTCCTACTGATGTACCTTTGTTTTAACTCAACAGAAGTGAGTAGCTTCTGTTTATTCGTGTGCTTTTTAAAAAATCTTTCCCTACCATAGACAAGATTCTTACATGCATCTTCACCATCGCTGTACGTTGCTCCAAGCTGTACCACGCATGTAAAAGTATATGTTGCCATAGCAACTCAGACCCTTTGGGGATAGGTTGGCTCAGTCGGCTGCACACTCAGTGTGGAGTACTTTGGTGCCAAGAGCATGGGATCCATTCCATGTCCTGATTGGGGTGGCTTTAGGACTTGTCTCCATGCCCCACTTGTGGATTTGTGGGTCTAACCTGTCTTGGCAGAGATCAGAAGAAGAGGAGGAAGGAGGCAAGGTGAATCATCTGTACTGTGGTACCAGGGATTATGTATTGGAAATTGCTTCAATTCCTCCAAGTTCCAGTAAATAAAAGATTGAGTTAACAAATGAGTCAATGAGATGGCTTCCCATTAATCTGAACTTTTGCGATGGGATTGGCTGACTGCTGTATACGTGGTGGGTAATGCCAGAGCAGAAATATCTGATGTGAAGTGCCCCTCAATCTCTAATAGAGCTGCATGAAGTGTGCAATAAACAATTAATAGCTTGTTTAAACGAGTGACACAGGATGGTGGACTTTAGATTCTTCAATCTTTTAAACCATTTCTGGGACAGAAGGAACCAATTCAAAACCAACAGGGTGTACCATAATGGCACCATGTTACATTGGTGGTAGAAGGAACACCTGTTTTAAATGTTGAATGCACTGGCAAGTAAGTAAGCAGATGTTTGATAGGACTGGTATCAGAAGATGCCCTTGGCTCAATGTGTTTGAACCCCCTGAACGAAGGGTCTCTGATTTAACCAGGGATTGCTGACAACCAAGATAAGCTTCCTGGCTCTGTGTCAGTACTAAACGTGAAGGGAATACTGCAGTACTGTGAGCCTAGTATGTCTGGTAGAGGAGTACATGAGGTAAATTGGCAATCTGGCATTGCCCATCACCAACAATGTAATGACACAGCAGATACAAAGCATGTTACTCAAAAAGCTGGCATGGCTGATACACTCTCAATCTCATCACTGTTTAACTACCAGGCCAAACCATTTACCTGTCCTCAGCTACATTCTGTCTGCACTCAGAGTCAATCTATTGTCCCCAGTGCCCACTGTAGACCCATATCTTTTCATAGTCCAGTCAGGGAACATCAAACAATTGGACACTTCCAAAAATGAGCTTTTAGAAGTCAGCAAAAGTAACTGCAGACAAAATGAAAAGAGCCTGCAGTTCACTGCCACAAACATTGGCATTATGACCAACAACTATCTGACAGTCCATGATTGCTGTCAGTTATGGAGCTGGGAGTCAATCAGCTCCTTCTGCTTTGTGGAACCCGACAAAGGTAGGATCCGCAATGCACAAGGAGAGCTACCTCCTTCTCGATGTCCTTGGACTCTTCTTCAGTAAAGCGTTCCACTTCTCCAAATTTACCAGCAACAGATAACATTGCCTTGATACCAGTTTCAATTTTACAGGGCACAACAGGACAGGATGATGCAGTGCCCTTTGTTCAGAAAATACTGAAGGGCCCACACCCCCACAAACCTGAATTAGTCCAAGCAGCAGAACTGCACCTTCAGGAACTCAACAAGTTGGTCTCTGGACATGGCTGACTGAACCCCAGAACGTTGTCTTCACACCTTCCCAACCGATGATATCTAAATCCCCCACTGCTTGAGACTGGCTGTTGTTCAGTCCCTGGACTATAAGCAGACATATCCCTGACTAGGAACGACCCAAGCAGACAAGTGATTGTGGCCAGGCCCCTGGACTGTGTGCAGACTGTACACGTGACAGTGATGGTATCATGACATCCTAATCAACAATGTCCCCTTGTCTGAATTGTGGATTATTCCCTTTATACTTCATGACATGACCATTTGGTAGAATAAAGGTCCAGTTTGTTTGTTGTGCAGGTAGCTGGATAGATTGATGTCTCAGTTTGCTGTTCAGCAACACAACCCATCCCACCCCTTCTCCCAGACAGATCCCTACTGACAAGCGACCTGTGTGTGCCTGCGTGAAAGAGCACATGAACATGGCAAGACAGATAGCCAAGGTACAGGACAGAATTGAAAGGCGTGGAGAATGTGAGCATGCAGGTGAGCACTAAATGGGGGGGGAAAGAGATCACATGAGCAGCTGAGAGATGCAGCCTCGTCCAATCTGTGAATTGGGGGCCTGCCCCTGTGTACAAAGTATCCTTGCAGCAGCCTTTCAGTTCTAGTTGCTGGTGTGCCTACTGGGTCTGCCCTCAATGGATAAGGATGCATCTCATTGAAACTTACAGAATACTGCGAGGCGTGGATAGAGTGGGTGTGGAGAAGATGTTTCCACTAGTAGGAGAGATTAGGACCCAAGGGCACAGCCTCGGAATGAAGGGATGACCATTTTGAACTGACATGAAGAAGAGTTTCTTCAGCCAGAGGGTGGTGGATCTGTGAAACTCATTGCCGCAGAGGCATGTGGAAGCAAAGTCTTTGAGTGTATATAAGAGAGAGATAGTTTCTTGATTAGTAATAGGATCAAGTGTTACAGGGAGGATGTAGGACAATGGGGTTGAGAGAGACATCAACCATGATTGAATGTCGGAGCAAATTGATGGGCTGAATGGCCCAATTCTGTTCCTCTATCTTATGAGTCTTACAGTGCCCTGAAATGGATATCCAGAATTCCGAGGCATTCTGCTAATTCTAAGTGGATCAGAAAGCTGCCATGACGATCCTGAGGGATGGACAAATATCAGATGCCAATGCCTGTGGATGATGGTGCATGTGCCTGGGGCCCATGGACCCTGCCCCGAGACACTGTTTCATACTGAGGCTCTCTGCAGCCAGTGGTGAACTGAAGTTGCCAGGTACCCATTCTGATATCAATGCTGACAAGTCTTGGTGTCTAATTTGCTCAGCGGGTTTGGTAAGATAGGAAACTGAACATTAATATGGCAGGTTGTTCAGTTAATAAGGTCTTAAACAAACAATCACGCAATTAAAAGGTAAATCACTGCTGCTTAGCAAGAATATTACCTCAACGTGGGTAACGCATATAAGATGCAGCAAATTGTTCCCACCATTCAGGTAGGCCACACCAGACTTCTTGCATGGATCTGCCTCAAATCTCTCCATAACCTGTATTGTTCACATCCATATAAAATGCCAACTTTTTTCTTGGCTTGGGATGAGGAGACCGATAGAAATACCTGACAAGTTGAAGGTACAATGCACCGTTAATAAACCTCACCATTTAATGCCAAATATTTTCTATGCACAACCTCTAAGTTCTGTCTCCCATCGGACCCTACAGTCTATAGTCCCAAGTGGATGCCCACAGGAAAAAAACTCACAGATTGAGGCAATTGGAGACCTCTTCTCATTCCTGTAGGTAGCTTTCTCTGGTTTTCTAGTCAGGAAATTAGCCATCTTTCTTGCCTACTGGGAAAGCAGATAATCTAGCAAGTCTTGAGTTGTGGCTTATAACTGGCCATTAATTGACTACTTAACAACTTTAATTGTTGGGAGGTCATGAAGATGTCCAAAATGCCCCCTCACCCAGAACTTGATGAGATGCTAAGAAGATACTGGGAGATAGTTGGAACTGCCGATGCTAGAGAATCTGAGATAACAAGGTGTAGAGTTGGATGAACACAACAGGCCAGGCAGCATCAGAGAAGCAGGAAAGCTGATGTTTCAGGTCTGGACCCCTCTTCAGAAATCAGAATTTTCTGAAGAAGGGTTCAGACCCAAAAAGTCAACTTTCCTGCTCCTCTGATGCTGCCCGGCCTGCTGTGTTCACCCAGCTCTACACCTTGCCATCTAAGAAGATACTGGGTATCTCTTCAGGGCCAACTTGTCCTGTTGTTTTCCATCTTGCCACCTGTCTCACCACCTCCAAGGACAGGAGAGTTTCACCCATTGACGGGACGTGAGTCGTATGATTCATAGACATAGGATTTGTTATGGGGAATAGGAAGCCATTTGTCAGAAAGAGAGATCAACAAACAGGCCATACTTTAGATTGTCTAGGGCATGATAAAGAGAATGAGCTGCAGGGAAAACTGAACTGGAAAAAAAAAAGGAACTTGTTAATAAGGGAACACGAAAGAAAGCACTGGGATCCACTGGCAGGAAGAAGAGATGGTCTTACAAATTTGAGGTTTAGAAGTAAAGAAGAATGGGACTGGGGTCAGTTGTCCTAAACTCATACCCAACCGCTTTGTTAACCAAGTGAATGATGGGAAAAGCTTACTGTGATAACTTTGTCTGCAACACAGGTGATTGAGGATGTTAAATCTTAATTGCATCCAGCTTGTCATAAAAACAGAATAAAAATTATGATTGAAAGTAGCTTCATTGTCCACATTGGCTCAGAGACGATGTGGGTAGCATTGCTTCCTTTAGTATGAGGAACTGAAGGCTGTACTGCAGGGGATGGAAAGGAAGGTATTCATATTTGGGGCCGAAAGTTAATTACCAATAAAAGCACAGATTGGCTGAGTCACCCAACTCTGTGTTACCTGACTTATTTAGAAATAAGTTGCTGGTATTAGAATCAAGTTCAAAATAGATGTGCTCTTTACTTTGGTAACAGTGTTTTATGAAGCCCATGAGCATAATTTAGAACATCTATGTTAACAACTCCCTCTGGGAGGCTTCATTTCAAGCAGTGATCACAATCTGCTGCTTTACACAATTTTGTTCATTTTGTTTCAACGATATGGCACACTTTTCTTGAGAAGTGGAGGTGGCAGCCAAGGAAAAGCAAGCAGATGCTGAAGCAACCTGGCTCAGATACCTTATCTGTTAGAATGTTAGAGTTGTGGATGATACTAAAATAGGTAGGAAAGCAGGCTGTGATGAGGAAATAAAGAGTTTACAGATGGATATCGATAGGCTCACGGGATGGGCTAGAATCTGGCAGATGGTGCTTAATGTGGATAAGTATGAGGTTAACCATGTTGGCTGCAAAAATATAAGGGCAAGTTATTATTTAAATGGCAGAAAATCCAAAGTGCATCAGTGCAGAGGGATCTGGGCATCTTTGTGCATGAATCACAGAAAATGGGTATGCAGGTGCATTAGAAAGGCAAATGGAATCCTATTGCAAAGGACTGGATTATAAAAGTAAAGTGTGGTTACAATTATGTAAGGCATTGGTGAGACCACACCTAGAATATTGTTTCCAGTGTAGATGTCCTTAATTGAGGAAGGATGTGGTGGCATTAGAAGCAGGTCATAGGAGGTTCACCAGGTTGATTCCTGGGATGAAACGGCTGTAGTATGAGGAACAGTTGAATAGGTTGGGCTTGTACTGTCTGGAGATTAGAAGAATGGGGGGCTCTCTGGTTGATGTATATGAAATGATGAAGGTGATTAATAAGGTGGACATTGACAAGATGTACCCCCTTGAGAGATAATCTTGAACAAGGGGTCATAGATATAGAGTGAGAGGAGGTAGGTTCAAAACTGACATGAGGAGAGACTACTTCTCTCAGACGGTTGTGAATCTGTGCAACTCACTGCCCCAGAGTGCATTGGAGACAGTATCAATCAACAGATTCTAGAAAGAAATAGATATACTTCTGATGAAAAGTGGGATAAAGGGCTGTGGTGAGCATGCAGGAAAGTGGAGTTGAGATTGGGATAAGATCAGCAACTATCATGTTAAATGGCAGAGCAGTCTCAAAGGGCTGAATTGCCTATTCCTGCTCCTAATTCTTATGTTTCTGTGTTATAGAAGGAGATCTTTCATGATGCTCTGCAGCCATTTATATAGAAGACCACATTATGCTCCAATGAGCTGTCCATGTACAATTTCTTCTCTGTTAAATAATGCAAACACTAGTGGTACAGTGAAGACATTTTGGTGCTTCCTGGATAGCATCATGATGGGTTGTTCTGCGATGAGACAAAATCCCAGCATTCAAGGAATGCAAACCTTGCAAACAATTTTACTTGGATTGTCACTTTCAGTAGTCACTGGACAAAAATCACCAAGTCAGTGGGTTTGTATAAGAATCCCATATATTGCAACCTTTAAACCCTTGACTTTTTACTGTAACGGGATTCAGAGAAAGGAATTGCATTATAATCCTATGGCAGAGTTAAGATCCAGACATTACTTTCACATCAGCAAATGCTGTCACCAATGCTTCTTGAATCAACCCCATAACTGGTGAGTGGTGCAGGGCAGAAAATGATCAGTTCCAATGCTGTTTCACTCACATAGAACATAGAACATTACAGCGCAGTACAGGCCCTTCGGCCCTTGATGTTGCGTCGACCTGTGAAACCAATCTGAAGCCCATCTAACCTACACTATTCCATTATCATCCATATGTTTATCCAACGACCATTTAAATGCCCTTAAAGTTGGCGAGTCTACTACTGCTGCAGGAAAGGCATTCCACACCTTTACTACTCTCTGAGTAAAGAACCTACCTCTGACATCTGTTCTATATCTATCACCCCTCAATTTAAAGCTATGTCCCCTTGTGCTAGCCATCACCATCCGAGGAAAAAGGCTCTCACTGTCCACCCTATCTAATCCTCAGATCATCTTGTATGTCTCTATTAAGTCACCTCTTAACCTTCTCCTCTCTAACAACAACAGCCTCAAGTCCCTCAGCCTTTCCTCATAAGACCTTCCCTCCATACCAGGCAACATCCTGGTAAATCTCCTCCGCACCCTTTCCAATGCTTCCACATCCTTCCTATAATGCGGCAACCAGAACTGTACACAATACGCCAAGTCCGGCCGCACCAGGGTTTTGTACAGCTGCAACATGACCTCATGGCTCTGAAACTCAATCCCTCTACCAATAAAACCTAGCTCACCATACGCCTCCTTAGCAACCCTATCAACCTGGGTGGCACCTTTCAATTGTCACCTTCATGAACTTAAAACACCATCAGTATTAGGTGCACATCTCTCTTCTACTTCGCTGGCATTTTTGTGCTGAAATGCTTTGATTTACTTTTGAAGGGGCTGAATAACCTGTGGGCAGCTTAAGGGATTATTGAGTTTGCTGTTTATCAGTAAATGCTCTTGATCTCTTTGCTAACACAGTTGTGAAACTTTGGTTATAAAACTGGCTTTGACATCCTCACAAGACACCTCATATTCCCTTTTTATACTGTCTTTATTGTAACTGATTGTTGTTTTTTGTATTCACCTTTACCAAGACCTATGTTAGTGTTTCCACGTTTGCATGCCTTTTCCTTTTAGTTTCATGTTGCCTCTTAAATGCTTGCCTCTTTAGACATGCATGCTTTTCTTCAAGTTCTTGCCTGTTAACTGACTCAATCACGCTAAATGATATTTTGAATCCCTCTCATAGACCTTGCATTTGTGTACTGATTATCAGGCTTGCCCAGTTTACTGTGGATAGTCCGCCTTATCATATTGAAGTCAACCTTAATTAAATCTAAAATCCCAGCAGATGTATCACTTACATCCCTTTCGAATAAATGTAGTCTCAAGAATATTGTGATCCCTATTAGGTAAGTGTTCATGCACTGTGAGACAGTTAACTAATTCTGGCCTATACTTATCATTGAATGGCATGTTGGTTCCCATTGCAGAAACGTATCCTTGGAATATGTAAGAAATTCACTAACTTTATGATGAGGTAGCCTGCTCATCTGTTTGTATGGAAGTGAAAATCTAAGATTCAAAACGATTTATTTGTGGTATGTGCTTACCAGTCACTGCATTTTATGTATTCTATCACTTTACAACTGCTGTCGGGTCGGGGAGGTGGGTGCAAGGAGGATGCTATAAATAACTCTCACTAGTTGTTAATTCTTTTCAATTGCTTCAAACTACTTTAAATATTCTACCTCTTCTGTTGTTGAAGTAATCGTAAAAGATTTTAAAAAAACCTCAATTGTTTTTTTTCCTCTTTCTTGTAGGCTTTCTAAATTTGATATTTTTGTTTACCTTTTTTGAATCACACCTAATTAGCTGTGTTCTTTTTGATACATTTATTTGCGGGATGTGGGTGTTGCTGGCTGGCTGACATTTATTGCCTGTCCCTAGTTGCCCTTGAGAAGGTGGTGGTGAGCTGCCCTCTTGAATTGCTGCAGTCCACCTGCTGTGGGTTGATCCACAATGCCATTAGGGAGGGAATTCCAGGATTTTGACCCAGCGACAGTAAAGGAACAGCAATACATTTCCATGTCAGGATGGTGAGTGGCTTGGAGAGGAACTTTATCATGTGTGTTCCCCAGGTCTTATTTGTTTAACTTACACCAGCATAAGACTTACTTTACCATATCTAAAAAGTTATAATTTAAAATTTTACCAATAATTGAATTAAATGAATAATAGTACAAACCATGTTATGATCACAAATGATACCACTGCTGGAGAAGATCCAGAATAAAACCTGGCTTGACAGATCATATATTTAATTTCTATAATTGATTAACATTATGGTTTCATCGAAACATGTTCACACAAGGCTGCAGATTTTATTTAACAATAGAAGCTAAGTATATTACACAAAGAAGAAAAGCAAAGGAAGTGATATATACAAAAGAAAGTTAGAAAGATCTTGCTGCAAACATGAAAACAAATGTTCAAGTCATTTCCCAACATAAACATTACAGAGACTCAGTCCTATGAAATATTATTCTTACCTCAGCTTTTAAATCTTCACTTAAGTGACACTTTGCTGGGACTGTTGAGTCATTTTTAATGATTCTTTTCTCTATCTACTGGCATGAGCATCTTTGAATTCTGGTGGCCTATACTTTCTCAGTTCTAACAAACTAAAAAAAGTCTATCCAAACTCTTCCAGCTTGGAAGTTACACAGACAAGAAACCACATCTGCTAAGGTTCTCCTGAAGTGAGCTGAAAATGTTATTCGTCCACTCAGAGAATATATAACTGTTCTCAGAACAAAACTGCAGATGCTGGAGTCAGAGTCAATACAGTGTGGAGCTGGAGGAACACAGCAGGTCAGGCAGCATCAGAGGAGCAGGAAAATCGATGTTTTGCATTTACATATGTATAAACCTGAAATATTGACTTTCCTGCTCCTCTGATGCTGCCTGACCTGCTGTGTTCCTCCTTTTCCACACTGCATTGACTCCTCAGAACTGAATTCTGACTTCCTCTGAAGTAGGCTTTTCTGCTCTGAAATCAAAATAAAACTCATGCTTTTAAACGTGTTTTGCTTCTCACAGTAATGAACTCATGATATAAACATCATTTCCATTAACACCACAGGGCTCTGCTTGGCAGTTAGTTGAAGTCATATGTCTTCTTAGCAATAATGTATTTAAGCCACTGTTTCAGAATTATATTCTGACCTTTATAAAGACAGCACATTCATATGCCCAAAACTCCTTTGCCTCTATTTTAAATATCAACTTCCGAGAATTGTAATGTAATACAATACACCTCCTGTCATCTTTCCCCTAAAGAAAAAAATGAAATGCTATTGTTAAGCAGCATTTTCATTTCCCATCAACCTGTTTAACACTTCTTATGTTACATTACACTAGTGGTAACAATATATTTCCATAAAACATAATTATAACAACAACCACCCCAAAAGACACAAAAAATTTTGAATGTTGGAAATCAGAAACAAAAACAGAAATTGCTGGAAAACCTCAAAAGGTCTGACTGTATGTGTGGAGAGAAAACTAAGTTAGTGTTTTGGGTTCTGAAGAGGGGTTACTGGACCAGAAATACTAACTTTGCTTTCTGCCCACAGATGCTGCCAGACCTGCTGAGATTTTTCAACAGTCTCTATTTTTATATTGTAAGAACCAAATTCATGCAAGATAATTTTGATTAAGACATTTGGTTTGCTTCTTGGATACTCCTGACAAAGCATCCACTATAAAATTATCCTTGCCAGAATTGAATGATTAATATATTGTTGGCTACAACAATAAACTCCAATGAAACAGCCTTAGAGTCTTGTCCTGTAATCTCTCTAAAAGGTGTTGCACTCCGTACATAACAGTTTCTTCAGAGCTTTATGGAACATTTAATTGCAAGAGAACTGACAGAAGACTCTGTCTCTTTCTCCATTTTCAAATATTTCTCTTGACAAACATCAAATTTCTTGCAAGATAGCTGGTTGGCTGCTCATTCTCCATTTTATCTCCATGTGATGAAACAGCACCCATATTCATACTGCCACAGGAACAACCAACTTGAAAGGCTCCTCATAATTTGGTACTGCAAAGACTAATGCAATGTAAAGACTGCTTTCAAGCTGTAAAAGGTACTTTTACATTCTTCTGTCAATAAAGTTTCTTACATTACATCAATAAATTTCTCAAAGGAGCCACTATAATGCTGAGTATCAGAACTAACTTTGGTAAAATCTATTCATACTAATATATTGCAGAATTTCATATTTGCAGTTATTCGTTTGCTCGCCGAGCTGATTGTTCAGTGGTGTGCAGAAGTTTTGTTACCCTTCTGGGCAACATTATCAGTGGGACCGCTAATCAAAGCTTTGGTGTTCTGCTCCATTCTGAATTTATTTGATTCCCATGATGTGGTGGGTCTTATCACTTCCATTTCTGTTTTTAAACAGTGATCTGTATAGGGGGTCTATTCCTACGTGGTTGTTAATGGAGTCCCATGTTGAGAACTAAGCTTCCAGAAATTCCCTTGCATGTCTGTTGTTAGCTTATCCCAGTATGGTCCTCATTGTCTGTGTGTATTGGAACAAGTGAATGTTCATAGAATACCTACAGTGTGGAAACAGGCCATTCAGCCCAACACGTCCACACCGCCCCTCTGAAGAGCATCCCGCCCAGATCCATTCCTCTACCCCTGCATTTCCATGTCTAACCCACCTAACCTAAACATCCCTGGGCACTATGGGCAATTTAGCATGGCCAATCCACCTAGCCTGCACAGAAGAAGCCGGATCACCTGGAGGAAACCCACGCAGACACAGGGAGAATGTGCAAACGCCACACAGTCAGTTGCCCATGGGTGGGATCGAACCCGGGTCCCTGGCACTGTGAGGCAGCAGTGCTAACCACTGAGCCATCATGCCACCCTGTTGGTCATGTATCCTGGTGGTCAGTTTCCTCCCCATTCTACCAATGTAACATTTATTGCACGTAGGATTCTGTAGACACAGGAAATCCAAAATAGCCAGTGTGGCCCAAATAATGCACTTTTGTTTTGGTAAATTCACTTTTAGCCAGGTGAATGATTGAATTAACTTCTTGTAACTGATCGAACAGTTCATCCAACTTTCCCAGGCTTGGTTGAACACATCCAATTTGTTGATGTAGGCAACATAGTTACATAGCTTTTGAATGACAGTGTTGGTTAATTGTTGGAAAGTTATTGGTCCTTTTTTCTTTCATTCCAGACAGCATGATTTATATTGACTACGATCGTCTCGTATTATAAAATGTTATATTCCTTTGGCACTGGAACTTGCCAATATCCTTTTAGTAAGTCCATTGTGGTCAAACTATGCATATCCAATTCTTTCAATGCAATCCTCCAGTATTGGAATAGGTATGAAGCCACCATTATGACTGCACTGACTTTGCAATAATCAATGCAGGGTCTTTGTGAGTCATCCTGTTTCAGTACCATGATGATAGGTGAGCTGTGGCTATTATGGCTCAGTTCAATAGTATAAGAATATAATTATCCATCATGAAATTAATCTCTTCTCTCACTTGATCTTACTTCTCTAAGGATGTTGTTTTATGGGTAACACACCCCGTGTTGCTAACATCATGTATAACCAAAGATGTTGTCTGGCCTATTCATGCAAATTGAATAACGAGCCTGTAATAGTTTTCATAAGTCACTTTGATAGCTTTCTGGAAGATAACATTATACTGCATCTAATATTTGAAACACTGCTGTAGTATTCAGTTTGATTACAGAAGAGCCAACTTTTGAATTTTCAGTTTCTGTGAATTGCTACCTGTGCTAATTTCTATCCTCATCCAAATCACAAATACGCAATGAAAGTTAATAATGGCTGCCACTATGCCCAGGGTGAATGAATTCAGTCTTGTTTTGTCTGAGGGAGCAGGAAGTGCTTGTGAACAATGTGAGATCCATCAAAGGAAATTGTATGAATTAGGCACTTAAACAATACAGGCTGAATACACCTGTAAACATTGAATTCTGCATGCAAACCTTGTACAATGAACAAACACATTGAATAAAAATCCTGGCCACAACCAATCTTGACGAAGATGTGGAAGTGCCAGTTGGACTGGGGTGGATAAGGTCAGAAGTCACGTAACACCAGGTTACAGTCCAACAGGTTTATTTTCAAACAGAAGCTTTCAGTGTGCTGTTCCTGCAGTAGGTGAAGTCACCGAAAGTATCTGCTTTAAAATAAACCTGTTGGACTACAATCTGGTGTTGCTTGACTTCTAATCTTGACCATGAATTTGATCATAGCGAATTAATTGTCATAACCTGTGAATCAGAAGTAATCATGGTGACCCTTTAAAGGGTCCCCTACATTCCACATTTCATTTACACATTCCAAGGTCTTATAGGCTGCAAAAGATGCCAGACCTGCTTTTATCAGACATTAAAATGTAAATATTTCACAATTGCTGCATTTTCTTGGTTCATGTTGTGGGTGGAGGTGGAACTGGAGGGGAGGAGTTGTAATTGATATGATCTCATTTACATTCTCCTACTGTATATACATGACACGGTGTCCGCAGCATTTTTCTCAATAGGGTCTACTACTTTAAAAAGTGCACATATGTAAGTATCCTGTTGTTTTTCTTTTCAGATGCTGTCATGTCCCAGTATATAAAAGTCAATGGAACTGTCATTTATGTGTGATAAGAATGCCGACTGATCACATTACTAAGGAGCTGTCTTGCTTCTAATATTTTCCACATAGGCTCAGTGGAACCATCCTCAGTGGATCCAGGCTGAGCAACTTTGCTATGGGCACACAACTGTGATTGGCAATAGAATGTGATGAGAGACACATGCCTCTAGAAGCCCATGACCAGCAGAAATCTCCAGTAGTTGTCAAACAGCTTCGAAATGCAGATCTTCCTGTAAAAGTTCCACTCATAACAATGTTTCCTCTAAGCTCAGAAGTCCTGTTCATGCCAACTCATTGACTTCCACACGAGGACTTTGCTGCTGCACATGGACGTTGAAGCTCTGTGCAGCAGGGAACAAAAAATGAGGGGAATGTAGATCGTGACATGCAGAAAATGCATGAGGTCCACTGTCTTTCATCTTGACTAGAATCTCCTTCAGATAAGTGAAACAGTGCCACAGACATAATGAGGAGGCCCCACAAAACTATGACAGAGCTGTGTCATTTGCTGGAGAATTCAAGGTGTAGGGTGGTAGAAACAGTGCCCAGGTAGCGGTGAAAGCACCATTTCATAAAATGACTAACTTCATTAAATGGAAAGGGTTCCATTCAGTCAATGCTTAAATTATCTGCGATCATCATAACCACATCTTTGAAGTTAATGCCAGGTGCCCTTGGAACTTCCATTTCCTCCATTACTCTCAGGTTTCTACTTCATTGCTAGAATCACAGTCTTAACAAGGATGGCTGCTGGTGGACAAGGGCTACCTTTGCCATTCATGGTGACTCTATAACATAACCCCTGATGACGCCAGGCGTGAATACAGGAAACCATCTTCTTCCACCAGGGCCATACTATGACTCCTCAAGATGAGGTTGCCATCTTACATTGAACTGGGCCAGCAGGCAACAAAGGAAGCAATGAATAATGAGGAGCTACAAGAGCGGCAACATTCTTCCGGGGTTGGGAGAGGGGTGTGGTGAAGATTGAATAGGATAAACATCTCCAACACAATGATAGATTATAACAGCTTCGAACAGTATCAAGGGTGCAGTCTAGGGTTCACAGCTAGGGTAGAGGAATCCTACCCTGTGTGGAGACGGTTGGCCTTGGGGTTTTGTGTAAACAGCCTCAGAGGCATTTGTCACTGTGTTGCCCATACATGTTGTGAGTGTCCTGGCCAGTGACAGTTTCACATCCCTTGACTTGAACTCCCTCAAATTTGAGGGTCCGAGACAGAATGGAGGTGGAGTTGGAGGGCTTGCCAGAGTGTCTTGAGAGGAGACTGTCGGGAGAGCACACATTTAACATCCAGCAAGTAGCTTTGGTAGGTTCAGTCTTACTCCAATGCAAACATGTTATCAGCCAGAATCACTACCTTTCAGATCTTTGATACTTGATGCTCAGCTACTTACATTTTAAGGTTTAGAAGAATGTTATTCACAAATTCTTCAATCAACATGATTTCCCTTACATCCTCAAAATTTTTTCCTTAATTGCAGTGGTCAAAACTACTGATCCCACAGCATATTTTTCTCTTGCTAATTCTACAAAATCTGATTAGATTTCTTTCTTGCAAGGCTAAATGCTAATTGATTATCTTCAAGAACAGGCTCTTAAGCATTGAGTATTCTTTTTTTAAATAGCTTCATAGTCTACAGACTGATCATTTGACAATCTGGCAAATACATTTATAGCTTTATCTGTCGAAAATTCTGTATCGTTAAGGTCCAAGCAACTACTGA
The DNA here is from genome assembly GCA_024137785.1 of Ginglymostoma cirratum. NCBI lineage: Eukaryota > Metazoa > Chordata > Chondrichthyes > Orectolobiformes > Ginglymostomatidae > Ginglymostoma > Ginglymostoma cirratum. Next base: position 15,118,614 of record JAHRHZ010000038.1, on the reverse strand, counting down.
CTACTTTGTCAGTGTTGTGGACCAGTCCAAACTCACTCAAAATATGTTAAGAAAGTAGCGTAGACCCTAACTTTTTCTTATTTTAAAGGTAAGGGTAAGGCATTATGTTCCAAATGCAATTCAATTAGTTAAAATACTCATCTTTAAGCAAAATGCACTTAAATTTTGTACTGCATTTAAAATACAGACAAAATAAAAAAAAGAGAGTTGGCTTAACTGTAACTCATGGAATCCCTACAGCGTGGAAACAGGTCCTTTGGCCCAACAAGTCCACACCAACCCTCAGAGCACCCCACCCAGACCCATCCCCCTATAACCCACCTAATCTACATACTACTGGACACTATGGACAATTTAACATGGCCAATCCACCTACCCTGCACATCTTTGGACTGTGGGAGGAAACCGGAGCACCGAGAGGAAACCCACGCACACACAGGGAGAATGTGCAAACTCCACACTGACAGTCACCCGAGGGTGGAATTGAACCCAGGTTGCTGCTGCTGTGAGGCAGTATTGCTAACCACTGAGTCACTGTGCCGGCCATAACTCTATCAAAGCGCTAAACAAAATAATATACGTATTAACTACAACTAGTTAACTGTTCCAATACAGTAACATTCCATAAATACACCCTTGGCAAAGGCAAATGCATTAAAATAGTTTGTCTCATATGCAATTCTAGCAGAAGGAAAATAATCCCAGCTTTTAGAGAGAGGCATATGAGCTTCCACATCCAGCTTCAAGACCCCAGCAACTGAAGAAAACTAAAAGTAAAAATCCTAGTTGTATGGGAGCTAGACACCACCCATTCAAGCTGCTTCTCATGTTCTAACTTTAAAAAACAACCCCAAGGACTCACAAGCTGTTTACTTTATTGACTCAGAGCTCCCAACTTTTCTTCACAAAAAAAAAAGCAGGACAAAATATACCTCTGACAACTCTATGGCTTTAACAGTCAGCTCAAATTGAGGTGAAATATCTTTCAACTCCATCCTTGGTGAATTGAGGCATTGAACATGGATTCGCAATTATGTCAAACCCCTCGCTGGATTCAGAATTATCTTCCAAGCTACTATTTTCTTTTTTAAATTTTTTTTTCTCTCTGGCATGTCATTTTCTCTGATTTCCATTTGTCTTTGGAGCTTAAGCTTTTTAAATTCTATTTCTCTGTTGTTTTCTTTCTCCTCTCTTTCCACTTAAAGCTCTTATTTCCAATTCTATTTCATTTCTTTCTTCTCTCTTTCCATTTGCCTTTCCTCACTGCATCTGCTTGAAAATTCAACTTGTATAACCAATCATCACCACATACGTCATACATTCTTCATCACAACAGACTTACTAGTCATAGCAGAATTAAGAAATGCAACTATTTTAACGAAGAAATTCCTGTATGTAACAACAGTAAATTATTGATATTTAAGATTATATTCAGGGCCACATCTACTGATCAATTATTGCTTGCCCTGTAGAGGCAATGTTTAGCATTCTCCTTCTGGTGATTGTGATGCAACAGTAATGTTAGAAAATTCCACTATACTTATCTATCAATAAAGGAAGAACAATATATGTCCAAGTCAGGATAATGTGTGCTTTAGTGGTGGGTCAGCTGGCAGACTTTAAGATGTTGGTATTCCCACATTGTTGCTTCTCTCTGTATGAATACATTGCTCAAAAGTTACTCATTCAAAGTGCAAACAATTAGTAATATCGAAAAAGGTACTTTACTTAATTTAATGAAGTCTGATTCTCCAATAATAGACTTAATTAGTGCATTTAGTGCACTAGTGGATGAGGGTAGGGCAGTTGACGTGGTGTACGTGGACTTCAGTAAAGCCTTTGATAAGGTTCCACATGGTAGGCTATTGGAGAAAATGCGGAGGGATGGGATTGAGGGAGATTTAGCAGTTTGGATTAGAAACTGGTTTTCTGAAAGAAGGCAACGAGTCGTGGTTGATGGAAAATATTCAGCTTGGAGTCTGGTTACTAGTGATGTGCCACAAGGATCTGTTTTGGGACCACTGCTGTTTGTCATTTTTATAAATGACTTGGCCGCAGACATGGGTGGATGCGTTAGTAAGTTTGCAGATGACACTAAAGTCGGTGGAGTGGTGGACAGTGTGGAAGAATGTTGCAGGTTGCAGGGAGACTTGGATAAACTGCAGAATTGGGCTGAAAGATGGCAAATGGAGTTCAATGCAAATAAATGCGAGGTGATTCACTTTGGGAAGAATAATAGGAAGGCAGAATACTGGGTCAATGGTAGTGTGGATGTGCAGAGGGATCTTGGTGTCCAGGTACATAGATCCCTGAAAGTTGCCACCCAGGTTGATAGTGCTGTTAAGAAGGTATACGGTGTGTTAGGTTTCATTGGTAGAGGGATTGAGTTCCGGAGCCGTGATGTCATGCTGCAACTGTACAAAACGCTAGTGCGGCCTCACTTGGAATATTGTGTACAGTTCTGGTCGCCCCATTGCAGGAAGAATGTGGACGCATTGGAAAAGGTGCAGAGGACATTTACCAGGATGTTGCCTGGTCTGGAGTGAAGGTCTTATGAGGAAAGGCTGAGGGACATGGGTCTGTTCTCATTGGAGAGAAGAAGGCTAAGAGGGGATTTAATAGAGACATACAAGATGATCAGAGGATTAGATAGGATGGACAGTGAGAGTCTTTTTCCTAGGATGATGACGTCGGCTTGTACGGGGGGACATAGCTGCAAAGTGAGGGGTGATAGATTTAAGACAGATGTCAGAGGCAGGTTCTTTACTCAGAGAGTGGTAAGGGCGTGGAATGCCCTGCCTGCCAATGTAGTTAACTCAGCCACATTAGGGGCATTTAAACAGTCCTTGGATAAGCATATGGATGATGATGGGATAGTGTAAGGGGATGGGCTTAGATTAGTTCACAGGTCGGCGCAACATCGAGAGCCGAAGGGCCTGTTCTGCGCTGCATTGTTCTATGTTCTATGTTCTATTTAGTTCATTGACAGCTAGCACTTACTTTTGTATTAAAACCCCAGTCAGAATTTAACATAAACACCATTAAGCCAAAAACAAAACCATCACTGACACCGACATCACCCCTCCCACCGCCGACATCACCCCACCCACCGCTGACATCACCCCCCCGCCGCCGACATCACTGAAACTGACATCACCCCACCCACCGCCGACATCACCCTTCCCACCGCCATCATCCAGCCCACCGCCGACATCACTGAAGCTGACATCACCCCACCCACCGCTGACATTACCCATCCCACCGCCGACATCACCCATCCCACCGCCGACATCACCCCTTCCACTGCCAACATCACCGCACTTGCCACCGACATCAACCCACCCACCGCCAACATCACCACACACACTGCAACATCACCACTCCAACCGCCGGCATCACCCCACCCACTGCCGACATCACCCCTCCCACCGCCGACATCACCCCACCCACCTCCGAATCCACCGCACCGATCGCCGACATCACTCCTCCCACCGCCGACATCACTGTCACTGACATCACCCACCCACCACCGACATCACCCCTCCCACCCCTGACATCATCCCACCCATCGCCGATATCACCCCACCCACGCCTGACATCAACCCACCCACCACCGACATCACCCCTCCCACCGCCAACATCACTGACACCGACATCACCCACCCACCACCGACATCACCCCTCCCACCTCTGACATCATCCCACTCATCGCCGACATCACCCCTCCCACTCCCGACATCACCCCACCCACTGCCGACATCACTGATACTGACGTCATCTCACCCACCGCCAACAGCACTGACAGTGACATCACCCCACTCACCCCCAACATCACCCATTGCACCGCTGACATCACTGACACTGACATCATCTGACCCACCGCCAACATCACTGACAGTGACATCACCCCACCCACCCCCGGCATCACCCGTCCCACCGCTGACATCATTGACACTGACATCATCTCACCCACCGCTAACATCACTGACACTGACATCATCCCACACACCGCCGACATCACCCGTCCCACCGCCGACATCACTGATGCTGACATGACCCCACCCACCCCTGACATCACCCCACCCTCCATCGACATCACCACTCCCACCGCCAACATCACGCAACTCACCGCGAACATCACCCCACCCACCGCTGACATCACCCCACCCACTGCTGACATTACCCCACCCACTGCTGACATCACCCCACCCACTGCTGACATCACACCATCCACCGCCGAAACCACCACACCAATCACCGACATCACCCCTCCCACAGCTGACATCATCCCACCCATCACCGACATCACCCCTCCCACCGCCGACATCACCCCACCCACGGCCAACAGCACCCCTCCCACCGCCGACATCACCCCACCCATGGCCAACAGCACCCCTCCCACCGCCGAATTCACCCCAACCACTGCCGACATAACCCCACCTACTGCCGATATAACCCCACCCACCACCGACAACACCCCACTCACCGCCAACATTACCCCTTCCACCGCCGAAATCATTCCACCCACTGCCGACATCACCCCTCCCACCGCTAACATCAGTGACACTCACATCACCCCACCCACCGCCGACATCACCGCACCCACTGCTGACATCATCAAGCTCACCGACTCCCACACCTACCTAGGCTACACCTCCCCTCACCCACCCTCCTGCAAGAATGTGATCTCCTACTCCCAGTTCCTTCATCTCTGCCGCGTCCGTTTTCAAGATGGGGCGTTCCACTCCCACACATCCCAGATTCCTCTTATTTCAAGGACTCAACGCCCCCTCCTCCAATGATTGAAAATACCCTCAACCGCATCTCTAGTATTTCCCGCAATTCTGCTCTCACATCCCCTCCCCACAACAAAGATAAAGACAGAATCCCCCATGTCCTCACATAACATCCCACTAACCTCCGGATCCAACATATCATTCTCTGCCACTTCCACCACCTCCAATCTGACCCCACAGCTCAAGATATATTTCCTTCCTCACCCCTATCAGCCTTTCATAGGGACCGCGCTCTCCACAACTCCCTCACCCGCTCCACACTCCCCACTAACCCCGGCACCTTTCCCTGCAACCGCAGGAAGTGCTACACCTGCCGTTACACCTCCCCCTAAAACCTCCATTCAAGGCACCAAACAAACCTTTCAATATAGACAGAGGTTCACCTGCACATCCGTCGATGTGGTCTATTGTATCCGCTGCTCCTGATGTGGCCTTCTCTACATCGGTGAGACCAAGCAGAGGTTCAGAGACCACTTTGTACAGCACCTGCACTCTGTTCGTGACAAACGACAACACCCTCTGGTTGCCAAACATTTCAAACCCCCTTCCCACTCCCTGGGTGACATATCCATCCTGGGCCTCCTCCAGTGTCATAACGACACCACCTGGAAACTGGAGGAGCACCACCTCATATTCCGCCTCAGGAGCCTACAGCCCAATGGTCTCAATGTGGATTTTACCAGTTTCATCCCCGGCCTCAGCCCATGACCAAATCCCCCTCTCATGCGAGCCTCCTTGGCCTGAAACAACCTGTCAGTCTTCTCTCCCACCTATCCACTGTTCCCACCTCACTGACCAGTCCCCACCACTTCCTACCTGCACTCACCTGTCACCGTCCCACTTACCTTCTCCAGCACACCCCATCTCTATTTATTTCTGACCTTCCTTGCCCCCCCTCCCCATTTCTGAAGAAGGGTCCCGACCTGAAACGTCAGCTTTCCTGCTCCTCTTATGCTGCCTGGCCTGCTGTGTTCCTCCAGCTCCGTGCTGTGTTATCCAAGAAAATAATCTTCTATTTCACAACATGTCAAGCTAAAAATAACCAAAACTCTTAAAGTAGGCTTTTGATTTTCAGATTGAAATATCAAACTTTATTCACTTTAAAAGTGAGCATCGTCGAAGTGATTAATAACTCTCTTCAATTTAGAAACAAATTCCCAGGATGTACAGAAGATTATTTTTGTATATTAACCTATTTAATATGATCATTTAATATTTTCATCAGATTTAGTAATCAATGATCAGAAAGGTTTATTAACATTCTCTGGGATTTTCAAAACAAATGCACCATGACGACAAGCTTGTCTGATTAGTTATATTATCGCATTTCATTGAGAAAGGAAGCTATAGGGCAAAGGATGTATTTACAAGTTTAAGACCACAAGACCATAAGACATAGGAGTGGAAGTAAGGCTATTCAGCCCATCGAGTCCACTCCGCCATTTAATCATGGCTGATGGGCATTTCAACTCCACTTACCTGCACTCTCCCCATAGCTCTTGATTCCTTGCGAGATCAAGAATTTATCAATCTCTGCCTTGAAGACATTCAACGTCCCGGCCTTCACTGCGCTCCGTGGCAATGAATTCCACAGGCCCACCACTCTCTGGCTGAAGAAATGTCTCCTCATTTCCGTTCTAAATTGATCCCCTCTAATTCTAAGGCTGTGCCTACGGGTCCTAGTATCCCCACCTAACAGAAACAACTTCCCAGTGTCCACCCTTTCTAAGCCATGCATTATCTTGTAAGTTTCTATTAGATCTCCCCTCAACCTTCTAAACTCTAATGAATACAATCCCAGGATCCTCAGCCGTTCATCATATGTTAGGCCTACCATTCCAGGGGTCATCCGTGTGAAAAATAATTTATAGAAATAATTGTCCTACCATAGTTGCCAGCTGACTGAGTTATGATATTCTTGGTAGATGTTTGTTGTAAGACATTTATTATGATCTATAATCAGCAGAGGTAATAAATAATCATCCAGAAGAAATTAAGAAGACATTAGGAAATGGATTAGACTTTACACTGTACAACAGTTAGATTCCTTCTCTCATGAGACCTTTATGGAAATGCGGTTCTATTCTCCAAGTTGCTTTCAACTTGAGGTGGTCAGTGTGTAATCCAACCATTCCATAATACTGAAATTACTGGAAAACATAAAACCAATTCCCCACAACAGAATCTATTTAATCAAATTCCTGTATATGACAATACTGTGCAGAACGTTACTCACTTTCTGCCTCATATGGATTTTTAATAGCAAGGTCGCTGAATTAGTCAGTGCTCTGAATAACTGTTTGATGACTGGAGATCTTTGAGATCCATTTCTTTGCTTTTTAGGCTAAAGAAGAGGGAATTATTGCTGAGTAGTCTCGCATATTGTTTTTGCAGCACAGAAATGGAAACAACACTTGGACCAATAGATCTATTTGGGGCTAAGTAAAATCAATGAGGTCAATTTTCAGGTTGCTGTTGAGGCAGACAGAGTACAAATTTTGTGCTCCCTTCTCATGTAAACGTTGGAAATATTGGGTTCAGGGGAAATATTGCACCACAAGCTGCCTAAGTGCACTAATCTTAAAAGAGGCTTGTAGGTTCAAGATGCAGTCTTAATGTTGGGGCAATAGAGAAGGTCATTGTTGTGCATGGGGTAAGGAAGCGCTGCAGGATAACCCTCCAAAGGAGATAGAAGTAAATGGCCTGGGAGGTTAATGACTGAAATCGGATCCAAAGGACCGGACAGAAGTTCACAAGACGTCTTGACTGGTGGTCAAGATCAATGAATGCATCTGAAATGGACGTTTATCATCTACTATGATCACAGCCTCACATGTCCTACAGTTCCATCACTAACTCAGCTGGCATGGCTGGATTCAAATTGAACATTCACATTCTCCACCTCACTATTATTTGATCCCCACACACAACCATCAGGTTAGATATTGGTACTCCACAAACTTCAAAGGGAGATGTTGAATCAGAATTAACATGTGCTGAGTTTTTTTCCTTTATTCTTAATGGAATGAGGGCATCACTGATCAGGCAGCATTTATTGCCCATCCCTAATTGCCCAGAGGGCTGTTCAGAGTCAACCACATTGCTGTGGAATCATGTGTAGGCCAGACTAGGTGAGGATGGCATTTTCCTTCCCTAAAGGACATTAGTGAACCAGATGGGTTTTTCCGACAAATGATTCATGGTCATCATTAGATTCTTAATTCCAGATATTTTACTGAATTCAAATTCCACCATCTGCCATGGCAGAATTTGAGCCTGGGTCCCCAGAATGTTATCTGGGTCTCTGGATTAACAGTCCAGCGATAATACCACTAGGCCATCGCCTCCCCTTTATCAGTCACAGTGGACTGCAACTAGACAGGAGGAAAAGATAATTCATGTCCTCGCTCAGCAAAAGAGACAGTTGTTGATATGTTCAGCTGCAGAGTTCACCGATGAGTGCATTGATGGGGTATCTAAATGGAATGTCAGGGAGAAGATTATTGTTGAGTGAGAGCCATTTGATAGCACTGTTTACAATACCTTTAATCATATTGCTGATGGTCGAGAGTACACTGATGGGGCAAAGCGGACTGAGTTGGCTCTTTCCTGCTTTTTTATTTCTCTGCGTAATTCTCCGCATTGCCTGCAGATGTTGTGGTTGTAGCTGTACTCAACAGCTTGGCTTGGAATGGAGCTAATTCCGAAGAACAAAAATTCAGTGTGATTTCCAGGAATTTTTCAGGGCCAATGACCTTCAGCATCCAGTAGCTCCAGATATTTTTTAATAGCAACTATCAAATGGAAGGCATGTGATTCTTTTTTTTTAACATGATGCATTTTGATTTAGAAAGTGGTAGCGCATGGATTGTCTCAGTGTATGAAGCTGTTTAATGATGAATTTGCAAGAGTTTCTGTTGCCTTTGTAATTTGTTTTAATAAGCAAGATGAGAGGTTTCCGTTTGGAGGCTACGGGGAATTTGTTTACATTTGTCTTGAAAAACTCACCAACAAAGTAGAAATTGTACATTTGGCTTCAGATAGAATGTTGTAGAATTGATTTCTTTTTTGGCTGAGGAAAACACACATACCTTGAAGAAAGCCCTTTGGTTTCTGGTTTGCAGAGTTCCTGAGTGAAATTGTATGGCTGTGTCAGACATTTGCTCCTGAAGATAGGGGATAATTTAGAACTGTCAGGCATGGTAACACAATGGTAATGTTATTACATTGGCACTCCAAAGAATGATTCAAGATGGGAGCTCATATCCTGCTGTGACAGCAGGGAATTTAAATGTTGAAGGGTTTCATGTGGTAGCGGTTATCACTTCTGCCTTACATGCAGAAGATCCTGGTTTAATTCCCAGTGGAACCAAATGCTTTGAGAAACAGATTTGATAGGCTGAATGGCTTACTTATGCTCATATGTCTTGTGGTCTTAATTATTAACAAATAGGTTACCTCAGTGCAAGGCATTTAGTTTAAAATACCAGACCAGAAGTGTTTGGCTAAACTCAGGTAAGGGTTATTTGAAGCTGAGAGTACTTAAGACTTAAGAAGAGTCAAGTAAAAGGCTATCAGATTCTCAAGATTGGGAATTGAAGTGCTGTTAAAGTAAGACTTATAGATGTGATAGAGATGGGAATTCTCTCTGGAGTGAGTACTGTAAAAGGATTGTTATTAGGATTACAGGAATTTAATTTTACCGTGTCTTTCAAAATCTTTAAACTTATGTTATTTGTAGATAGTTTGGTTCATTTTATTAAATTTTCATCTTTTTGCACAATAAGTTTCTGTTTTATTGTTAGAAACAAATCCATAGCTTTGCATGTTTGTGTTTCAGCAAAAGACCACTTATTAAAATAAAAAGAGAAATCTATCAAGCCGGATTTCAGTGTGCAATTTGCTTTGTCCAGAAATAATATCAGTAGGGATGATAGCACTTGGCATAAATAAACTCATCTGAGGACTGATATCCTTCATACTGGAGACCTCAGGAGGTAGCTACTTAAAGCTAGTTGCATATATTTAGACTGCTTTTTGCACTTATCCCCCATCATTGAAGATGGGAAAGTTTGTGAAATCTTCTCCTTCAGCTAGTTGTTTAATTAACCACTAACATTCATGACTAGATATGGGAGCACTGCATAGATTGGACTTGTTTCATTGCTTTTGGAATCACTTAGCTCTGTCTATTGCGTGCTGCTTCTGTTTCACGCCATGCCACACTCTTCATTGAGCTAGCACTGATCTTCCTGCTCGATGGCAATGTTGAAATTAGGGATATGGTGACCCAGGAAGGTATAGGCTGTTTTTGAATGCAATTTTGTTGTTGTTGATGACCCACAACACCTAACAGATGCTGAGTTTTGTATTACTCTACTGGTTTGAAATCCATCCCATTTAGCTCAGTGGCAGTGCCACACAACATGGTGCAGGCCACCCTCAAATGTGAACATGCAGGACTTAATTTCCATATGTCAAGCTGTAGTTGCTACTGTCAGGAACATATGCACTTGTGACGGATAGATCAGTGAGTGTGAGGTCAAGTAGAGTTTTCCCCTTTTATAGTTGCCTTACCACCTGCCACAGACCTAGTCTCATAGCTGTGTCTTTTAAGACTCAGTCAGATCAGTTAGCAGTGGTGCTGCCAAACTAGTGATTAGATGGGTATGAGTGGAAAGGTGGGAATTGTGAAAAATGTTGCTGAAACTATGCAAAGGCAGCACATCTGAAGAGAAAGCTTCCCAGGTGCTTACTCCAAACCTTCTATCCTTGTTTTGTTTCTCTTCATTTCCCTCTTACACGCCTTCCTTTACCCACAGTAACTGTTCTTTCTCCCTGCTGTGTTGCTGACCTTTAGGCATTGGTCAGCAGATCCTCTGCCCTCCTTGTTCCCATCCAATCAGTAGAACATTTCTTCTGATCCTCCTGAATACTTCAGGTACTTTGCAATAGCAATAGTTAGGTTTACCTGGTAAATAGATGCCTATTCCTTGAGACAGTGCCAGTTGAGGTTCCCTAGTGTAGCTGAACACATGTTCCTTTGAGTCAGAATTACATGGATTCAGCAGAACCAGAAGTTCCAAGTTTTAAAAGTGTGCATCAAATCAACCTGAATAGCTGTGTGCCATCATCATCTGGCTAGCTGAAAGGCTTCAAGTTACATGCACGGCCGACCTATATCCGTATCCTTTCCAGCACTGGTGTCACATTGGCTACATAGAAACAGTCAGGTCAACCAAATGCAACAGTCTGAGGACTCTGTGCTTCCAAATATTGACTTTATTAACTACAGAGACAAATTTCTATCTCCTTATGCTGAGATTTTTGTTTGCAAGATTGTACTTCATGGAGCAGAGAGTCTGTCTGTGCAAATGGTGCGTACGAAATTCAGTTCAACAGTGAATATGCATACAAAAATAGATACATGTATATAGATACATATTTCCCTTGAGTACGTATAGCAAGAACCTTCAACTGGAAAACTGGTCCTAGGTAAATAGGCCACTTCCATAATAACAATTGTTGTATGTTCTTGAATGCTAGAGAAGGCCAAAATCTGGACCCATCGACAATAAGGCTCCTTGAACACTAGAGGAAATCAGCCAAGCTCTCTCTCAAGGCACAACATAATGCCCAAGAAAGAAACAATTGCCTTCCAAGAGTAACAAATTCTCATGCATTTGTGAGCCAGCATTATTGCAGTTGTACTTCTCTCAGGAAGGATTCACACAGTTAGCTGAGAAATTCTGTTGCAAAATTCAAGAGGGCACAGCTGGACATCAAACAGTCAAGGAAACCTGCTACCTACCATCCCATAGATAGAAATCTTCCAACTTTAATAAGTGATGCTTCCATCCTAATTCAGGCAAAATCAGGCTGACCATCACCAAAGCAAGTTCAGTAACAGGCATCTCTCAGTGTTAAAATGTAGAATTTTACTAACCCCAACAAACAAAAGCTCTTTGTCCATCAGGATTGAAGGATAGTCTACCACCATCAAAGACACACATGTTGCTATGTTCTATTCCTCCAATTGACCCCAACAACATGAGATTTTTCCATCTATATTACCTTGCCATATTTTTGTATGAATACACTTCGTATTTCATTATACCTCCTCTGTCTGACTTGCTTGCAATTGTCCTTATATCCCATATACTTTCAAGTTATATCTCTATAACCATCCTTAACACTCAAGCATCGTAGCTTAATATATTCAGCTGTAAATTCTGCTATTTTCTCTCAGAATTTGTACATGACATATATTAAAGAAGGTAAAGACTCGATTGGTTATTTCAGACAGTGTTTTGAAGCCGCATTTCACTCTGCAGTTTCACTAGGAGAATTTTCAAAAATAATTTTAAAAGTAATAGACATCACTAAAACTGTCACAGGCTTTCATTTCATGTTGAAGTTTTAAATAAAGGTTGGTGTGTCTTTTGAACAAAAACTCTTGTTGAGCTGTGAAATGCTTCCAGCAACCTGCACGCAGCATATGATTGACACAAAGATTTAGAGCCCTTATGTTTTTAAGAACCCCTTTTTGCAGGCACTATTCACTCTTTTTTTCGCAATTACAATTGGCAGAAGAATGACAATGTTAAAAAGCTTCCATTTACATGGCTGTAGCTCCTGAACAATTGCTGTCATCTGATCAGTCCAATGACTCACATGGTTGAACACTTAGCTCCAAATTCAGCAACCATAAGCTCCAGCCCCCGAAGCTCTTTGTCTTTTTAGCCGGTTGGGTTTCTACTGCTCTCAAGGCAGATAAAGCATTACCCAAGCTGAGAAGCATTGTACCTTAACGATGAGGAGAATGCACATACAATATAACTACCCTGCTTGAGTCACAGCAGTCCTCAGGGAGCCACATAAGGAGCAACCCACCAGAAGGCCACAAACAGAAATATATCTCTCTTCGAGGAGAACTGAACAGAATAGTAAAGTGAAAAATAAAATACAAGAAAACATCAACATGTTTAGGTTTTGGTCATTACTTATTTTTATGTATATAGTTATGACAATTTAATTAAATGCAAAAGTACATTAGGGTAAGTAAACAGAACTGATAAACAATGTTTATCAAGGCCGTTCTCATTGCTTCAACCTAATGATGCTCCATTAAAGATGAACAGGAATTCAAAACAATAAGAGCTTCCTATGCAGTTGAAGTACTACAGAACTTCATACTTGTGTATATGTTCACTCAGAAACTGAGCTCCAGATCGTTTTTGACTCTTTCCATGAAGCATATGAGAAAATGGGCCTATTATCCAACATCAAAAATGCTCAGATTCTGTTCTGATCACCTCTCACAGATAAATAACTGTCGATTAAAATCAATAACACAATCTTGTACCTTTGGAGATTCCTCTCAACAAAGCAGAGACAAGATTCGTCAACACCTCCAACACCTCCAGCCTTTGGCTGACTGATTGAAGATCTCACAGCAGGAGCTCGAACCCAAAGCTGAGGTCATGATTCACTGACATGCATAATTTGAGCAATCTAAGGCAGGTGGTTCAATTTGGTGCTTTGCAAAATCTTACAAATTGGCACCAAAACATTAATCACTCAAAACCCACTGTATTCTGTGGGACATTTTATATGTACAATACCAATGTGACGATGCTGTGGCTTTAAGAGGTTACTTTGCCCTGTTTTCTTTCAAAAAGAGAGATTGAACTCGTGGCACCAAGCCATCTGTAAGAACTTAAACAGCTTATGAGGCTTTGTGGTTATTTTTTAGTTTGCAACAATAGAAGTAGCCTGAATGAGTGTGATCAAGCTCCCACAGAACAAAGGTTTTCAGTTTAGTTTTCAGCATTTGCTTTTGAGGTCTTGGAGAAATGAAAGCTATTTTTCCCTCTCTTGGTTACAGCCAAAACCTGGGGTTCTCTGCCTGCTACTGGAGCTGCATGTGAGACAATCTGTTTTCTGAATTTGCCTTCTGCCAAAGATGTGTTTATAGGATGTTACTACAATGGAACAGTTAATTAATAATAATTATTGTATCTATTATTCTGTTAAGTTTTCCAATAGAGTTCTGTTATTCCAATTTCTTCTTTCTTGTGTTGTATTTTAACTATAGTGGATGATGAATAAAATGTGTTTTGCTTTAAATCTAATCAAATTGCATCTGGGATGCAACACTTTACATTTATCTTTAAAAAAAAGTCCAGACTATCTTCTGAATAGTTTGAGGGGATTTGGTCTGGTCCATAGCATGAGAGTCCTGACGCAACTATTACAGTCAAATTTGGTCATGGCTAAAAATTCCCAGGACGTCAGAAACATTTTAGCACTTTCCTCCAAGCATCCCTGAAGAAATCAAACATCCTCACTGACTCAAGGAATTGAGATGCTTGTCATAAACCAGACTGGAGATGGCTATTTTCAAAGACTCCAGGCAGATCAAGAGGTTGATCAGGAACATGCACTGTTAAAAATGAGGTATTGATCACTGGACATGCCAGCCATCAGAAAACCCAATACAAGTAGATTATCCTCAATTCCCAGAGACAGCTCAAGAAAGAAAAACAGAAATTCTCAGGAATTGGAGCTCCCACTGTGCACTTAACCCTATGCAAAACCTATACTTCTAATGACCAATCATCAGATATAACACCTAAGCAATCATACCAAAGATGGACTTCAGTTCATGACTTAAAAGTTAGTTTGTCACAAAGATTGCCTTAGAAAGGCCACTTGAAACATAATTTGCAAAAAATTGTTATAAACGCACAAATCTATTATATCCATCCAGGCATAAACAGAGGGCAGGAAGACGTATGAATGAACTTGCAGAAAAGCAGTTTGTCAGAGACAATGTAGTTAAAAATGGCCACCCTCAGACTATTTTGTATAGATTGTTCAAACATCTGGTCTTATCCATTGAGCTGTTGTATTATACATGGAAGATTGATGATTTCCACACAAGAGAAGCGAATGATCAGTGAAAAGTATTGACCGCTGCATTGTGTAGCTGTCATTGCAGTTGTGGTGCTTGTCAGTAGAATGGAGTTTCCAGCTAGAATTCATTTTGTGAGGTGCTGTCAACACAGGCCAGAACAAATACCCCAAATATCAACAATTTTATGCTTTCAGCAGACAGACCACCTGGCAATAGTCTTAAGCATTCTTTCAATGGACTGTGAACTCTCAAATTTCCTCCCATCGAGCACCCCACCCCCAACATTCCTTTTCTTCGATTTACTCATGACAGAGTTTCCCAGGAGATCAAGCACATAATGAAGAGCTTCACAAATGAAGCAATACTACTTTATATACCTGTGTGCGTGTGAGCTTACACACAAACATACAAACACATTACCTTGAGGCGAACTGATCTTACATATTACACCTTCCCTGCAGTTCAGTTAACATGATCAAGGCTGATAGTTTCAGCAGTGTTAAACGTTTGTTCAGGGTTCTTGTTGTGTAATGGTAGTGTCTCTAATTCTGAGCCAGAAGGCCTGGGTTTATGCCCCACCTGCTCCATATGTACGTATGTGGTGATTGAAACCAACTGGAGCTTGTTGACTATGGGATCCTTGATTGGAGTTGTTAACCTGGGCCAATCAGGAAACCCTGGCTGACCAATATTTCAGGGATTTGGAATCTTCTCAGTTCAGAGGACTGACGCTGAATGGGGTGGCCACAGCCAGTGTATTGTGCCCAAGTAAATGAAGGGTGACTTGGTGATGGGATATCCACCTCTGTGCAGTTATTTCAGTGGCATAACATAGCTGAACAAGTTGATTTAAAAAAATCTAAAAGTTTCTCCATTATCACTTTGTAACGACTGGGGGAGAAGAGGCAAAGACAGAAGGATTGACTTATTACCATATTTAACACATTTAAATTTTATAATTAAGACTGAAACTTCACCAACAGTTAGCTATACGCTAATGGAATATAATATGCACTTTTTTCTAGAGAATAATGACTTTAAAATAGCTTATCTGAACTGCAAAATAACCACAGGATAGCTGCATGGCATGGTATATTGCTTTATTAACATGATGTACAAAAGAAAATTCGAAAAGTATGTGGCATGTTCCCAACAGATAGTAAAGGAGAGGTTCCAAAAAATGGATCCACCAACGGAAGAATGGGATAGTATGTCACCTACAGGTACACTTCCTGTACAAATATCACGAGTATCTTCAAACAGATGAGAGATGGATTTCAACACAAGTGCAAACTAGCAAAATTTATTCACTACGAAATTAAATATTGGGGAAGCGGGGTATAGTAGAGATAGTACCTTCTTCCATCAGATCCCCATTCTATATGATTTGATACCATTGTAATGCAGTCTAGCTGGTAACATACAGCTATTAAATCATATGCAATCTTCCCTCAAAGTTAACTCTTCCTATTATTAACATTGTGGACAATTTACAGTTTTTATCCAAGTCCTGCCTAACCTTTCACTTTTCAAGTCTATTTTCCGAAGGCATCAAACTCCAACAGTGCTTGAAACTTTATTTTTTTTCGATTCATTCATGAGATGTAGGCAAGGCCAGTTTTTCTTAAGATTTTAATAAATCTTGCTTAATTTCAATATTGAAATGGGGAAATAATGGCCGAGAGATATTAACGCTAGACTATTAATCCAGAAACTCGGCTAATGTTCTGGGGATCTATGTTCACATCCGGTTGGTGGAATTTGAATTCAGTCAGGAATCTGGATTAAGGGTCGAATGATGACCATGAAACCATTGTTGATTGTAGAGAAAAACCTGTTCGGCTGACTAATGTCCTTTTGTGAAGGAAGCTGGCATCCTCACCTGGTCTGGTGTACATGCGATTCCAGACCCATAGCAATGTGGCTAACTCTGAACTGCCCTCTGGATCATTAGGGATGGTCAATAAATGCTGGCCTAGGCAGACACACCCACATCCCGTGAGTGAATAGAAAATAATATTTCTACTTTCTTTTGATGCTCAGAGTTGGGCTTTTTCTCTTCAGGTCTGAAAGCTGTAGAATTTGAGCCTCAGTTAACAAGGTGTAGAGCTGAATGAACACAGCAGGCCAAGCAGCATCAGAGGAGCAGGAAGGCTGACATTTCGGGCCTAGACCCCTCTTCAGATTTTGAGCCTCTATCCCTTTACTTAAAGAGAACGTGAGTGCTTCCATGGTTTGCTAATAAGATTTCATTGCAGGCTCAAGTTTACATTTGCACAGAAGAAGAACCTCCAATTTCATATATTGGCCTGTTGCAATTATTTGGATTTAAATCAAATTCTCCCTGGATTATTTTTCACTGGCCTCTTGGAATTGTTATTGCGTGTCACTTGGGGGGGTGGTGCTGTAGAACAAGCAGACCAATTAATTTAATTATCCCCTTTCTCAACAAAAAGCTGACTCACCTCAAAAGAGAGAGTCAAGACTTTGATATCATTGACACTGTCAAAGTGTACAGCAAGATAGAGGGCTGCTTCTTTCAACAAACCTCAATACCAACGGCAGCTTCATTCTCTTCCACTCTTAATTTGCTCTTTCACTAAGGTCTAGAATGTCATTTTAAAGCTGGGCATGTTCGTTCCTTGTGCACCATGATGCAGACTTTAAAAAAGGAGATGGCTGCACCCTTTCTTATCATGTCTGTTGACTTACTGGTGCAAGACAGGCCTGTGATTAGCAAACTGAGCCTGCAGAACTGATAGTTCAGTCACAGGAAACATTTCTATGCCCTTGAGTAAAAAGTCTACTTTTCTTACAAAGTTCAGCCTGTCTGATGAATTGTACTGCTTTTGATAACATAAGGTTCTCTTTAGACAGCAACAATTCTGATAATGCTTCCTTCAATACCTTCACTGTGATTCAGTCCGTTATAAGCTCATCTTTCGGTATTACATTTGGAATTATGTGCAAAGTGGCACAGATCATTTATTAAAAAATCAATCCTCTCCCCTGTTTCCCTGCTGCATGTATTGAATTTTTGCCCAGTTTATGATAGGATTTTGCTATAAACAAAGATAAAAATCAAAAGTCTAATTACATTGTCATATTTAGAGGTTTCCTCTTCTGTCGACTTTCTCACCTAAACAGTGGTTGCACTGCTCACTCTCAAGCTTCTGATCAAGGCTAGAATCATTTGGTACCTGTTGAAGTGATGGAGCAAGTTGATCCAGTTCCCAGTTTGGTTAGGTCCGTCCACATGGTCAAAGGAAGAGGCAAGGTTTTTGTCCATTGTTGTTCATGTTATTGCGATGCAGTTAGCATCAGCTGTTAGCAGACTACATTAATGGTGAGTTGCTCTGATTAATGTTGTGTGGTTTTGTTTAAGCTATGCTCTAGCAGCCAAAGATCTTTATGGTTCACACCCTTTGTCAGAACTAGCAGATGGTCTCCCTTTCTTCGGTCCAATTGTTGGTGTTGCAAAGTTGAGTAGAGTATTTGATGTTTGTAAAATGATAGCGGGGTAGGGGAAAGAGTGCATGGTCTCTTTAAAAGATGTTTTTTTTAGGAAGCTGAAAAGAGTCTGCAGGCCGCAGCAGATACACAGAGTTATTGAAATTGCAACATTGTATCAAAAGGCTATACTGTTAGCAGACAAAGCAGCATTTTTACCAAGACAACCGGGTTTTGAATTTAGCCAATTAATTTAAGCCAGACCCTAGATTCCAAAACCTAATTAAATTTAAATCTGATGGCTTTGACAACCTAAGACCAATCCTGTTGTAAGAAATTAATCGGTAGTATTAATAGAAGAGGTATTTAAAGCAATAGCTCAACTTTTAAATTTGCTGGAAAGGCCACCATAATTGTTGGAAATGACTAAAATTCAATTGCAGATGAAGCAGCATGAACTGGAATTGTTTGAATTACAGTTACAAGCAGAGGAAAGACAAAAATGAAAAAAAGAGAGAGTTTGAACATTGGAAGTTGCAAATTAAACAGGATAGCTGACCAAAATGATGGAAATGAATGTAGAAGGTAGGTGATAATGAGCATACCCATCATAGCCAAAGACCTGATAGGGATTTATACAAATATGTCAAAACATTACCAAAATTCGATGAAAAAGACATAGAAGCCTTTTTCATTTCTTTTGAGAAATTGACTAAACAGATAAACTGGCCACAGGGTATGAGGGTATTGTTGATTCAAAGCAAGTTGGTAGGCACGGCTAGAGAGGTGTTGGCAGTGCTATCAGATGAGGTGCCAAGAGAATATGAAGAAATAAAACAGGTTACATTGAGTACCTACTGATTGGTACTGGAAGCATATAGACAATGGTTCAGAAATATAAGGAAGGAACCAGCTCAGACCTATGTCAAATTTGAAAGAATTAAACATAGCAACTTCAAGAGATGTGTGAGCGTGTTAAAGATAGAAAAGATATATGAGGATCTTAGAGAGATTATTCTGCTGGAGGAGTTAACAATTCACTTCTAGGTGTGATAAATACTCATGTCGAGGAACAGAAAGTTAAAACAGTGAGAAGAGCTGCAGAGATGGCAGATGAATATACATTAGTGCATAAATCGAAATTTAGCTTCTGACAGCAATTTCAATCAGTGAAAGATAAAAATTGGGAAAAACAGAGATCCTTCAATGAAAACCAAAAAGTAGATCACACTGGGAACAGTTTATCACATGTGGAAAAAGAAATCCAAGAGGGTGAAATAGAGGTGAAAGGCCATAGGTGTTTACACTGTAATGGAGGGGGACACACTAAGTGACAGTGCTGGTGGATTAAGTGAGGCACTGGCAAAAAAGGATGTGGTAAAAGAAGCTAAACCAGCGAGATTAGTTGAGATAGTGAAGGAAAGCCCAAGGGAAGTCGAGGAGCTACAGGAGAGTACACACTCTCCAGCCCGTGACTAGGCTAAGAGGGTGCCCAATCTCTTCAAGGACTTCACCTCTGTGGGTAAGGTCTATTCAGGGAGAACAGGGGGAGGAGGTAAAGAAGTTAAAATATTGAGAGATACAGTATCTGGTCAGTCTCTAATAGTAAGAGATGGAAGTATTTGCACTCCTTCTGAAATATTACCCAAAAGAGTAACAATCTGGGGAATAAATGGAGAAAGATTTAGCATTCCCCTGTGTAAGGTAAGGCTTTGTTGTCCAGTTAAGACTGGGGAAGTGATAGTGGGGTTGAAAGAGTGTCTATTCCAGGAATACAGTTTGTTCTTGGAAATGACCGAGCTGGATCAAAGGTGGGAGTGATGCCCATTATGTTGGAGAAGCCAAAAGAAAAGCAGGGAAGTAAGAAGTTAAAAGAAAAGTACCCTGGAATTTTTCTGAACTGTGCTGTGACAAGTTCCCACAGTCATAAATTGAAACAAGAAGGAAAAACCAAGACAAAGATGAAGCATTTGAGGTCCAGTTAGCTGACACCCTGTTTAACAAAATGATAAAGGAAAACACTAAGCAGGTACAGGATCAGGCAGAGGTGTTTAGCTCCGAAAGACTAATGGAGTCACAACAAAAAGATGAGACAAAAGAAGATTTATATCATGAAGCCTACTCAGAAAAGGAATCAGCATGTATTCCAGAATGTTAATACCTTAAAGGTAGAATCCTAAGGCAGAAATGGAGACCCAGGTAGGTTAGTGCCGAGGAGAACCGGGCGGAAGTTCACCAGATTGTGTTTCCGGTAGCATATAGATAGGAAGTATTGCAGGTAGCACACAGGTTACCTGTAGGAGGTCATCGAGAAGTGAGGAAGTCTCAAACCAAGATACAGAAGTATTTCTGTCGGCCTGGATTACATAAAAATGTGGTTGAATTTTGCTGTAACTGTCATATATGTCAGATGGTAGGAAAGCCACAGGCAGTAATAAAACCAGTGACTTTGATGTCAATTCCTGCATTTGAAGAACCTTTCACACGGGATATAATCAATTGCGTAGGTCCCCTCCATAAAACCAAAAGTGGGAACCAGTATTTACTAACCATAATGGACGGGTCTTCCAGGTTTCTGGAGGCCATTCTATTACATGGTGCCAAGGCAAAGAAGCCTGTGGAGGAGTCATCTGCTTTCCTTACCCATGATGGACTACCCAGGGAGATTCAATCAGACCAAGGTTCCAATTTTTCTGCTAAACTATTTAAGGAGGTCATGGATTGTTTAGGCATCAAACACTTTGAATCCAGTGCTTACCATCCTGAATCCCAGGGAGCATAGGAAAGTTGGCATCAGACCCTAAAGACCATGCTGAAGGCTTATTGCCAGGAATACACAAATGATTGGGATAAAGATATCCCACTTATATTATTTGCTGTTAGAGATGCTCCAAATGAATCAACTCAGTTTACTCCATTTGAATTGATATTCGGACACAAAGTAAGAGGGCCTTTACAATTAATTAAGGAAAAGTTGATCGGTCCCAAAGTCAGAGATCTCACAGTTGGAATATGTATGTGAGGTGAAAGAAAGTTTAAACAGAGTAGGTTTATTAGCTAGACAACATTTGAAGGTGTCATAGCACCTAATGAAGCAAGAAGCAGATAAGAGATCATAAATTCGTACATTTGTCCATGGGGATAAAGTATTGCTGCTGTTACTAGTGGTAGGAGATAGGGTTAGTGGTCGCTATCAGATTGAGAAGAAGTTTAATCAGGTGAATTATCTGGTAGAGATGCCAGATAGAAAAAAAAATTGGATATGTAATGTGAACATGCTGAAACCTTACTATAACAGGGAAAGGGATCTGGAAATACAGGTATTAGTTACTACCACTCAGAGTGAGGAATCAAATCCAGGTGATGTGGATTTTGACGTGCCTCAGAATGAATTCAATAATGAGGAAGTCCTGAAAGAATGGGATAGGGTAGTGAACTATCTGTCTCAGGAACAGAGAACTGAATTGAAAGGCTTGTTGCATCAATATGAAGGCAAATATACGAATAGAATGGGGAGGACTAATGCCATATTACATGAGGTTGACACAAGGAATGCTGTGATAAAACAATACCCCTACAGGCTTAATCCTCTCAAAAGTAGCACAGGTCCATAAGGGAGTGGAACTGATGCTCCAAGAAGATATCATTGAGCTGAGTCAAAGTGAGTGCAGTTTGCAATCGAGTTGGTTCCTAAACCTGATGGTACTCAACGAGTCTGTGTTGACCTTCTGATAATCTACACAGTGATTAAATCAGACTCATACCCAATTCCAAGGCTGGAGGACTGTGTGGAAAATGTTGGACAAGACACATATCACCAAGTTGAACTTATTTTATGGTTACTGGCAGGTACCTTTGTCTGAGAGAGCAAAAGAAGTCTCTGTTTTTGGAACCGCAAATTAGCTATATCAAATTTAAAGTAACGCCCTTTGGAACGAAGAACGCCCCAGCCAGACTTATGAACAGAGTTGTGGCAGAATTGACTAATTGTCCCATCTATATAGATGACTTAGTGATCTTTAGCCATTCATGGAAAGATCACAGGGTGCTTTTGGCAGAGCTCTTTGAGAGACTGTGGAAGACAAAGTTGGTCATAAATTTTGCAAAGACAGAATTTGTGAAGGCAGGAATGACGTTCTTAGGACACAACCTCAGGCATGGAAGGATGACACCAAGGAAAGTGAAGATGAAGGGCATCCAAGGCCATCCTCAAAGAAGGAGGTGCTACAATTCTTGGGACTGACCAATTCTACAGGAAATTTGTACCATACTTTTGTAGCGTGGTGGCATCGCTGACAGATTTGTTAAAGAAGAACACAAAAATTCCAGTGGACAGTCCAATTCAAGGAGGCATTTGAGAATTTAAAATCAGTGTAATTCACCACACCAGTTTTAGCCACGCCAAATTTCTTGAAAGCCTTTAAAGTTGCTATCAATGCAAGCGACACAGGGATTGGAGCTGTGTTGTTACAGGAGAGTGATTGTGGAATTGAAAAGCCAATCGGTTATTTTTCAAAGAAACTCAATACCCAGAGAAAATATTCAACAGTTGAAAGTTATTGAGTTTGGTACTGGCCTTACAACAATTTAATGTTTATGTTGCAAAGAATGTAGCAGAGATGGTTGTGTACACTGATCACAACCTTTGACATTTTTGGTAAGATTTAAAGATAAGAACACCAAATTATTTCATTGGAGCCTTATGCTATGAGCATTTAATTTACAGATTGTACATGTTGTGGGTTGGGAAAGTGGGTTTAAAAAGAAAATATGTATATAAGATAGAAACGGTAGTGTTCAATGTTATATGTGTATGTAGAATCAGTTTGAAATATGTATCTTTAGATTAATTACCTATGATACAGTAATAATGGCGTTAAGATTTAAAGAAAAAAATGAAGCCATTTTTTCAACCACCCGTTCGTAACATTGGGTTAAATTTGAAGTCCTTCACCTTCTGCTCTCTACTGCTCATGAGCTTCCCCTTACAAGTTTGCAGCTGAAACTAAGATTGGTGGAGTAGCAGGTAGTGAAGGGGACATTTGGAGAATGCAGCAGAATATAGATAGATTGGAGAGTTGGGTGGAGAAATGGCAGATGGAGTTCAATCCAGGCAAATGCGAAGTGATGCATTTTGGAAGATCCAATTCAAGAGCAAAGTATACGGTAAATGAAAAAGCCCTGAGGAAAATTGATGCACAGAGAGATCTGGATGTTCAGGTCCATTGTACCCTGAAGGTGGCAACACGGGTCGATAGAGTGGTCAAGAAGGCATACAGCATGCTTTCATTCATCGGACAGGGTATTGAGTACAAGAGTTGGCAGGAATACTGCGTACAGTTCTGGTCGCCACATTACCAAAATGATGTGGATGCTTTGGAGAGGGTGCAGAAGAGGTTCACCAGGACGTTGCCTGGTATGGAGGGCTCTAGCTATGAAGAGAGGTTGAGTAGATTAGGATTATTTAGATTAGAAAGACAGAGGTTGAGGGGGGAACCTGATTGAGGTCTACAAAATCAAGAGAGGTATAGACAGGGTGGATAGCAAGAAGCTTTTTCCCAGAGTGGGGGATTCATTTACTAGGGGTCATGATTTCAAGGTGAGAGGGGAAAAGTTTAAAGGAGGTTTGTGTGGAAAGTTCTTTACGCAGAGGGTGGTGGGTGCCTGGAACGCGTTGCCGGCGGAGGTGGTAAAGGTGGGAACGATAGCATCATTTAAGATGTATCTAGACAGATACATGAATGGGCAGGGAGCAGAGGGATACAGATCCTTGGAAAATAGGCGACAGGTTTAGATAGAGGATCTGGATCGGCGCAGGCTTGGAGGGCCGAAGGGCTTGTTCCTGTGCTGTAATTTTCTTTGTTCTTTGTTCTTTGTACACTTCTTTCCCTGTTGTCTACTGATATTCTTGTGGGTCTCTTCACCACATTATCGAGTATAAACATCACTAACAGTTTTTGAGAGCTTGGGACAGACGCGGCTTGGACACAACATTAGAGCAAACTGATAAAACTATGCGCAGAAACATGGTAGACCAGGGCTTTGCTAGAACCTTCTTCCATCAGCTCTCATGTGATCTGACATCATTAGACCGCATCAATGATGTTGTAACTGTTAGCATATAATTGACCCATATACTACATGCCTTTTAAAGGGATTAGTTAGCTCAGTTAGCTGGATGGCTGGTTTGTGATGCAGAGCAATGCCAACAGCACGGGTTCAACTGCCACATCGGCTGAGGTTACCATGAAGGACCCTGTTTCTTAATCTCTCTCTTTGTCTTAGGTGTTGTAACCCTTAAGTACCACTACTAGCAGTCTCCCTAATGAGAGCATTTCTTTTACCTGGCAAGACTGTGTTGACTTGATGTTTACGTGCCCTTTAGTTATTTGCACAGGCGGAAGTCTAGAATCAAGCTATTGCCTACCATCTCAGAATGATCCAGGAGTGGAGGATAGAAAAGAACCTTATTAATCTCACTACTGACTATAAAGTAATCGCAAATTTAAATATTAAATTGTCCATGCACCATTGTCACTCCACAAAAGCAACTAAGGTTTTATTTTTATGGCATCTTTAACATCGTAAAATATTTCATGGTGCCTCATAGGGTGATTATTCAAAGATGACTACTTACAGCGATATTCCAACAGGTAGACCTTTAACTTTGGAGGAGAATAAGGTCATCCTCAATTTTGAGGGGCTACATAAGAAGACTAAGATACAGGGTCAATTAAAATCAGGGATGTACAAGTTGCTAGCATTGAAGATGCTCAGAGATCTCAGAACCAGAGGTACAGAAGGCAAAGCTGCCTAGGCCCAAGCTCTGGAATTCCCTCCTTCAATCTCTTTACTTTTCTCTCACCATTTAAGACACTAATTAAAATTGAGAACTATTGGGTTCAGATCACCATTTAAAAAGGTGGCTCACTGCATACTGATGAGAAAAGTTGGAATACAATCAGGACTTGATATTTTATTGAAATCCAGTCAGAATTTGAGGAAAACAAGAACTGAGGAGTCAAAGCACCTTGGAAGAATTTCTAGACATCACTAAAAACAGGAGTAAGGTAAAAAATGCTAAGTAGTACCAAACTTCAGTATCTCACAACCATGCAGTAACCCATTTGGTTTTTCATCTGTCTATGCTTGCAGGGAAAATATGTTTTTTAATAAACCTGGAATAAAATGTGTTTGTCAAGTTCAATAATCTAGATCTAAGACTATGTATTCCTTCAATGTCTAGTTAACCTCACAGCAACCGAGGACTTTGAAATCGAGGCAATAAATCAGAATTCACACCGAGAGAAGAATTTAGAAGTTGGCTCACTGGTACAATAGCAAAACAGCTGTTTTCTTCTTTATGACATCAAAGCTTTTTTACTACCACTTATCTTTCAAACAATCCAGATAAACCAGTATGTGTGACCGAGCAGGGGGCATATGTGCCCACAGTCAGTTCATTTATAGTGAGCTGTCTTGAGCACCTTTTATAAAACAACGTGAACAATGTCTGTAGTGGGTCTATGTACTTTGAGTCTTCTGTACCTGAATGTTAAAAACTATCTGAGTGTCTCTTGAAATTGTCCTGTTATATGATGCCATGATTAGAAAATGACTCTTTGAGGGTGAGAATCTAAAAGGACATTACTCATCACAACTCATCAGATGTCTTTCTTTTCTCATAAATCATAGTGAAGTGACATATATATAATAGATGTGATGAGCTCAGAATATCTGCTAATCCTCAAAAGGATTCAGCAGCATTTGTGCACCAAAATAAGATTCTAATTTGTCATTTTCTATACCAAGCGCTAGCTATATGTTAAATAAATCATGCAGTTCTACAATTTCACTATCTAGCAATCAGCATTAACAGTCTGAAGATATCCATTTTCACACAATCTGCAAGAGTCATAAAACATGTGTGTGGAGGGTATCGAATGAGCCAAGTATGCAATAAGTGCTAGTTTTTTTTTAAATTATGCAATTGGAAGTGCTAAAGGACTTCACATCACTTACCAATGGCCCCATTAGTCTTAACAGATCCTGTTTGACACTACAATATCTAAAAGCAGCAAAAATAGAATAGAATTTTATTGTCATGTGTACTTGGGTACAGAAGCACAGGAGTACAGTGAAAAGTTTACAACATCACCTCTCATGGCACCATTTCATCTAGGTTCAAATCTTAGATACAAAAAGAAAAGAAGTTGCATTACTTTACAGTGATTTGTGGTATAAGCTAGAAATCAGGCAGTTAAAAGGATAAGCATTACAGTTGGATAAACAAAGTACAGATAAAACAAACAGAAGTTGCTGGAAAAGCTCAGCAGGTCTGGCAGCATCTGTGAAGAAAAAAATCAGAGTTAACATGAGGAAGGGTCACTGGACCCGAAATAAGTAAAGATAAACATTATATTGCAGGAGCTCAGCACAAGGACTTCCAATGTGGTCTGACCAACCTCAAAAGCCACTGACTGCTTGCACCAGACCCAGTCCAACAACTGTTCCCGCAAAACTGACTTCCTTATATTTTCAGAAGAAATTATGTGGAATACTGGATCTAAAGACCAGAGTGGGTCAACTCTCGCGTGCCGGCTTGCTGGACTTTTTTTGGATTAAGAGTACCTGATTAACAAGTAACACACTCTCAAACTGCTTTTCTGCTCAATTCGTATTCAATGAGATTAATAATGGTAGTATATTTTGACACCTCTCTCACTCCTTATTGAGACAGATTTCAGTCACATTTTAAGAAGCAGAAAATGAACTAATGAAGATTCCCTATCAAATGGACTACTTACCGGATGAGATATATTGAAATTATTGGAAAACCTGGGGCATTTTTTCTGTACATTTTGGGAGAATACTCCAAACTTTCATGCCTCTGTCAAACAGTAATTGGAACTAATTCTAGAGAAATTAACAAACAATTCACACTGGAAAGAAAAATAACCACCTCAGGTAGCAACTTATTATGACATCAAACTGTCCCAAAGTGTTCAACCAGTTCAAATTTGAGTATTGTCACTGCTGTTATGTTGCCAAATATTGTGGATAATAGGCTCATAATAAATAGCTAACCCATTACCTGTTTTCGTAAATATACAATTATATCCTATGCTTATCATTCAGAATGATACTCCATTTGTAAAGAGTCTGTTGGATCTTTCACAGAAATAAAATAATCTTTATTTAATTCATGTCAGGAACACAATCCACCAGATTGAATTAATTGATGAAAATTAATTTTCAGTGTTTTAGTCAGCTTTGCTTAACTACATCAAGGAGACAATTAAGTTATTAACTGGAGAAACGGATGGGTCGTTGAAATAACTGAACCGTAGACCTTCTCAAACCAGATGCTGTTCTGACACAATAGTCTCTGAAAATAGAGTTACAATGGTATAATATGAGAAATGTTTATGTTACAATAACTGATGGCAAGGTGGGAGAGATTGTCAATTTAGTTGACAGTTTTTTATGATCCTAAAGTCCTAGGCAATATAGATTTTGGTCTGGAATGACACAAGTTATTTTCTTTGCCTGACGACGTGTAGCCAAACCTCACCACTGCATCCTTCAACTGTAGCACTGTCTCTAAATAGTCAGGTATGTTGTGCAACACTTGGGGGCAATGATCAGAAACTACCTCCAATTACATAAAGGGAAGGCTGAAGTTGTTGTCTTTGATCAGTGAGAAAGTTCTGTTCTCTTGCCATCAACTCCAGCCTTCTCCTTAGAAGCAACCAGAGGCTGAACCAGAGTGATCAATATCTTGATGTCATATTTGAACCATTGATTAGTTTGACCACATGTTCATGCTTTTACTAAGTGCTTCTTTTTCCACTTCTGTAAAATTACCCAACTCTCTTCCAGCCTCACTTGATGTGCTGTTAAAACCTTCATTTATGCCTTTAACGTTGTTGTATGCTGAGGTTTCACTATTTGGTATTCTATTGGTGAAAGCCAATATAAATTTTTTCAAATCGATATGACTTCAAAGTTCACCATCTTTCAAAAATAGCTGATCAGGAAAGTTCTGCCTCAGAACAGGAATGCTGAGAGCCTACCTTCTTACAGTATGAAAATATTTAATCTGGTGTACTTTTGTCAGCAGTAATAACTTTGTCACTAGATGTACTTCCCTAGATATACTTCCCTGGCCAAGATGCTTAGAACAGGAGGACAACAAATGTGGTTCAGCCGCATTTAGAATACTGTGTAAAGTTCTGGTCGCCACATTACCAAAAGGATGTGGAAGCTTTGGAGAGGGTACAGAGAAGGTTTACGAGGATGTTGCCTGGTATGGAAGGTGCTAGCTATGAAGAGAGGTTGAGTAGGTTAGGATTGTTTTCATTAGAAAAAAGGAGATTGAGGGGGGACCTGATTGAGGTCTTCAAAATCATGAAGGGTATAGACAGGGTTGATAGAGATAAGCTTTTTCCCAGGGTGAGGGATTCAATAACAAGGGGTCACGCGTTCAAGGTGAGAGGAGAAAAGTTTAAGGGGGATACACGGGGAAAGTACTTTACACAGAGGGTGGTAGGTGCCTGGAACGTGTTGCCAGCAGAGGTAGTAGAGGCAGGCACGGTAGATTCATTTAAGGTGCGTCTGGACAGATGCATGAGTAGGTGGGGAGCAGAGGGATACAGATCCTTAGGAATTGGGCGATAGGTTTAGATAGTGGATTTGGATCGGCACAGGCTTGGAGGGCCGAAGGGCCTGTTCCTGGGCTGTAAGTTTTCTTTGTTCTTTGTTCTAAAACAATGGCATGCATTTATACAAAATGCTTAATGTATTGAAATAACCAGCTGTGTATCATGAGAATGTATTTAAACAATATTTAACATTGTGTCAGGTGGAGCGATATTATTGCTGATAGCAGTGGCAGATTTTAACATTCATCTTACAAGAAAAAGGAAAGATCAAAAGGCTGAGAGGTTTAGAGAGGGAATACCATATTGCCTTGGTTGGGGAATGCATGGCTGTCGATGATGAAATTACTCAAAATGGGGATACTTGAGAAATTAGAATAAGAGAGGTGCGGGTATCTTGAAGGATTGCAACAGCTAAACAAGATTACGAATATAGGGATGAAGCGAATTGAAAACAAAGATCTGGTTCCAAAAATCAAGGTGCTGTTTAACTAGAAGCCTAGTCAAAAGTACAGGGTTGACAGGTGATTAGGACTTTGCGTGAGTTAAATGTAAACTGAGTTTTAAATGCCTTTGGGTTTATGAGGAACTGCCAGGAATAAATTGAAATAGTTGAGGCCAGAGATAACAAAGACATGAATGAAGATTTCAACAGCAAAAGAACTGAGGCATGGTGGAGATGGGTAGTGTAACCAAACAGGAAATAGACATGTAATTGGATGCTCATCTCAAGAGCAAAGATGATGCCGAGGCAGCAAACTGTTTAGCCTTAGAATTGCCAGGGATGGAATTAGTATCTGAGGAACAAAGTTAATGTCCAGGGCCAAAGGCAGTCTTTCAAGTATTTAACTGGGGGAAAAAAAATCAGTTCAATCACTAGGAGATTTTGGGAAGCTGCCTGATAATTTAATAATAGGGGGTGAGACAAGGTGAGCTTGAGCTGGTTATCACTTGTGTACTCATGGATTCTAAACCTGTGTTTCCAGATGATGCTGCCAAGGAAGAAAATGTTGGTGAGAAACAAGATGGAGGCCAGTCTAGGCCATGGGGAACTCAAATGTAACAGTGCAGGAATGGGAAGAGATTGCATTGTAAGTGATTGGCTAGCCATGGCTGGATAAATGGATTCACAAGACCCTGTAGCTACAAAGTGCTATTTTGCATGATTAAGCTATGTAATACCTGTCTCAGATGGGAAGGTTTCTTGCCCATTTATAGGCCTGAATATTGTATCACTGGGCCTGGTGAGTTCCTGGACCTTCTTCTTCTAATCTTATTCTAATTCTAATAACAGTCCATTAGCCTAATAACTTGCTGCACTTACATGCTATCCTTAAGTCACTTTTATCAAGGATGCCCAAGTCCTTTTGTACATCTACACTTTACAACCTGTCAGCTTTTAAGAAATACTCTGCACTTCCGTTCCTCCTACTAAAGGGGATAACCTCATATTTTTGCCCATTATGTTCTATCTGGCATATTCTTGTCTAATCATTTAGCCTATCTAAATTCTGCTGAAAATGTTTAACGTCTTGCTCATAACACAATTCTGCTTGTAAAAGTAGGGAACTGTTGATGCAATTGTACAAGACATTGGTAGAACTGCAGTTGGAGTAGTGTATACAGTCTGGTCCCCATGCATGAGGAAGGATGCAATTGCACTGGAAGCAGTTCAATAACGTTCACTAGATTAATTCCAGAGATGAAACATTTGTTTACGAGGAGAGATTGAGCAGTTTAGGAATACATTTGCTCGTGTTTAGAAGGATGAGAGGAGATTTAATTGAGTTTATAAGATGCTAAAAAGGACTGACAAAGTAGATGTAGAGTGGATGTCTCCCTTTGTGGAGCAATCTAGAATGAGAAATCATAGTTTTCTGCTAAGGAGTGGCAGACTTAAAACAAAGGTGACGAGGAATTACTTTTCTCAAAGGGTCATGAATCTGTGGAGTTTACGACCCCAGGGTCCAGTGGACACGAGAATACTGGATAAATTTAAGGAGGATGTTATTAATTAGTAACAAGTTAAAGGGTTATGGGGAGTGGGCAGAAAAGTGATTCAAGGCTGAGATGAGATCGTCTTGATGGAGGGGTGGGGCAGATTCAAGAGGCTAAATTACCAACTCCGGCCCCTACTTTCTTATGTTCTTATCTTTGTATCATCTGCAAACCTGGAAATTTGTAGTTATATTGTCTGTTAATTTGGTTCCTATCTCCAAATGCAGCAAGACCTGGACAAAATTTAAGTTAGTGTTGACAGGAGGCAAGTAAGAATCACAGCACACAATTGCATGCTATAATCATCTCCAGCAAGTGAGAATTTAACAATCACTCCTTAATGTTCAATAGCATTACCATTGCTGACTCCCCCAGTATCAACATCCTTGGAGTTACTATTGACCAGAAACTGAACTGGACTAGCCATATAAATGTTGGGATATGAGAGTTCAGTCAAAAGCTACAAGTCCTGCACTGTCTAACTTACTCCTTGACTTCCCAGAACATGTCCACCGTCTACAAGACATAAAATAGGAGTGTCATGAAATACTCCTATTTACCTTGACGAGCACTGCTCCTACCACATTAAAGAAGATTGACACCATATAGTTCAAAACAGCCTGCTTGATAGGCACCAAAAAGTCAAATATTCATTCCCTACATTATCAATGCACAGTGGCAGCAATGAGTGCCATCTACAAAATGCAGTGTGGAAATTCATCAATGTTCCTTAGCACCTTGCAAATCCATGACCAACAACATCTAGAAAGACAAAGGTAGCATATACATGGGAACACTACCATGTTGGAGTTCCCTTTCAAGTCGCTCACCATCCTGACTTCGAAATATATTGCAATCACTTCACTACTACTGGGTCAAAATCCTGGAACGCCCTCCCAAACAGGACTGTGGGTATACTGCGTTTAAGAAGACAGCTCACTATTACCTTCTTGGGGCAGCTAGGGATGAGCAATAAATTCTTGCCAGCGATGTCCACATCCTTGAATGAATACAAATAAATACAAAAAAAGGCTACAAGTGAAGATACAATTGTATAATTAACACATTAAGTCCAATAGTACCAGTGGTCCTTATCATATCAGCCAAAGTCCTGGTGTTTGTTATGACCTCCTCCTTCCAACCAACCTGCCAATCAATTTAAATTTCTTGCTGTTTCAGATGAGCTTCAGGTTCAAGGTTTTGAAGATACAACAGCAGCATTGTTCAACAAGAGCCACCAGAATGCACAAGGTTCTGTTTTATTCCCATACCAACTTGCTCAATAAAATCAATTCTCTGATTTTGACTTCCTCCAACATTCAAGAATAGAAGTATGCTATTCAGTCCTTCAAACCTCTTTGAGCATTTGGATTGATGATGGATAAACTTTCCATTTAAGACAGAGATAGATAGGATCATGATTAGTAAGGGGATCAAAGGTTATGGGGAGAAAGCAGGAGAATGGGATTGAGAAACATATCAGCCATGATCGAATGGTACAGCAAACTCAGTGGGCTGAATGGCCTAATTGTGCTAAATATAAACCAAAAGAACTGTGGATTCTGTAAGTCAGGAACAAAAACAGAAGTTGTTGGAAAAGCTCAGCAGATCTGGCAGCAGCTGCGGAGAAAAAAAAATCAGAGTTAATGTTTCAGGTCCGGTGACCCTTCCTCAGAACTTTTTAATGAGAGGAGTTAAAAGAGAAGTTGTTGAAAGTGAGGATGAGCTTGGCCAAGGAGGGTGGTGGTGGGTGGGGACAGTTCAGGTCTTTGCTCCAGGAAGAAGCAGAGAGCCCTAAAACCCTCCAGGTGAGGAATGGAAGTGTAAAGGGATTACACATTCATGGTGAAGAGGAGGCAGCTGGAACCTGAAAACTGGATGTTTTGAAACCGGCGTAAAGCATCAGAGAAATCATGGATATACGTGGGCAGGGACTTGACCGGGGAGAGAAGATTGCATCAAGGTTAGAAGAGGTGAGTTCTGTGGGGCAGGAGCAGGCTGAAACAATGGGTCTGCCTGGACAGTCCTGTTTGTGGGTCTTTGGAAGGAAGTAGAAGTGAGCTGTGCAGGGCTAGGGGGGGCCACCAGTTTGGAAGCAATGAAGGGAGGTCACCAAGTGAAATGAGATCAGTTATCGTAGTAGATACAATGGCCTGATGCTTCTTGGTGGGGCCATGGTCCAGGGGAAGGTAGGAGGAGGAATCTGAGAACTGGTGCTCAGCCTCTGCACAGTAGAGGTCAGTACACCAGACTATAACAGTACCACCCTTTTTGGCAGGCTTAATAACAAAGTCAGGGTTAGATCTGAGCACACAGAGTGCAGTCAGTTCGGAGGGAGATAGGTTGGATTTGGTGACGGGGCAGAGAAATTGAAGTGACCAATGTCATGTCAACAGTTCTCAATGAACAGATCAAGTGCAGATAAAAGGCTGGAGGGAGAGGTCCAGTTGGAGGGAGAGTGTTGGAACTGGGCAAAGAGGTCTGTGAGATGGGAAGAGGACTCTTGTCCAAAGAAATGAGCATGGAGGTGAAGATGGCGAACGAAGAGTTTGGCGTCATATCATGCCCGAAATTAGCTAAGGTGGGGATGCAGAGGAATTAAGCTGAGGCCTTTGCTGAGTACAGAATGTTTGGCTTCAGAGAGCGGAAGGTTAGGAGGGATGGTGAATACCCGACAGGAGGTGGGGGGGTTGGGGGAGTGGATAGAGTCAGAAGGAAGGTGAGGAGAGGAAGGTTCCAGAGGGCCATGAGTATCTCTGAGTTGTTGCATCCTGTGGGCCTTGGCACCTGAAAGGAAAAGGAAAAGAAAAAGCTTCTTGTTAGCATGATGAATGAACTGGAGGATGAAGTGGAACTGCGGAGTGGTGCAGCCCTGAGCTAGTGTGTTGCGATGCTGTTGGAGAGAAAGTTCGAGAGTGTGCATGTGACACCGCATGGCACTGAGTGTAGATCTCAGGATGTGGCGAGAGCAGCTGTCTGTGGAGTGTTGAACATCACGGAGATACCTGTGATCCGTGATGGATTCAAAGCGCTCAGGATGGAACTTCAGTTGGAATCCACGTGGGGTGAGTCTGAGCCGGAGGCTGTCACTGAGGAATATGATACGGCTGTGGAAACGAGTTTTAGCAAATGCCTGGTCAAACACCAGGAGGAATGACAATGAAATTAATGTCAGTGGACAAGAAGAAAGATTGGAACAGAAATCCTGTCTGAGAGAAGAACAGAACTTCTTTAGGTGGGCATGCCTAGAAGAGATGTGGCAGTGAGCTAAATACTGAATAAAAACCGAAAGAACTGCAGATGCTGTAAATCAGGAAAAAAACAGAAGTTGCTGGAAAAGCTCAGCAGGTCTGGTAGCATCTGTGGAGAAAAAACCAGATTTAATATTTCATGTCCGGTGACCCTTCTTCAGAACTTGTAATGTTTGTGCTCCTATGTCTTATGGTCTTATGGCTTCCCAATGCCCACCTAGATTTTATATCCTTTGAAATAATACCAACAATCTAAGACTTAGACTAAGAAAAAGCTAGTATAGTCCTTTGAAAATAACTTGTGTTAATTTTTTAATAGGCATCAACAGTTATTGTGGAGTCACACATGGTTCTTTATATCAAAGATATTGAATGGCTTTTGGAATGTAACAGTAATATTTGGATGAATCATTTGGACACTTGGGACAATATAAATCACTCGGGGGGTGATACTATATACCCTCAAACAGATGCAAAATTACTCTGCTGGGGCCACATAGGTTTGTTAGAGATATATGACATGAACAAACCAAGAGGGATGATGTGACTTGGTTGATATTTCAAGGAACATATCAGGGGGAAACAAGATGTTGTATCAGGAAGATAAAGTGACTATCACTTTTAAAAAAAACAAAATCAGAAAATGAGGTCACACCACCTCAGCAATATGAAATTGATTATGTGCAGTTTATGCAAGCCAATTAGAATTCAAAATGTCACTGACCATGCAGAGGAGACAATGGCTAGCAAAAGGGTTGATGCTATATAAAGAAGAACAAAGACAGAAAAACTTTAATCAACAGAACAGAACAAGAGACATGTGCACAGTCAGCCAGACGTTATCAGCTGCTATCCATTACGATTTGACTGAATCCATTGTTTTACTGAGCATTATTCTTTCATTTTGATCAACTTAATAAATACGGTGAAAGTTGTGAAAGCATACTTGTGCCTGGAATCTAACTAATCAGGGCTGGGAAAGCATTAGATTGGCGCTTGTAACTCAGGCAAAAAAAATTGTAATTGATTAAATTTAAAAAATTAAAAAGTTAAATAGAACCTCAAATCTTGCACCAAAGGCTGAAAGATATCAATATTATCATATACCTGCTACTATAATGAATTTTTATTTTCCATATATGCCCATCATAAATGACAATCATCTTGGCTTGTGTCATTTAAGATGAAGCCTATTATCAGGTTTAGTTATAGGTAAGATAGCCATAGAGCTAGAAAACAACATTTCTGATGAAGGGTTTAGGCCCGAAACGTCAAGTTTTCCTGCTCCTATGATGCTGCTTGACCTGCTGTGTTCATCCAGCCCCATGCTTGTTATCTCAGAAACTGATATGCAATTACTTTGAAAAATATAAATTGACTTTCTCCTCAAACACTTAAATTTTCTTCTTCAGAATGTAGTCCAATAATTTACAATACTTTTAGAGACCAGCAGTCTGTTTGCACATTACATCATTATACTAACTGTAAATAGGTGACGTGATAATCCGATCCAATATTTTAAACTAATTAGAAACTGTGGCTCAGTGGTTAGCACTGCTGCCTCACAGCACAAGGGTCCAGGGTTCAATTCCACCCTCGGGAAACCATTTGTGGGGAATTTGCACATTCTCCATGTGGCTTTCCTCCCACAGTCCAAAGATATGCAGGTTAAGACAATTGGCCATGTACAGGCTGAGTGGGCTAGCCATGGGAAATATAGGGTTACAGGGATAGGGTGGGTTGCTCTTCAGAGGGTTGGTGTGGACCTGGTGGTCTGAGTGGCCTGCTCCAGCCCTGTAGGGATTCTATGATATTTAGGGGAAAGTGCAATGCACAAATGACACTGAAAAATATCCTTGAACAGTTAAATACAATGACATAATCCTATACAAAATTTTCTAAAGACAAGTCCTATACCTTGACAATAATTTCCATATCCAATTCTTTGACAGAATATGATCATTTTAGCATGTGGGGTAAAGCTACCACATCCTGGCGCATTTACAATTAAAAAACCTCCTTCTGAGTTTGCAGTCTCTAGCTTGAGAAGAAAAACAGCTTCCCTGCTGAGTATCTTTATTTTATAAACTGTTTAGTTGTACAACCAATAAAAAAAGCATGTTGTTTCTTCAATGTAGGATGAAATTCTCTTTCATCAATATAATCCGCAAGAAGATATAGATCTCCCCAAAACATAAGGAGCAAAGGGATAATATATGTTAATTTCTATTGTACATCACAGTTACATTAACATGGAAATACAGGGGTGTTATTGCCAGGTGATGAAAAGGATCGCATTCCCCTTGAATTGCGCATATAAAATATTCTGTGCCTGGATTTTCAATAATTGAGGTCAATGTCAATGAAAATATTAAATTAAACCCGATTTGAAATTCCTCTTACTGTGCAGACAGCATGTTAATTGGGAGTTAAATTGTTTGCCTTTTCTGGCAGACTCACAAGAAGATTTGACCTTACTTTATGTATGAGGATGTACTAAAATCGATGCACAACCAAGCAACCGAAAGCTGCTGTAAGCATACGCCCTAGCCAGAAGAATTGTCAATTAAATTTGCTAAATAATCAATCACTTATCATAAATAATGCTTTGGGGTTCTTGGTAACATCGGAGAGTGTGACCTCAATAAAATGGTAGAACGACAGTGCAGGCAGCAGGATATATTGCACTGGGTTTTATGCAGTCTGTTGATAAGGGCTCCATTGCAGCCACCCACTTAACCGTAGGAGAGGCCTCTCAGCAGCAAAAGTATCTCCCCAATACAACTGGAAAGTGGAAAAGACTAACCCAGGATTCCTGGCCTTTGCCCATTGAATGCTGATGAGACTCATTAATAAGCCAACTGACATGATTATTCCTGAACCTATCACAATTTAGTGGATAATCAGAGAGTAAATAGAGGCTGCAGGCTTTCTCATGCTCTCAAAAAGGTACCAGCAAAACCTGTTTCTAGAACTGTTTGAAATCTGTCCCATTTAGCATGTTGGCATTGCCACACCATATGATGGAGGGTATTCTCAATGTGGAAGATGGGACTTTATCTCCATAAGGACTTTATGATTGTCACTCTTACAAACATTGACATGGAGAGATGCCTCTCTGACTGGTAGATTGGTGGCGGGGAGAGGTGGGGGATTGGTGGTGTGCAGCATGAATAAGATCAAATAGGTTCTCCTTCTTGTAGTTCCCTCATTACTTAGCTGCTAGACTGGGTCTGCAATATTTATGATTCATCCAAGTTAGTCAGTAATGGTATACCAAGCCATTGTTGGTGACAGATATGGAAGACACCCATCCAGGTCTCATTGTGCAGAAAATACAAATTTCCACAACTGGATACATGAAAAATTGCTGCCTGATTTCACTCCAGAACGTCTAAGCTCTAATTTTATTACCATGCTTCCTTGATTTAGGTTCCACTAGAAGAGGTAGTAATTTTTCTATATCTACCTTCTCAAGTCCTTTCTTAAGTAAAACACTATTAGATCACGCCTCAATCCTTCCAAATTGCAATGGAATATAAAGTACGGATAGTATAACGATAACTTAACCCTTTAAGGCCTGTAATTACTCTGTTGAAGGCCCAGCAACAGAATGCAGAAGCATCCCCACCCATGGACCCTTTTACTCACAACCATTGTCGGGCCTCTATACACTGTATTGTTCCAGTTTAGCTGCAACCAAAATTCAACAGCAGCGTCTGTTTTCCTATCTTTTAATTAGCCGGCTGCATATGGGAAAGATGTTTTGTGCTAATCACTTGTCTACCAACAGAGGAACAACCCAGGAATGGGCCAAGTTCCCTGACTGACTCTGCCAGGCATCACCCTCCTTACTTTCCACTAGCTTTCGCTGCAAACACAAAGATTTGTTTTGCTTCCAAACCATCTTCCCTCCTATTTCTATGAACATTTCTGAACACAGTATATTTAATTTCCAATCCTGACCCAGCTACAGCTACATTTCGACTCCTGTTATTATTATTGTGAGAGGTCCACTGCCAATGTAACACAAGAAAAGGAATGAAAGGACGCCAGAATGATAGTTACAAAAACCTGAAGACTGACTGCCTGTAATTAGTCATGTATAGAACCGACAATTAGAAAGGATCAAACCTTCTGCAGACAAAATACTTGAAGTAGACCATGTGTACAGTGATAAAAGCATGCTGAATCCGAAAATACACAGCTTAAAATATCTTGTAATTGTTTTTCACCTCACAGGAATAAAGGAAGGAAGTAACAGAAGGCAATGAGCAGATGGGCAGAGTGCTGCAACAGGCAAGACTCATAACTTGTGCAAATATATTGCTGAATCCTGGGATTCAAGACAGTATATCACTGGCGAGGCATAACCTTAAAGTCCAGATCAATCATGATCTCACTGAACGGCAGAACAGGCACAAGAGGCTGAATGGCCAACTCCAGTCATTAAGTTGACAAAGGCCAGTCTCATTTTCTACAATTAATCCAGACCAGAAATACATGGGTTCACTTCTTCACCAGACATGCAGTGACCTTGATCATGATTTCATCAATATATCCAGGGTTAGAAGAAGCACATCTCATTTAGAAGCATTGGATACTCAAATCACTATAAGCAGAGCTGGGGTGTCCATCAAAGGGAAAGTGAGAAAATTGCAAGTTACTGCTTCTGATCCAGAGCTCCCAGATAGTGTTTGTGCATGATGAAAGGAGGCTGAGATGTACCAGCGTGTTGGTAATAAGATGTATCCCACATCAGCTGTTGACTAATCCTGTGTTTTGGCTACATAGCAGTGCTTCACAGGCTGAGATCACAGGAATATTTCATGTTAAAATTGCCTCCTCCAGGCTTCAACTCTCTTGATTGGATGGGCTGTCTTATTCATGGATGTGGAATCTGCAAACTATTTTGTTTCCAGAAAATCACTTGGTAAATGATGGAATTGGAGACAACCTTTACATATTTTTGCAATTATTTACGGTGATTCATATTACACAAGCGCATCACCAAACCCAACAACGTCAGTTTCCATCCATGTCTGTGCACAGTAATTCAAACAAATCCACAATTAATATCTATCATCTATATGTAATTAATGTACAATGAACAAAACAGACCCTAAGAGAAGGTAACAGCCTGTGATGGTACCCAATGTATCCAAAGCTGGTCAATTTTCCATGATTCTAGGGAACTACCAGACAACACATGCAGAAGACAACGGGATAGCATAGCTAGGCCCAATGATCTTCAGGGTCAGCTACATTGTCTGGCTGTTGTACATCAGCTGATGTGATGAAATTAATGTGGCGTTCTGGCAGTGGGGAGGTGGCGGCTTAGTAATAATGTCACTGAACTCATTATCCAGAAGCTCAGGCTAACATTTTAGGGACATGGGTTTGGACTCCACTGTAGCTGATGGTGGGGAAAAAAACATGAGCTAAAGAAGAAAACTCTGTGATGCAAGTTAACCTAATGGTAATGATGTTGGTTGTCATAAAAATACTACCAATCTGTCTCACTAAAGGGAATCAGCAGTCCATTCCTGGTCTGGCCTATTTGCTGTAGTTCAGAAACTATCCAGACTGTAGTCCACATGTGCAAATCTGGTGGCATGCAAATATTTCTGTGCATGAGGAGTGTAAGCTAATATGAATGCATTGTGATGAAAAAGCAACAGACTACCTAGAAACAGTTTGTGGTTTGTGTATTTGAAATAAAGGAACAGTTGTAATCGACCTTCAAGTCAATTTTTCCCAAGTCTTCTCTCAACTGCAATTCCTAGGCAATTTCCTGGAATGAGATAACACAGTGTGGAGCTGGAGAAGGACAACATGCCAGGCAGCATCAGTGAGCAGGAAAGTTGATGCTTCTGGTCGGAACCCTTCTTCAGAAATGGGGAGGGGGAAGGGAGTGCAGAAATAAATAGAGAGAGGAGGAGTGGAGTTGGGGAAGGTAGGTAGATGGTGATAGGTGAGTGCAGCTAGGGAGTGGTGGGGATTGGTCAGTGAGGCTGGAGGGGTAGATGGGTCGGGAAGAAGATGGACAGATTGTGTCAGGTCAAGGAGGTGGGGATGAGAGGAAGGGTTGGACAAGGGATAGAACATAGAACAGTACAGCACAGTGCAGGCCCTTCAGTCCACGATGTTGTGCCGATCTATTATCCTACTGAGATCAATCTATCCTGCATGCCCTACATTTTACTATCCTCCATGTGCCTATCTAAGAGTCGCTTAAAAGTCTCTAAATTATCTGTCTCCACTACCACTGCCGGCAGCACATTCCCAAGCCCACCACTGACTGTGTGAAGAACCTACCTCTGACATCTCCCCTATACCTTCCTCCAATCACCTTAAAATTATACCCCCTCGTAATAGTCATTTCTGCCCTGGGAAAAAGTCTCTGACTATCCACTCTATCTATGCCTCTCATCAGCTTGTACATCTCTATCAAGTCACCTCTCATCCTTCTTCGCTCCAATGAAAAAAGCCCTAGCTCCCTCAACCTTTTCTCATAAGACCTGCCCTCCAGTCAGGGCAGCAGCCTGGTAAATCTCTTCTGCACCCTCTCTAAAACTTCCACATCTTTCCTATAATGAGGTGGCCAGAACTGAACACAATATCCCAAGAATGGTCTAACCAGAGTTTTATAGAGCTGCAGCATAACCTCACGGCTCTTAAACTCACTTCCCCTGCCAATGAAAGTCAACACACCCATACACCTTCTTTACAACCCTATCAACTTGGGTAGCAACTTTGGGGGATCTATGGACGTTGACCCCAAGATCCAGCTGTTCCTCCACACTGCTGAGAATCCTGCCATTAACCGTGTATTCTGCATTCAAATTCGACCTTCCAAAATGAATCACTTCACACTTTTCCGGGTTGAATTCCATATGCTACTTCTTTGCCCAGCTCTGCATCCTGTCAATGTCCTGTTGCAACCTACTACAGGCCTCCACACTATCCACAGCTCCACCAACCTTTGTGTCATCAGCAAACATACTAACCCATCCTTCCACTTCCTCATCCAAGTCATTTATAAAGATCACTAAGGCAGAATAAGAGGTGCTGCTCCTCCAGTTCGCGGGTGGTGTCATTGTGACTCTGGAGGAGGCTCAGGATGGACATGTCACCTAGGGAGTGGGAGGGGGTGTTAAAATAGCTGGCACAGGAAGCGTTTGTCGCTTACGGAGCGCAGATGCTCTATGAAATGGTCTCCGAGCCTCTGCTTGGTCTCGCCGATGTAGAGGAGGCCACATTGGGAGCAGTGGATGCAGTAGACCAAGTTGAAGGATGTGCAAGTGAACACCTGTCTAACGTGGAAGTTTTGTTTTGGGCCTTGAATGGAGGTGAGGTGGGTGGGGGGTTGGGTTGTGCGCGAGGTGTAGGGGCAGGTGTAGCACTTCCTGTGGTTGTAGGGAAAGGTGCTGGGGTGGTGAGTTAGTGGGAAGTGTGGAGCAGACGAGGGAGTCGCGGAGAGTGCAATCCCTACGAAAGGCAGATAGGGGTGCGGAGGGAAATATCTCTTTGGCTGTGGGGTTGGATTGTAGGTGGCAGAAGTGGCGGAGAATGATAAGTTGGATACAAAGGTTGGTGGGGTGATATGTGAGGACAAAGGGGATTCTGTCTTTATTTTGTTGGGGGTAAGGGATGTGAAGACAGAAGTGTGGGAAATGCAAGAGATGCAGTTGAGGACATTTTTGAACACTGGAGGGGGTAAGTTACAGTCCTTGAAATAAGAGTACATCTGGGATGTGCAGCAGTGGAACGCCCCATCTTGGGAGCAGACGCAGCGGAGGCAGAGGAATTGGGAGTAGTCCCTGGGCTGTTTGTGACAACTATCTGCTGGCAAACCAGTTCCACTAATTATCCTATGGATTAGAAGGTGTTGATCAGTGTCAAAGTAGTCAGTCTTTATTTTACAGCATTCGACACAAATTCCAATTATACCCACAGTAAAGCTGGTAATACATCAAGTATCTCTACCCTGTAGGAACCCATTTTCCATAAGTCACACCCTTATGGTGCAGAGACTGCAGCTATTTAAGTCCTTCAAATTTCTTTCATCTGTAAACTTGATTCAAACACTCCCCAGGCACCTGTCTGTGCAGGTGGGAGCTTGCGCAGAATAAGAAATATATGCAAATTCTGAATACTGGGATTAAGTGGCCAAGCAACTTTAGACAACATAAGCAAGGAATTGAGAGACCAGAGGCAATACAGCAGCCTGTGCTGAAGTGGATCATTGGACTGATCTGCGAACTCAGCTCAAGCACAGCCTGGCACGCATACAAATAGGCAGGTGACTCTCCAGCTACTGTCAATCCCACTGCCTGCACCTGCCACAGCACAAGTGACAGGAGATGCCTTAGAAATAGAGGTCCTACAGCCACAATAAAACTGATTATTTTTGACGTGCATGCAAGACCATTAGAGCCTTCAATGAAGCAAGAAAAGCAGTCAGCTGAATCAGAACGATATCCCCAGCAGACTTCTCAGGAAACTGCTACATTTCTAGAGTACAGCAGAGAACAGGAGCGTTGTAGATAGACTGCAATGCTTTAATGTATATACCACACAGAGGTAGCTGACAAGTTAAATTTAAACTATTGCATCAACATTGTTTTCAGCAAAAGCACAAAAGATGTTGCCTTAAATTCAGGGTTCACTTTTCAGATGTTAACATAACAGATAGACAGTAACATCTTAATAAAGATGTGCTTTATAAAAGGGTTTTCAAGGCCATGTCTGACTGCCAGTGACAGGATTCATACTATAAACTATCTGATAGAACATAAAATCTGGTGAGATGTTAAAAGGGCATCAGACTCAAACTCATTTCATTGTTGTTGTTTTATTCCATCATACTGACTCACACTGTCGACAAGAACAGGAAATCGTCTAGCTGCTAACTATGCGCTAATTTAGTAAATCACTCCTTAATCTGCTATACCATTAAAGTATGAGTAAAGTATTGAACACTCAGCTTTACTTACAATGCTCTGCTCAACCGATTATTCCTCTGCATTAACCAAGAAGTGACCCTTCCTTCTGTTTCAGTGCTGTCACTGTTCAGATTTTCCACCCTCTTTAACTGTTCACACCAGGCCTTTTCCATGATACTTTACTCATTCTGGACAGAATACAAGATATATAGTCATAACTTATAGCACACACCAAACAATGTGAATAGAGTTATAATCAGGACTTCAGATTCTCTTAGCTGATCACACAGTGGCACCATTTTCTCTTCAGGGACACTATAGAATATTTTGCAGTTGTTTGAATGGATTGCAGGGGAGAGATCTAAGGCACTCTGTATCCTGGGAATGCTATAAAACCTTGTGATGTTTCTAATACACTGAATTTAATGCAGTCAGTCAGCTTTATACTGAAGGGGGTGTCCATGACCTTCCCAAAGTTCATCACTCCCATATTGGCAGTACCTTTAGCTGGCAAGACCTCTGTGCTTTTTTGGAAGCAGATGACCACTTGTGCAATTGAAGTAACTGCACAGAGGCTGGTATCCCATCACCAAGTCACCCTTTATTGACTTGTACACAGTACACTGGCTGTGACCAGCCAACTCGGAGTCAGTCCCCTCTGAGCTCAGGAGATTCTAAATCACCTGTTTATATATGTATATTTAATATGCAAAATAACTTTATTCAATATCTTCTATCACCAGAAAAAACACCCATGTGGCCAACGAACCGGTGTAAGGCAGACCCCAGTCGGGGCGATGTCTACTTAAAAGAAAAAGTGAAGAAGAGGATAGGGATCAAATCAAAATAGAATTGAAGGGAGAAATAAAGCACTCCACCCACAGCGGTGCCCACCTCTCCCTAAAGACAGTGGGAGCATTGATGGACACTGCGTGCTCCCTCTCCAAGGAAACTGGAGCACAAATATAGCTGGGGAAGAGGGACAGGCAGTCAGCAGCCGAAATGACCCCCTCCACGGCCTGCTGCCTGGACCTGTTAATGGCCAGCTTGGCCATGCCCAGGAGCGAACCCACAAGGCAACTCTCCCCATTCCACTCCGAACTGGATGCCCAAAGATCAGGAGCATGGGGCTAAAGTGCAACCAGAAACAGAGGAGAATGTCTTTCAGATAAATAAAAAGGGAGTGCAAACACCCACAAAAAACATATACATGGTCCAT
Organism: Ginglymostoma cirratum; assembly: GCA_024137785.1. Lineage (NCBI taxonomy): Eukaryota > Metazoa > Chordata > Chondrichthyes > Orectolobiformes > Ginglymostomatidae > Ginglymostoma > Ginglymostoma cirratum. Next base: position 15,074,372 of record JAHRHZ010000038.1, on the reverse strand, counting down.
GGAATCCCTTGTTGATATTGGTCAGCTAGGGCTTCCTGATTGGGGTTGGTTAACCCGGGCCAATCAAGGATCTCATAGTCAACACAATCCACCTGGTTCCAATCACTACAGGAACCTTATGTATTTTCCATCTCTACCAGATGTTGCTAGCATTGTTTGAGTAGTTTTCTGCCTCCAATCCGCCTTTGTCTTGCCTTCTGCCTAACTAGTGATTAGTAGTAGCGAATACATAGAGTACACATACAATACAATATCTGCAAGGGCCATAGAGAGCTAAAAAGACCCTTCGGCCCAACTAGTAGATGCCGACCATGTTGTCAAACTAAACTAGTCCCACCTTCCTCTATTTGGTCCATATCCCCCCAAATCTTTCCTCTTCATGTACTTATCCGAATGTCTTAACCATTGTAACTGTACCTGCATTGGCCATTTCCTCCAGCAGTGCATTCCACACACTGCCCACTCTTTTAAAAAGTTGTCCCTCGTGTCTTTCTCCTCCCACCTTAAAAATATGTCCCCTAGTTTGAACTCCCCAACTTGGTTAAAAGACCTTATCAATGCTCCTCATGACGTTATAAACCTCGAAAAGGTTACCTCTTAACTTCCTCTACTCAATTGGAAGAAGTCTCAGTCTATTTGTATACCTCAAACCCTTCATTCCCAGCAGCATCCTGACCAATCTTTTCTGAACCCTCTCCTGTTTAATAATATCCTTCCTACAACAGAGCTGTACACAGTATTCCAGAAGAGGCCTCACCAAAATCCTGTGCAACCTTAACATGAAGTCCCAACTCCCATTAACATTAACTCCCTTAACATGAAGTCCCAACTCCCATACTCAAAGGTCTGAGCAGTGAAAGCAAACATGCTAACAATATTCTTAACCTCCCTGTCTACCTGTGACACAAATTTCAAAGAATTACGTACCTGAACTCCTAGGTCTCTCTGTTCTACAACACAACCCAGGGTCCTACTATTAATTGTATAAGTACTGCCCTTTTATTGTTTTACCAAAATGCAATACATTGCATTTATCAAAATTAAACCCCATCTGCCAAACCTCTGACCATTGAACCAAATGATCAAGATCTGTTTGTAATCGTAGATAATCTTCTTTGCTGTCCACTATACTACCAATTTTGTTGTCATCAGCAAACATACTAACCTTGCCTCCTATATTCACATCTAAATCATTTACATAAATGACAAACAAAAGTGAATCTAGTACCAATCCCTGTGGAACATTGCTGGTCACTCCTGTGATCCAACCTTCCACGACCATCCGCTGACTCCTCCAGTTAAGCCAATTTTGAATCCATCGGCAAGCTCTTCTGAATCCTATGTGATCTAACTTTATGAATTAGTCTACCATGCAGAATCTTATCAAAGGCTTTACTAAAGGCCAAGAAAACAACATCTACCACTCTGCCCTCAATCTTTTTTGGTTACTTCCTCAAAAAAACTCAGTCAAGTTTCTAAGACATGATTTCCCTCACATAAAACCATGTTGACTATCCCTAATCATTCCTTGCCTCTCCAAATGCATGGAAATCCTATCTTTCCAAATCACCTCCAACAACCTACCCAACACCAAAGTCAGGCTTGCAGGTCAATAATTCCTAGGCTTCCCCTTACAGAGGCAGGGTGCTTGCATACCAAGAAGGTTTGTTACATGATAGCAATTAGTACAACTAATTGTACCTTAAGGAGCTGATACAGATGCGTTTATTCCCTCAGAAAGCTGCAGTGGAGCACATTGTCCTCACCTCATAGACATTAAGAGACATCAGTGGAATGGCTGGAGCTAATGCAACATGAGTATTAACCCCATCAGAATGACTACCTTATATAGCATCTTCCTTTTCTCTGATTATTCCATTATACATGCAAACTTCAGAATGTTTACTGTACTCCTTTTCCTTCCCAAGTCTCAGATTTCTGAAAAGTAGATTGTCTGGATATTTCACACTTTTCTCAGAATGGATTGTCTTCCATTATTTTTTGTAGATGGTGCTGCTGTTGGTACGTTACCTTATCTGCAGAAGGTTTAATCTCCCTAACTTTCTTCACATAGGAATTCTTCTGTGCTAACACAGGTACGTGCCAGATAACACGAATAGAGCTGCATTGTTTATACTAATACTTTGTTGCTTATAGAGTTCTGGATTTCTGGACAAGGCAATCACTTTCTAATTGGAACAGGCAGTTTTTCCAAAAAAAGGTTTCTTGCATGTTTAAAGCATTCAGTTTCCTGTATTTGACCATTTCCTGAAACTGTAGACATTGGTCAGTCTACTATGGAGTTTTATACAGCTTGTCTGCCTCACGCTGTTGATGAGGGCAGGTTTCTTCGGTCATCTTCTATGTTTATTTCACTGGTAAAGCAAACTTTTTCAGTGTCTCAGTGAGGTTATCAGAAGGTTGCTGTTCACTTAGCACCATCACACTCTCTGTCATTGACTGTTCTGTTGTCTGAAGATGATCGGTGATAGATTGTTGAATGGGCTTGGTCAGGTTATGCTCTTCATTCTTGTTTTCAAATATTTGACTCTTCTCACAAGTTTGGCTGAGTTTTAGCTTCTGATCTGCCTTCGGTAATGGCAGGAATGTTTTCAAGACTTGACAATCTTAGATCATTGTAGATTTTAAAATGAGTTAAGAAATCTTCGACTTTCTTTTCAGATCTCTGGCCATCACACTACTAACTGTACAACGTCAGGCCTATCCTTTCCAATACAGCTTCCCAAAGGGAACAACTGCTGGTGGGTAACAAATACAGAAAAGGCTGGAGAAACACAACAGGTCCAGCAGCATCTGTAGAGAGAAAAGCAGAGTTACCATTCTGAGTTCAGTATGACTCTTCCTTGGAGTTCTGATGAAATAAACAAATTAAGAGCCCTTCCTGAACCTGTAGCCATAGTGCAAATGACTTTATTGCTCTTTTTATTGTTCCTTACAGCTGTACTTTATGGAACTTCATGTTGATGGTGACTATGTTCATTGTCAGCTACAATAACACTCTTTTACATTCCATTACCTTCCCATTCTCATCTTGGTGCCATTTTTCATAAAGATATCCTTTTCGTCCCCTTAAGGATCTCCAACTTTACCTTACAAAATCTTCAGTTACGCCTCAGAGGTTTTCCTTTGCTATGGCCTCTGTATTTTCTAAGTGTGCTGGCCTTTCTCTCTTTTCCTGATCTGGACCCTTGTACTAGCACCAAGTGTTGCCTTTGGAGCTTGTCTTCTTGCTACTTCTACGGCCATTCCTTTCTCTCTCTGTTGGCAATCATACTTTTGTTCTCTTAAAGTGATAATGATCTTAAAGTAACAAACTAATTTGCTCAATCCTTTTTCTTTTCTTCGGGGTCTTCAAAAGTGTCTTCCAATCATGGTGTGGGTCAGATCCATACTCTGCAAGGGTTGTTTGAGATAGTCTGCTGCCACTAATCTTCCTTCATCTTTGTTTATTCTTGGGCCTAACTGGTGATTAATGGTGGAGGGTATACCATTGTTGAGTATCTACAGAAGGGGCATGATTCTCAGTCAAAAGAAGGTTTATTGTGCGACAGAAAAAGAAGTATAACCACTTTTGGTCAGGTATGATTGCTCAAGCCTTAGGGATCTGGTATTGATGCATCTGCTCCCTCTGAAAACTAGAGCAGAATTCCCTGTCTTCACCAACATGAACATAAACCCTTTCAGAACTGTTCCCTTATACAAATATCTTGAAATGTGAGATTCTTTCCCTAATCACTTCGACTTCTCTCCTCATTTAAGCTGCACCTAAAAAATCTCTTGTTTATCAAGCTTTTGCTGATCTATCATAACCTTCGCAGGCAGAAATCCGAGGTGTTACAGAGATTGAACTTGGTGATGCAGAGGATTACAGGCTTGGAAACTCAACCAAGGCTAACATAGGACACTGAGGACATGAATGCTACAGTTCACCCTTCAACAGTGGACAGACCAGAGAGTGAAATTGGCAGATAGAGAACAGTTTAAGATGGGAAACCTAGGGCGATGATTTTAATCTTAGTATGCGAATGGAGGAGTACTTCAGCATCCATGCTGCTGCGTGGTTCTCTTCAATGCTAGACCTTTTCACTCCATACATAACATTACTTTAATAATGGGCTACAGGGCAAACAGCAGCATTTACACAGTTCTCTTTAATTGGTGCATAAAATTCTGCAACAAGTCATTAAAGATTATTAATATACAGTGTGCACATTAACCCAGATTATTCCCTCAAGGAATTGTAACCGCATGAACTAAAATTGAGCTAATATTCTGTTAGTGCCGACCAACCAGATTAACAGCATTATCACATGCTTACACATATGAGCTGTGACATTTCAAGGAATTCCATCCCAATCGTAGTTTGTTCCATCTCACTCCCAGCTATTAATTTCTGAGTAAAAGGTGTAATAGTATGATTTTTCTGAAGCAGTTTCTAAAAAGAAATTCATTGTGTGAAATCTTTGAGCATCTTGGTGACCAGGACTGGAAAATAAACATTCAACAATATTTGATGTTTAGGAAAGACAGAGAAGGAAAATGAGATAGAGTTGTACTGATAATAAGGGATGGGACCAGTCAGTTAGTAGGGGAGGCTCTCAGATCAGTGGAACATTGTGGGGGGCATGTTGAGTGGAGCAAAGAAACAGCAAGGGACAGCAGACATTGCATGGGGCGATTTATAAGCCACCAAAATGTAGTCATAATTTGGGGCATTTTGTTAATCAGGAAATGAGAGAAGCTTCGGAGATAGCAAGAACTGCAGATGCTGGAGTCAGAGTCAGTGTAGAGCTGGAGGAATGCAACAGATCAGGCAGCAGAGGAGCAGGAAAGTCTACGTTTTGGGTCAGGACCCTTCGTCAGGACTGGGCTTGAGAAGCATGTAGCTTTTTAAATGGTAAGAAGTTGGAAAATGTCAATGTACATAAGGACTTCGGTGTCCATGTCAATAAGTCACAGATGCAAACAATTAAAGGCAGCTAATGGAATTTTCACTTACATTGCAAGAGGGCGAAAGTACAGGACCAGTGAAGTCTTGTTTCAATTGCATAAAAGTTTGGTTAGACCAGACTTAAGAGTATTGTATGCAGATTTAGGCTCCTTACCTCAGGAAGAATGTTATTACCATAGATGGAATGCATTGAAAACTCACCAGACTTGTTCCCAGGTAGGACTGTCCTAGGAAGAGAGACTGTACAAACTGAACCTGAATTCTCGAGAGTTTTGAAGAATGAGACGCAGTCTCATTAAAACCTACAATATACTTAAAGGAGTTAGATAGAGTAGCTCTAGGTGAGATGTTTACCTGGTTTGGGAGGCTAGAACAAAGGGAGATAATGGAAAATAGAAGGAAATGTCATTTGGGACTGAGATGAGGAGAATTTGTTTTACTTAAAGGTCTAGAAGCATAGAATCCCTACAGTATGGAAGCAGGCCATTTGGCCCATCGAGTCCACACCAACCTTCCGAAGAGCATCCCACCCAGACCTCCCCCCGCCTATCCCTGCATTTCCCATGGCTAATCCACATAGCCTTCACATCCCTGGACACGTTGGGCAATTTAGCACGACCAATCCACCAAACCTACACAACTTTGCACTGTGGGAGGAAACCGGAGCATCCATAGGAAATCCACACAAACATGGAGAGAACATGCAAGCTCCACACAGGCAGTTGCCTAAAGCTGGAATCAAACCCATGTACCTGGTTCTGTGAGGCAGCAGTGCTAACCACTGATCCATCCAAACCTTTGGAACTCTGTAGTCTGGTAAGCTGTAGAAGTTCAGTCTTTGGGAATGTGAAAAGTAAAGATTGATAAATTTCTCTTTATCAGTGACATAAAGTGTTATGGGGAAGAGTGTAAGTGAAAAGGATTGAAGTGCTCAATCAGCCACAATCACATTAAATGGAGGAGAAAGTGGAACGGTCTCTGCATACTTTCCTATGTATCTCCAGTCAGGATCTGATTGACTGCTCCAGCTACTCCATTCAATGCCCTCCCATCATCACTGTCACTTCTTTGCTTAACCTTAATTTCTATAAAATCATTGTTTTTTTGAACCATCCGTGTGTTCAAATCTCATTTTACATCTCTGATTCCTATCCATTGCCTAAACCTCCAACTCTTGTGGAAGTCTGTTTCTTAGTCATACCTATATCATTGATACCACAATAATTGGGTTGGTCCCTTCCCTCTCTAACTTTTTCCAAAGCTTGGAGATGTCCTTGATTCTGATCACTGGACAGGCATAATAGGCCTGGGACTCATGCTTTCAATTGCAGGGAAGAACAATGATCCCGTAACTACACAGCCCACCTCTCTCACTCCAATGACATTCCTATTTACCATCCACTGGAATGGCTCCCTGCATCAGGATGCTATGGTCAGTTTACTCATGCACGTTGCAGACCAGCACTCATTCACAGAAACTGCAAGAACCTCAAACGGGTGAGACAAATTGCAGCTATGAAAGTTCCTCTATCGTGACCCACTACCTCCCTCATTCAAAGTCACGCCTGCCTGTCCTTGGCCTGGTCTAAAAGGTATGAGTGCCTTTGGAACAAAATGTCCAGGTAAACTATCCCTTCCCTGATGCTTTGAATGTTCTAAGCTTGACTTCAGCTTAACTGTTATGTTTTAGTGAACTATTGTTAATCATGAGATAAAACAATTTTTAATCAGTCGGGGAATCTAGGGTTACGGGGAATAGACAGGAAAGTGGAGTTAAGGATTATTAAATCAGCCATGATCTCATTGAATGGCAGACAGACTTGATGGGCTAAAGGGCCTATTTCTGCTCTTATGTATTATGGTCTAATAGTTGGCACTTTGAATATTTCAAATGGCATTTGGAGTACCATCTTAATGGGGGACTCGCATCTTAACTTAAAGGAAGTTTCACAGCTGTTTAGAGCCGAAACATTGTTATTAATGGAAAGAAGAGTAGCTATATAGTATTCCCTTTTGGATATTGTTTCAAATGATTGTGGAAAAACAAAACATTCAGTGCTTTATAATTTGACAGTGTTCAATAACACCATGTACCGAATGTAGCCTTGCTCCGTTGTACTAAAGGCAAACTCACAGCAAGTAATTGCATGAGAGTAGTCTTTTCTCACATGTTCCCTTGGAAACAGCTGCCGAGTCGAATCTTTTTGATGCGTATAAATGCTTGTTTCGCCTGTCTAACGGTTAACATTAGAGGTCATCAAAATGTGGTTTCGTGATTTCAAAGCTGAAACGAAGCTTTCTGCTGTATCTAAAAAAGTTTGTCTTGTGATGTTTTGTCATGTGACATTAAATTAACTATGTACTCACAAAATCAACATTTTGAATTGCTCATAAGTAATCAAAATAATAGCATATAACCTATTAGTGTTAAACCAAGCAGTATTGCCTTTTGAAATAGTTAGCCTATGAAACTCTTCCATTACGCATTGCATTTTGTATCATTACATTGAGGATACTGTATTAACATAGAATCAAAACCTGGTGCCTTACAGGTTGCAAGGCCTCGAAGAGGAGCATTGAGATAGCCATAGCAGCAGGTCAGTAGTAGTTGGAAACAGTGAGCAGTAGCAACATGCAAACACAAAGTAGGAAAAATATTTGTTAAAAATGGAGAACACTTAAAATAGGGAGAGCAAACATAGGAAACAAAAATTTACAAAATGATACTTGATCAAATACGTAATGAATACCTCCATGACAAATGAAGTTTATTACTGCTCAAAGTACTGCTAACAATTGAAATGTGTAGAGATAAATGGAACTCGATTGCAATGAGAAGCGTAAAAGTGTAATTGAGGCAGTGGAGCTCTTGGTTGCTGACTGGACAGCCAGCAGTCTCATAAGTTATTTCTTTTCAAGAAAGCCTTCTGCATCACTGAGGCACTTAACAGGCTTTCCTCCAGGGTAAAGGATCCTCAGGGAACAGAAGCCCTTTACACCAAGAGCTAAAGACGGTCACACATCATCAGCTCTTTGGTACTCAGTTGTGCCAAAGGGTAGGTGGTGCATGCCACTGGCATTACACTCACTCTAGAAAACAATGGTTGGAATCACAGGGGATGGGGTTAGCGATAAGGTTGGGGTAATCTTATTAATGCACTGTGTGTCTTTGAATGAGACACCCTGGAAACCACAAGCAGACATGCCAGGGTTTTCTTGCTGTCTTGCCCACATGGTGAGTTTGCTTGCCTGGCACGTGGTTAATGCCAGGTGGCAGATTACAATAGGTCTCTGGACTTCCTACTCAAGACCTTATCAGCATGGAGGCATGGGGGAGAGGTAGGGATGATGGTGGCAGGATCTGCGTAAATCTTCCTCCAGGCTGAGTTACATACAAGATCGGTCTGAAAAATCATTAGGAAAAACTATAAAGAAAAAGTAGAAAGCTGAAGTTTCACAGTCAAGAAAGCAGTCAGTCAAGCAGGACCTTATCAAATTATGTAGAACAGTATACATAAGTATAAGTCTCAGATTATTGCTTCAAAAGTAAAGATACCAAGACTAGGGACACAAACAGTGCTGAATGAAAAATAAACTCTGAGGGATCTTCTCTGGTCAGTGAGTAATAAAGTTTGAAATTATTTACATTGCCATGTAATATAACCACTTAAATCATTCAAAATGCAAGGGTTAAGAAAATCAGATTGCACCTGTTTTATAGGCACAGAATGAATCCTCAAGGATTCAATAGGCATGTATGGAAGAACACTGTCTGCCATGTTGGACTGGATTGCTATATCCACAGCACAAGGTGTAGGCATTAAAACTTTTATAGACTAAAATAAGTATCTGAACCTTGTTTTAGGCTGTTTTACATTACAATATGGCCCAGCACCTGACTTGCCACATGATAATCTTATCCAATTCATGATCAGCAAGGATCCTTCAAGAGCATTGTTTAAGGGATTGCATTCCATTCCCTTGGGTTTCTGGTTAACTTTATGGTTTTTGTATGGTTGAACAAATGATTTCGATTTTGGAAATATTGTTCCAGGGTGCTGAAACTGTTTTGACTGTTGTCTTTCTGCGCTCCAAACAGTTTATGCCAAACATGGGTCACCATAAGATCCAACAAGTCTCTAATTTGAAGAAATAACCTCCAGCAGAATTTTCTGTTCTTGGGTGTGAAGGGCAACTATGATTTCTGAGGAAGAGTCCCAACCCGAAATGTCAACTTTCCTACTCCTCTGATGCTGCCTGGTCCGCTGTGTTTCTCCAGCTCCACACTGTTATCTCTGACTCCAGCATTAGCAGAGTGGACTGACGGCTTCTAACATAATGGCAGGTCTTTGAGCTGTAACACTTAGGAAAAGGTACGTTGCAGCAGTGAAGACTAATCAAGAAAAAGCTGATTTTAAAAAAAGTGAAGATTCCAGGACTCAAGTGAACATGACCACTTATAAATGAAGGCAAGCAATTGAAATTCTCACTTTTCTTTCTACGTGTTTTTCTCTCTGATCTAAGAATCAATTTAAGACTGAACAGCATTGTGAAGACAATGCTGGAGGTGACAAAATGGAGCCCTCTTTTGTGGTAGGAATTTAATTTCCTTGAGGCAGTGATATCAGTTTGATGCTTGTTGCAGCATCAGGCTGCTGAGGTGCAGACAAAAACATCTCAGGGACTCTAAGAAAAAAATAGGGTTACACCATCATGGACAACTGAATAAGCTGCCAGAGCAGGATCAATAAGAAATACCTCTGCGGTGTTCTAATTTATAGATCCATCTGAAAGGTCAACCTCAATTTACAGGTGATCTCTGCTATTTGTGAGGGAACAAAGATACTTGTACTCTCACTCGTTCTCTTCATGAAAGATTGGATCATTGTTCACTAACTTGGCCGAAAATTTTCTTCAGCTATTCATTTACAGTTACCCCTTCATGTTTTGAACATCTCTGTAAGAGATCTTTTTTCCTCCATCAATATGAAAGGTTTTTATAATATTTCTGATTTGATTTTGAAGTGTTGACACATTTATCCTGCATGATTTTCTCACTCCATAATCCTAGCCTTTCAGATTCAGCAGTAACTTCATATGGCTGTAGAAAGTTTTGAAGCTTCACTTGCTTTCATTAGTCATTGACCCTGTATAAGGCTTTGTTCTTACTTCCCATAGTAGTGTAGACTTCACTCCACACCACATGGAACTTTTTCATCAAACTAAGGCTGTATTTATTGCTCCTGCATCTTCTTGCAATAAATAGACAAATTGGCTACTTTTTTACCTTCTTCAAGAAAGGACTGGTTCTTCCAAAAGAGTCATCTAGACTTGCAGGAACAGTGTCACCTTAATCCAAAGGTACAGGAAGATCCAAACCAAATAAAGAACTTGAGCTATGACTCCCTTCTTTGTAACTACATACCGAAAAGAAGAGTTACTGGTCACTGTCCTCTTTTGTTTCACTTCCAGCTTCTGCTTTGAGGAAAATGAAAGGTCTGAACAACCACCTTGTGATCCTAGGACTGAAGTGTTTTGGAGTGCTAGGTGACGCCTGATGCACAGAGTCCTGCTCCTCTACGTACACCAACTGAAGAATATTTAAACCTAAACAAGTAGTTCTGCTGAATACAGAATAATGATTAGGAATAAAGTACAAGGTCCTTGGAGCATCTCTTACATTGGACAAATGGGGAGGAAACTGACGACCAGGATACGCAAACACCAGCTGGCAGTAAAAAGACACAACTTGTATTCATTTGTCTCAATACACACAGACAATGGGGGCCATCAGTTCGACTGGGACAAAGTGGCTCCACTGGGACATGCGAGCAGCAGGCATACAAGGGAATTTCTGGAGGCCTGGTTCTCGACACGGGACTCTATTAACAAACACATAGAAATAGACCTCGTATACAGACCGCTGCTAAAGCAACAGAACCAAAAGCAACAAAATCCACCACACCAGATGATTTTACAAATCCGGAAGGAAGCAGAACACCAACACTTTGATTAGAGGTCCCACTGATGATGTTGCCTGGAAGGGTAATGAAACGTTTGCACACCAGGGAACAATCGGCTCAGTGAGCTAACAAACAATTGCATCCACAATCCAAGCTATAGGTTTTCGCTAAGACCTTAAATAAACGTGTTGGACTTCAACCTGGTGTCGTGTGATTTTTGACTTTATCCACCCCAATCCAATGCCAGCCTTTCCACATCATTATTCCCTTTTAAGACAGGACAGTGGTTCCAAGCTACAATAGGTGACCCTCAGACAGCATCTTTCCCAGCCATTTTGTTTCATTTTAATTGATTGAAGTACAGTTTAGGGCATGACAGAACTGAACATGCTGCATTGCATAACCTGGAACCGATATAAAGGTAGCACAGAGAGGAAGGATGAGTGAATGAAAGTTAGAAGACAGACAACAACGTTTTGAGTGGGAGCCAGTAGCTAGCAAGCAGTTTGTAGCTGGGATAAAAGACAACTTCTCCCAACTATTCCAGCTTCCATAACTAGCTCTTCACAACCACCACCTAATTGCTGACCTGCATTGCCACTTTCCAGGGCTTGTCCTCACTTGATCGTGAATATTAATTCTGCAGAGATCATGGCAGGCATGTTCTAGGAACTAAGCTCTGTGTCATTGATCTCCTCAGTAACTTTACCCATTGGCAACAAGTACTTTGCCTGGAGAACTCTTTCCCACTAAGGGAATCAGGATTTCACTTCTTCTAGTCATTGACTGGCCCAGAGTCTCCCAGAGAACCCGTATGTTCCTTCTAAATGTTGATTCTTTTAGTTGGTTCAAATGTTTTATTAATTGAGGAAATAAATGTAAACATTGCATTTCTATTGATTCCTTTGCCATAAACTGGCTGGCCTACAAATGACTGATAACCAAGCTGGTTGAAATAACATTGGAGAATCCTTATGAATATTAGAGAGTTTGTTTCATTGAAGTACTAATTAAGATCTGGCTTCTTCAATTGAGGTGTCAGATTTTTTTTTTCTCTCGATGTTTCCTAATATTGCACCTTATTCAATTTTAACAAACTGCTTGTTAATATGGATGTCGGAATGCTTGAAATGTTTGTTAAATATATTTCTACTGTTGCTAAGAAGGTGCATTTTGGCACCTGTAAATTAACTTTCTTAAGTGCAGACTTCTGCAAAATGAGCTGATTAAATGCAGTTACATTAGCTAGTATTGTTAAACTTGGTTGAAAAGGTTCATTCTCAAAGTAAATTCAACTTTGAGGCCCAGGAAGTTTTTAACTGAAAGGAGGCAACTTTTGTGAAGACAGGAACAATGAATGTTGAAAAATTTCAAATGGACTAAGTGCTGCAGAAGGGGCATTATTTTCTGGTAGAAATCAATCCATGGGCATGCAATGGGAATTGGAGCCTGGAATCAGACAGGGAACTAAAAGTCTTTCGGTACTTATTTCAATAATGTTGTTAATAATTAAGCCTGGTTGCCAAATGGTATTTCATGTTTTTGAACAGAAGTAAATGCCAAAAGAGCTCAAGATGCCCATAAAACACAGGTATTGAAGATTGGGTACATTCTGACCTGAGCAGATGAAGTTCCTTCATCAAAGTGAACCAGTACTTTGGATCTAATTCTTGTCAGAATTAGAGGGTTTGGAATCAATTCTGCCTTCTTGCCGAGATTTGATACAACAAGGCTAAGAAAGCCAAAGATGGAATGCTATGGCCCTTACTTTTCAATTGAGATTAACTATTGAAATTTTTTACTAGTACATATTTCCACAGGTCCAACAACAACAAACTATTTTTGTAGAATCTTTAACATAACAAAATGTCCCACAATACATTGTTGGAGCATCACATTTTAACCCTCAGCTACGTAACAGATTTTTTCGTCAGAGATAGGCTTTAGCAACAAGTCACAAGTTGTCTGAAAAATATATTCTTTAACATATGGACCAAATTGGCAAGTGAAGACTGTCACCAGATCATTTAGATCAATTGCATTAATCACAATACATTTTGCCCAAACTGATGATGAATTGTAGAAGTGAGAAAGTATAAACTATCCAAAACTGTAATTAAAGTCAATATGGCACATTGTTCATAGTTATACCCCAACTACCACTCTGAGCACTGCCATGAGGTGGGAAGAACAGGGTAGGCTCTGTTGCAGATGTCTCTGTTGAAGCCATACTTTTCACTGTTGCCTGTAGAGCCTCAAAGCTTAATGAAAACCGAAAGAACTGCGGATGATGTAAATCAGGAACTAAATCAGAAGTTGCTGGAAAAGCCAACAGTTCTGAGGAAGGGTCACTGGACCTGAAATGTTAACTCTGATTTCTTTTCTTCCCAGATCCTGCCAGACCTGCTGAGTTTTTCCAGCAACTTCTGTTTTTGAGCCTCAAAGCTTTCCTGGCTCATTAGAACATAAGAAATAGGAGCAGGATCAATAAAATCATGGCTGATCTGATGTGCCTATGATTCCAACTTCTTGCTTGGCCCCACACATCCGACATCCATTTTGTCAATCAAAAAATCTGTCTGATCTAGTTTGAATATATACAATGACTCTGTTGACTGCTTTTTGGGGTTGAGAATTATAAGTACTAACAACCTTCTGAGAGAAGAAATTCCTCCTCATCTCCACCTTAAATAGGACACCTCTTATTTTAAAACTGTGACCCCTCCCCCACCTCACTCTGGAGTTCTAGATTTCTCCATGTTGAGAAATTATCCCCAGCATGCACCCTGTCAAGACCCCTCAGAATTATACATATTTCAAAAGAACTCCTCTCATTCTTCTGAAGTCTAATGGGTACAGATCAAATCTACTCAACCTTTCCTGATAAGGCAAGCCCTCATCTCAGGAATCAGCCTAGTGAATCTTCTCTGGATTGCATCCAATGCAAGAATATCCCTTATTAATTAAGGTGACTCGGAACTGCCCACAATACTGTCCATGTGGTTTCATCAATGCCTTGTACAGTTATAGTAAGACGTTCAAACTTTTCTACTCCAAACACTCAGTTTACCTTCTTAAATATTTACTACACCAAGCCAGTTAGCCCAACTTCAGTCATTGGTAGGATCTTAGAGTCCATTAATAAAGATGGGATTGCAGAGTACTTGGAAGTGCATGGTAAAAAAGGGCTGAATCAGCATGACTTTGTCCTCAGTTCTTTGAGAAAATGAGCAAGTTAGACCAAAAGGAAAGCCATAGGATGTGATCTATTTGATTTTTCAGAAGGCCTTTAACAAGGTGCCACACAGGAGGCTGCTAAGTAAGATAAGAGCCCACGGTGTTGGGGGCAAAGTACTGGCATGGATAGAGGATAGGTCAACTGGCAGAAGGCAAAGAGTGGGGATAAAGCAGTCTTTCTCAAAATGGCAGTCGGTGACAAATGAAGTTCTGCAGGGGTCAGTGCTGGGATCACAACTATTCACATTATACAATAACAGTCTGGAAGAAGGAACTGAGGGCATTTGTGTTACCAACAAACATAACAACAAGGTAGAGAATAGATAGTGTTGAGAAAGCGGGAAGGCTGCGAACGGAGACAGGCTAGGAGGATGGGCAAAGAAGTAACAGGTGGAGTACAAATGTATAATGGAAAGTGTGACATTATCCACTTGGTAGGAAGAAGAGGCATAGACTATTTTCTAAATGAGGAAAAGCTTCAGAAATCTGAAGCCCAAAGGGACTTAGGAATCCAAGCTCAGATTCTCTTAACATTAACATTCAGATTCAATTGTCAATTAGGAAGGTAAATGAAATGATAACTCTCATTTTGAAAAGCCTTGTATAAGAAACAATCTACCCATGCTAATTTATCACCTGCAAAACCATATACTCTTTTCTTGTGTATTGATCTTTTATAAACCTTATTGAATAGGTTTTGCAAGTCCAAAACCAAAGCATCTGAGGGGATAGTCTCATTCATCCATCATATTTGTTACATCCTCAAAGAACTCCATCAAAATTGTAAAACAAGATCTTCCTTTCTCAAAATCATGTCGACACTACCTGATAATATTCTTACAATTTTCTAAATGCTCTTCTATTATCTCTTTAAGAACTGATTCCAGCGTTTTCCCAGACATCACCATTCAAGCTGATGGATCCATTCCCACTTCAAGCCAGACCCTGGACAGACTCCAATCAATCCAGCAACAGGATTCTGTTTGTAAATGATCTTCTTTTAAAAGTTCATCTTGAAAAATCCAACGCTGCAGTCCGCAATCATAGCCAAAATTTATAAGCATAAAGAATTTCAGCCCTGGGTATTTTCAGATAATTTACTGTCGAGGGCTATGGGAAATAAGCCAGACTGAATGATTCATCAGATCTTTGGCAGTCAAATCTCCTATGGTCCCAGGTGGTCAGCAGGGAGGTCAGGTTCAGCGTGTTAAAAAGTGCCATGTATTTTGAGAGAAAACCAGAACACTAGCAATAAACATCATGCTTTCTGTTCTGTTAGATATTTCACTCTGCTTGAAGATTTTTTTTTATTAAATCCAAAGTTTTTGATGCCGCAGGTTTGACATCATGATATTGTGACCTTTAGGAATTGTATTGAAGATTGTAGAACCAGACAGCAGCTGTTGGCTCAAAAACGATGATAAGAACATAACAAGCAATGGAAGAAAGAAAAAAGATGGTTCAGCCATCTTGAAGACCATTTAGTTTTCACATTATTCAAGGCAACAGACAATCTTGTTAATCTTGAGGGAATTTTCTCAATAGACTTTCTCAAACAGAATTTCAGAAACATATCCTTCAAGACATTTCTCATCCAGTGTTAAACACTGGCTTGTATATTTCCACAAGCAACTATTTCTCTGCTCCCCAATACACCACATTTCACCCCTAAAGTGCAAATAGCACCAATGGATACCACAGAACATTGATTATCCTTGTATTATTCAATGTTCATGTAAAATATTTATCCAATTGCCTTTTAAAACGTTCTTCAGAGAATTAACTAACTTTACCAGAGAAAGTAATGGTGCCCAGCTTGTTAGTAATGATTAGTATGAGTACAAATGAGGTTGTTGAAATGGTGATGGATGAAATCCCTAAAGTCTAAAGGATAGTTGTGCAATGGGAGATCCAGGGATCTGATTTAATTTACCTGAGGGTAGGAAAGGCAAAAAGGAACCCAAAACTCTTGCACAAGCTGTGCAGCTTTAACTGGTTGACAGACTTGGCTTCCAATCTGACAGGGATCAGGCCAGGTAAAAACTGCAGGGCAAGGTAGAACTACACTGGAGATTGAAGGGTACTCCAAGGGTCAGTGTGGGCTTGTTGGGCCGCAGGGCCTGTTTCCACACTGTAGGGAATCTATGAGTCTATGAGATTAACATTGAATGGAACAGGATGTTGGTCTGGGGAGGTAAGGGGATCAATTGAGGGAAATGAAGTGAGGTCAAAATCCCGGTGATCTTGTGAGATGGGTGGCTGCTAATCCAAGCAATTCTGAGAGGGTCCTTAGTGAGGTGGTTGATTGATTTTTGTCATGTGTACCAAAATACAGTGAAAAGCTTTATTTATGAGCAGTACAGGCAGGTCACAACACACACAGGATGTACAGATCAAAAAGACTTAGAGGCATACAGGTTACAATGCAGGTGCATTTGAGGCTAGAGTCCTTTCAACTGTCTGATAACGGCCAGAAAGAAGCTGTTCCTGAACCTGCTTATGAGTGTGTTCACGTTTCTATATCTTCTGCCTGATGGAAGAGGTTGTAGGAGATCATTACCGGGGTGCAATGGGTCTTTGATGATGTTGGGCGCCTTTCCATGGCAGCGAGCCATGTAAATAGAGTCCATGGATGGAAGGTTGGCTTCCGTGATGGTCTGGACACATAACCTTCTGTAGTTTCTTGTGGTCCTGGGCAGAGCAGTTACCAAACCAGGCCTTTATGCACCAGGACAGTATGCTTTCAATGGTGCATCTGTAGAGTTTGGTGAGAGACCTTATGGACATGCCAAATTTCCTGACCTGCCTGAGGAAGAAGAGGTATTTTTGTGCCTTCTTGACAGTTGCATTTACGTGGGAAGTCAAAGGACAGGTCATCGGTTACCGTCACTCCAAGGAACTTGATGCTGTTCACTCTCTCAACCTCAGTTCCATTGATGTAGATGGGGGCATGTTCTCTTCCTTTCTTTCTGAAGTTGATGATCAGTTCTTTAGTTTTGTCGATGTTGAGACACAGATTGGTTTCTGTCATGAGAGGCCATGGAGGGAATCAAAGGCTTGGGGGTAAATGTAAGAACCCTTGTAGGTGGGATGTTGTGATTTAAGGCTTGAGAAAGGAATTGGAGGATTTGAGGGATGGAAGGTTGCAGGCCTCTTGGGGATGATCAAGGCCTGGTGCCTGGTCCCAGTTGTCCAGGCAAGCATGCCTGATCAAGCAAATTAATGCAATAATACTCACCTCCTGGGTTAACCAAACTCTTAACCAGGATGTAGCTAAATGCAGAAATTTGTGGACAGTGTTCACTTAGATAATGTGTGCCACATAAATGCCAGGCTGTGACCATCTACAACAAGAGAAAATCTAACCATTGCCCCTTGACATTCAAATGGTCATCACCATCACAGAATCACCCATTATCACCCTGGGCATTACTATTGATCAAAAACTAAACTGGACTAGTTATCTCAGACTCCAGCATCTGCGGTTCCTACTATCTCCTAGTTACATTAATATTTTGTCTAAAAGAGCAGGTCGGAGATTGGGAATCCTGACTGGGTAGGTAGCCTCCTGACTCCCCATAGTCTGTACACAATCTACAGGGCATAAGTAAAGAGTGTGATGAACTGTCGCCCACTTGCCTCGATAAATACAGTTCCAATGACACTCAAAAAACTTTCCACAATCCAGGACAAAGCAGTTCACTTGATTAACATCACACTCAGAAAATGTCTACTGCTTCCACCACCGATGTTCTACAGCAAAAGTTTATGCCATCTACAAGATTCACTGCATAAATTCACTTAGGCTCCTCAGACAGACAACAATCCTTGAGCACTACTATCTTAAAGGACAAGGATAACAGATACATGGGAATACCACTACCTGCAAGTTCCCCTCCAAGCCACTCACCATCCTGACTTGGAAATACATTGACATTCCTTCAACGTCACCAACTCAAATCCTGGAACTCCCTCCCCGAAGGGATTGTGGCTCTACCTGCAACAAATGGTCTGTGACAGTTCAAGACAGCATCTCACCACCACCTTCTCAAGGACAGTGAGGGATGGGCAATAAATGCTGGCCCAGATGGTGACACCCGCATCCCATAAATAAACAAAAAAGAAAAGCCAAAGCGCAGGAAACCCACCTGACTACAAGCTGGAAGGTAGAAAGATGAAGGAGATTGGAAACCCAGTATCATGTTAAAGCACCATGCAGCTTCCTAAAACTGGGTAGGTTGTGCAATCACCTTCTGGCATCAGTTCAAGGATAACATGGCCCAAGTTGGTGTTATGTTCGGTTCAGAAGACTGATTCCACAACCATTGACCCTCCTCCCAACCCCTCCTAATCCTAAGTCTGTCATTCCTCTTGTCAAACTTTTCAATTTAGTGCATGTTATAATCATGGACTCAATACGGTGGATGAAAATGGAAATCATCCCTGTTGGCGTCCTGCCAATTTCCCTTTTGGTGCGCTTTGGGACAGGCAAGTGAATGTTTTACATTAATGTCATTCAAATGATGCAAGGGTGTTACTTTGCATGAGTACAGTGCTAAATTCTAAAAGATGCTCATAAATAACAGGCATCTAGTGTTGATCAATACTGCTTGATCGGTGGACACTGGGCTGTGTACAGAGGTTTGTTTAAAGGACTCTCTAATAAACTCATTTAGCAGTTCAAGGCTTATTCTGCACTGATTTTCATTCTTTTCTCTCTCTGCTGTCAATTTGACTTTCATGAGCCTGCGTGTTAATTACTTGGCTTCAATTTTGTTTTTCTTCTAGCTTCATTACTGTCACCAATTGATTTTTCAATGGACAGTCTCCCATCTCAGCTACTTAAAAAGGTGGAAAAAGCAAACTCATGGCAGGGGTTGTGGAGCAAAACCAATCTGTGTGTTCTGTGCTCACCACCAGTATCCATCTGGAGTCAGTAGTGAACACAAACTTCATCCCAGAAGCCATGAGACCTATTTGTTCCTCGGACAACGGACCTGATGCTATTAGGTGTGATATTTGAAAGCCTGTATATTGATTCAATCTTTAGAAACATCTCAAACACGACATGACATGCTAACAGTGGTGCTGCCTGTGACAAGAAAGGCATGGCAGGCTGATCATCTATTGACAAAGCCTAATTTGTCATGTTCATGAAGATGCGCTCAGCCTGGTTGTCAGGCATTGTCACAGCTACCGTCAGTAACAGTGGGGAGGTGGTTTCACAGCATCAATGTCTGCAGAAAGTCAGAGGCAAAGCTCACACCTCACTGTGCGCTCTTGTGGCCAGGCATTGTCGGTGTCAAAAGTGATCAGCCTCAATTCTGCCTCCATCTTCTTTTACTCATTGCCATTAAATTGGTTCATGGTGACCATGTTATGAAACAGCACACAAGGCCACCCTCTAACCACCCACCATGACCCAGCTCATTAGTCAGCAATTCAGAAGGAGCAGCTTAGCACACAGTCATTTCTCTGCCCATTACATTGCTTTTCCTGTTCTTTTTTGTATGTCACTTTATTTTAAAAGCCTTTTTATATTCAGCTTGTTTAAGCACTGCCAAAGTGGCAAGACCTTTGACTCTTTTCAAAGAATTTATGCCCATGAGTCATTCACTTGCCTTCAAGTTTTCCCAGACACAGTTTTCCATTGAAACTAATTGTGTCACTGTCTCTATCCACAGCTGACAGACAGGCTTTGGGGAGTCAGGATGTGCGTTACTTGCCACAGTATTCCCAGCCTCTGGCCTGTTCTAGTAGCCACTGTGTTTATGTGGTGTGTCCAGTTGAGTTTCTCATCAATGGTAACTCCCAGGCTGTTGATTGGGTGGAGGGGGTTGGTGGTGTGGATCAGGTTCAGTGATGGTAAGGCCATTGAATGTCAAGACGTAGTGGTAAGATTGTCTCTTATTGGCGATGGTCATCGCCTGGCATTTCAATGGCTTGCCACTTGCCAGCCCAAGCCTAGATATTGTCCGAGTCTTGCTGGGTTCAAACATGGCCTGTCTCTGAATCTGAGGGGTCATGAATGGTGCTGAACATTGTGCAATCATCAGTGAACATCCCCACTTCTGACCTTATGATGGAGGGAAGGTCATTGATGAAGCAGCTGAAGATGGTTGGGCTGAGGACAGAACCCTGAGGAACTGCTGCAGAGATATCCTGGAGCTGAGATGATTGACCTTCAACAACCACAACCATCATCCTATGTCTCAGGTATGATTCCAACCAGCAGAGACAGTTTGCCACCTAACACCCATTAATTCCAGTTTTGCCGGAGCTCCTTGATGCCACACTTGATCGAATGCAGCCTTGATAACAAGGGCTGTCACTCTCACCTCACCTCTGGAATTCAGCTCTTTTGTCCATGTTTGAACCAAGGCTGTAATGAGGTCAGGAGCTGAGTGGCCCTAGCAGAATCCAAACTGAGTGTTACTGAGCAGGTTATTGCTGAGCAGATGCTGCTTGATAGCACTGTTAATGAAACCTTCCATCACTTTACTGATGATCGAGAGTAGACTGATCGTGCAGTAATTGACCGGGTTGAAATTGTCCTGCTTTTTGTGTACAGAACATACTTGGGCAATTTTTTACATTGTTAGGTAGATGCCATGATAGCAACTCCACTGGAACAGCTTGGCTAGGGCTGCAGCAAGTTCTGGAGCACAAGTATTTAGTAGAATTGCCGGAATGTTGCTATAGCCTTTTCAGTATCCAGTGCCTCCACTCATTTCTTGACATCATGTGGACTAAATAGAATTGGCTGAAGACTGGTATCAGTAATGCTAGGAACCACTGGAGGAGGCCAAGATGGATCATGCACTCGGCATTTCTGGCTGAAGATTGCTGCGAATGCTTCAGCCTTATCTTTTGCACTGATGTGCTGGGATCTTCTAACATTGAGGATGGGGATATTTGTGGAGCCTCCTCCTCCAGTGAGTTGTTTAATTGTCCACCACCATTCATGACTGGATGTAGCAGGACTGCAGAACTTAGATCTAATAATTGGTTGAGGCATCTCTCAGCTCTGTCTGTCTGTCACTTGCCTTTTGTACTGTTTGATATTCGAGTAGTCCTATTTGGTGGTTCCACCAGGTTGACACCTCATTTTTAGGTATTCCTGGTGCTGCTCCAGCATGCCCACCTCCACTCTACTTTGAACCAGATCCCCTAGCAGGATGGTAATTGTCGGGTGGAGTGTATGCCAGGCCATGAGGTTGCAGCTTGTGCTGGAGTACAATTTTGCTGCTGTCGATGGTCGACAGCGTTTCATAGATACATTTCTGATAGGTATCCTTTATTCGTTCATAGGGTGTGGGCATCACTGGCTAGGCAGCATTTATTGCCCATCCCTTATTGCCCATCCCTTATTGTCCATTTAAGAATCAACAACATTAATGTGGGTCTGAAGTCGCATCTAGGCCAGACCAGGTAAGAATTGCAGTTTCTTTCCCTAAAGGGCATTTGTAAACCAAATGGATTTTTCAACAATAGGCAATATAATCTCATAATATTTTTTTTTTTACACCCTCTCCCTTGTGGAAAATCACAACACCCATAGCACAGGTTAAAACTGCTTCAATTCCTGCATCTTCTTTAGACTCCAGTGTACCCTATTTAAAGGAAGACCCCATTGGTGTTGGAGGGTCCTTGCCACCTGGTCAATTGATCAAAACAAAATAGCAAACAGAAGAAAGGGATCAGTACATTGGATGGGCAGTTAAAGTGATGTGGATTCCCCATCCAAGTTTAAGCCAAGTGGTCAGGATCAAAATTGTCCATTAAAAACTGTCGGTCCTTCACGAAAGGCCAATGATAGCTTCTGAACATCAGTATGTGCAATATTTAATCATGCTCTAATCTACAATGACACATTCACTCTATTTTAATTCAGTTACACCTCAGAGAACGTGGTACATGGTCCATTATAGCTCTTCAGTTATGCCCTGTACTATGGCTGATAGAACTGTATAACTGTTATAACACAAACCAATCCATGTATATCCACCCCAGCTGAAGATATCCAATCACTTCAATATTTAGTTCGATCTGACTGATAGCTATTGAATCAGGTAACCCAATTTTCAGATAGCCAGTGTGGAGTCAAGCTATTAAAAGCATAAAGAGTTCTTTAACTAATTTTTTCAGTCAGAAATCACATGACAGCAGGTGATAGTCCAACAGGTTTGTTTGAAAGGTATCAGTGAGAGAGATGGAATCAGACACAGAATTTACAAGTAAAAGATCAAAGGGTCACACCACTGATGAGGATGTATTAAACAAAAATAAGATGCTGTTAAATCTTTAATCAGTTAGAAGGTTTTGATTGATTAGTATGTATATGTAAATGTAAATCCCAGAATTTCTTTCAAGTCATTGTCCTGAGAGAACTAAAGGGTTTATCAGTGTGAAGAAGAGGGGACATTTTAGGTCAGACAATGCATATTAAGTGTGAGACCTTGTTTAGAATCTGTTTGTGTTTTGGTTTGGAGTCAGACTGGTTTTAATTCTAAAGTAGGAATTTATAAAACGCCATATTGACTGTCTGCAAATTGTGTGCTTTTTGAACAAAATAGAATGTATCTGCGAATACAAATTCACCCCATGGATTTACATGTGTATGTGTGTGTCTGTGTGTGCGTGTGACAGAGGGAGAGTGAGTGTGTGCGCGAGGGGTTGTGAGTGAGTGTGTGTCTGTGTGTGTCGGGGAGGGACGAGAGAGACAGTGTGTTTTTGTGTGTGTATGTATGTGTTTGTGAGTGAGTATGTGTGTGTGTATCTATGCATGTGTGTGTCTGTGTGAGTGTGAGTGTGTGTGTGTATGTATCCATGTGTGTGAGTGAGACTGTACAGTGCAGTGGGGTCACCTGTAGTGCAACATGAACCCAAGATCCCGGTTGAGGCCGTCCTCATGGGTTCCAAATTTGGCTATCAGCCTCTGCTCGGTGACTCTGCGTTGTTGTGCATAAAAGTCCGCTTTGGAGGATGTTTACCTAAAGATCTGAGGCTAAATGTCCTTGACCACTGAAGTATTCCCCAACTGGGAGGGAACATTTCTGTTTGGTGATTGTTGTACGGTGTCCGTTCATCTGTTGTCGTAGCATCTGCATGGTCTTGCCAATGTACCGTGTCACAGCGCATCCTTGCCTGCAGCGTATGTGATAGACAACGTTGGCCGAGTCATGTGAGTATCTGCCGTGTACCATGTGTGATGGTAGTCTTTGTCTGCTTCCATTTCTACTTTGAAATTTAATTAGTTTTTGATTAAGGGTAACGCCATCGAATCAGTATTGTTGAACATCATTAGCATCAAATCTGATGCTATGTTGATACCCGCTAGAGAGGAAACTGGTGTTAAACCAAAGTGAAAAAATCCCACGTAAAAGAAATGTAATTACAGTTCAGACTAGTCCATGCATAACAATTCAATTTCTCCCTCATTAGCTGTGCAGTCAGTGCTCAGAACTCTAACAGGGCTTTTTTTTTGCTTACCAAATACCAACTAAGTATGACAATCTGAACCCTGAAGGTTCTTATTCTCCACGTTCATTTATTTGAAATCACTCCACTGCATCGTCATTGGCCTTTTTAGCGTAGTATGAATCCTTAACATCCAGAAATATGTGTCATGTATTGTCAAAGTCATAAAAACAAGAACAAAAATTCCCCACAGGGATGCCTTGTGATTCAAGATTTAATTGTTTCATGTTAGTGCGCAGAATGAAACCACCAGGCGATTACTGTCGGAGGAGAGGGGAGGAAAGATAAAAGAATGAAAGAAGCATGCATTCATCATAATTAAATGGTACCACCTCAGTTTGGTTGGTGGGGAGAAAAGGAGCTAGAGAATAGCTGTGTCAGTGTCAGTGTCAGAGGGCAATGGAACTGCTTATGTTTCACTCAGAAACTCGTTGATCTATGAGGCTGACTGAAGCAAAGCTGCTGTTACCTTGGAGCCAGTCAAATCATTATGGATCATAGAGTGTGGGAGGTTTTTTATTCCTCTGCATTTTGAAAAGTTATTTATTTATTTCTGTGCCAGCCGGTGAAAAATGATTATAGAACAGGATAAAAAATGTTTCCCATTTACACAGAGTGATAGTGTCAGCACATACTGAGGGCACAGGCTAGATGTGCTTCAAAGCCAGAACTCCTACCATAGATCCATAGAAGTTTACAGCACATAGTACTAAAGACTTGACCATTTCCTTGTTTAAACAAATCACAACCTTTTTGATCTTGACCTTTATGCTCCAGTTTCTGAAATCTCAAGGTATTGGCCTGTTTTGGGTCTTGTAGTGTTGGTATAGGTCATTTTAAAAAAGTACAAAATCTCAGTTATTTACTAAAAGTGTGAGGCCACAAGTTTCCACATTTTAGAACAGAATGAAATTACAACACAAGAGTCAAACAAAACGAACACTGAATGTGATCTTGAATAACTTCCTATACATAAACATCCACAAGCAACAGAAGTCAAGCATGGATAAAAGGCAATTATAAACTATTAACTACACACTGAATGACAGTGTTATAACTTAGAGAGACACACTCAAATCAAATCAGCCTCCCTTTCACCTGTATTTGCAATAGAATACAAATTAAAACAATTCAAAATGGATGTCAATGGTTCCTAAGCAGACTTTTTGAATAGTCAGTACTTTATGAATAGCTGATATCAGGTTTATAACTTAAAAAGATTTAGCAGCTGGTTAATAATACTGTACCTTAAGCAGATCAAAGTTAAACTGCAAGGTCAGGTAAATAATGTATATGATTTAAACTCAATCTTCTTTGACTCTAGCAGCCCCCTCACTCTCACAAAGACAGACAGACAAACAAAGGTCAAGTCACCACAGTCCTAGCAGACCATAAGCTGCTGTCTCATTAAAGAGAGACAACTGGTGGTGGTTTAAACTAGGGGTTACCAGACCTCAGGCAAGGGGAGAGGATGAGGAAAGTCCCTCATGCCATTATGGGCATTGAACCCATGCTATTGGCATAATTGGCATTGCAAACCAGCCATCCAGCCAACTGAGTTTAACTACCTTTGCCTTCCTGGAGTCTTTCACAGTGCACCATGTAGTCTATCAAACCACTTAATGCACACAATCGGAAATTTAAAGATCACATTACCTCAAAATGCAACACCCCCTTTACTTTCTAAAGAACATCCACGAATGCAACATAACATTTCCATTCCCTGCTGCCACACAAACTCCACACAAACCCTACATTAGGCATATGAGGCTATGGCTGAGAATTTTACTATTCAATGCAGGAAATTACAGATCAAAAACACAGTAAATCTAAGACAGAGAATGAAGGATACTCCTGCGTTATAAATAGGATAGTCAACACAATACTTGTGATAAACAGAGTACACGGCATGTGTGGAAAGTATAGTGTGTGTGGAATCAGCTGGGTAATGTGGTCACATTTAACTCAGAGTAGGAGGTTATGGGTTCAAGGTCCTCTTTCTAGACATTTGAGCAGAAACTTTTCAAACAAAAGAAAGACATTTACAGTAAGCTAACAGACAGCTCCGCCTCATGTAAGAAATCCGATGGTACTATTTCAAAGAGAGGTTTGCCTGATGTCCTTGTCAATTTTTTTTATCTCTCAAGCAGATTATCCTTCATGAAAATGTATTATCTGATCATTATCTCTACGCTGTGTTTGAAATATTGTAAATTGGCTGCTGCATTTCCTGCTTTACAGAAATGACCACTCTTTGAAGGGACATTATAGGCTGAAAAGCACATTGGATAGTTCTGAGATCATTCTACGGTACTCAATTTAGCAAGTGAGACAAAGAAATAGGCTACAATAAAAAAATTGAACGTAGCAATTTGATGAGAAACAGGATATCAGGACTGTGAATGTGATCAGATATATTATTAAATTAGAACATATGAAAGACTTGTGCAGACAGATTGCTTTGTATGGGTGATGAATGAGTGACATATTTTTGACAAATTATAGGACAAATACTGATCTTTCACCTGTGAAACTGAGTTCTATACCAGTGCAGACAGTGGAGATGAATGATTCCCGTTTTTGACAGTTTATATGGTTATAAAGTGAAGGGAATTTTAACTACCTTCATCAAATTACCACTCAAATGCACCACTAGCCATAATTCTGCTCACAGAAATATGAGCATTGTAGAGAGAAAAATTCAAACTCACAGAGCAAATGACTTCGAAACTTTGGGACATTGTTGCAGCCTAGAGGGGACTAAATGTTGCATTGACCTGTGCCATGTCTGGTCTACTCATTCTGGCAACAGACCAATGTAGTTATGCAATTTAGTTAGTAAGTCAGTTCCTATTAATACAAATCTGGCTTGAATTTTACAATGCGAGCCTAACACATGTAGGAAGAAGCCTCTCAAGGCCATCAGGGACAAACACAGCTCCCACTTTTGCTAATGCCAGAATCAGAAACAAATCTGGATTGTTTCTACTTTGTTGATATTCACTAGTGAATTCATATACTGCAAGGAACTGAATCTTGTATAATCTCATTCACAGATGGGGAAAAGATCTGTGTGTATTGAACAGCTTGGGCGCAAAGTTAGAAGAGTGTCCTTTGGGGCTCTTGTGGTGTAGAGGTAGTGTCCCTACCTCTGGGCCAGGAGGCTTAGGTTTAAGTCCCACCTGCTCCAGAGGTGCGTATGACATCTTTGAACAGGATCAGTGGAAAATATCTAGGGTAGTACCAATATGATCTCATTTCATTTGACTATCAAGAACTTAAACTCAAATCTATAGAGAGCTGAGAATTTGCAAGTATGACAGAGACAGGTAAGGACAGACAGCCAGGTTGGAGAGATTATTCCCTTAACCCCACTCCCTTCCACTATTTCTTTGTTCAGTGTCACCATGGAGTGGACCCAAAAACCTCTCCTTGTACATCAGTAACTTTGTACCAAAGTGAGGAAGGCTTTACGATTACAAAAATGTCAAAGAGAATTTTCATTGTTTTCTCCCCACAGTGTCAGGTTCAATTCACATGGAATGATGCAATTTGGAATAGTAGACAGCAAGAACTGCAGATGCTGGATGTCAGAGTCATTACAGTGTGGAGTTGAAGGAACACGGCAGGCCAGACAGCATCAGAGGAACAAGAAAGCTGACGTTTCTGATTGGGACCCTTCATCAGGACTGATGAAGGGTCCCGACCTGAAACATTGACTTTCCTGGTCCTCTGATCCTGCCTGACCTGCTACTTTCCTCCAGCTCCACCACGCTGTATCAACTTGGAATAGTCATTGTTTTCTGATGGGGTCTAGGGGGTTAGAAGCTCACCTGCCTGGGTCTTTAAGAGTCTCATTAATCTATGCTAATTAGTGTCCAATTATACCAATAAGCAAACAAATATAATTGCTTCCTGGGAGTAAACACCTCATCCCACCATTTCTCTCCAGCAGCACCTAAAAGCCAAAAAGAAACCAGTCAGAAAGCCACAGCAACTTTTCCAACTGATCTTCTAAGCTTATCTTTCTGGAGCAGAGAAGAGCAGGAGTGTTCCTCCTGGCCTTGCAAAGAAATTGCACACTCTCCTTGATTGCAGAGCACTGACCATCCTGGAATCGCCTTTCCACATCACCCACCACATTATCACATTCACCTCGAACCCTGTAGATGACTTCCAGGCTGGCTAACTTCCTGTCCTCTCCCATCAAGTTCCTGGTTATTTTGGTCAGGAAGCTGGCCAGCAGCACATTAGAATTAAAATTGGCTGCTCTGTGGAAGGGTCACTGGACCCGAAACGTTAACTCTGATTTCTCTCCACAGATGCTGACAGACCTTCTGAGCTTTTCCAGCAACTTCTGTTTTTGCTCAAAATTGGCTGGGCTGGCAATGCACTAAAGTTAAATCTCAATTCACCTGATATTTATATACACATTGACAAAACTCCAGTTAATGTTCTTCTACACCATTGAGCAAATTAACATTCCTCAGGTGATAAAGAGAGCTCGAGACATTTTCCCCTAGATCTTTAGGGCTTCCCTAAATCAGTGCATATCCTCTGTTGCAAAAATTGCAGAGGGATGTTGTGGTTTCTAGACTTACTTTCAAATTTTCCGGAAACCGAGGGGTGCTCACTATCAGTGTCACATCAAGACAATGGGACTGGACTTTGAGTTGGGACATTCTGAGAACCTGGCAGCAAAATGCATAGGCTCTTTAACTCACACAGCACTTCTGGCTGCTCTTTGCAAACATACCAGGCGTTAGTTTCTCAGCTGATTCAGCCTTTCTTGCCCTGTGTTAAGGTGGTTTGTGCAAATAGAGAAAGAGTGAAAGTGTTCAATACAGTAAATGCTCTGAATGTTGGAGACTTTTTTACTCATTTTGTGGAATGTGGGCGTTGCTGGATGGCCCACCTTTACTGCCTGTCTCTAGTTGCCCTTGAGAATGTGGTGGTGAGCCGCCTTCTTGAACATCTGTAGTCCACCTGCTGTGGATTGCTCCACAATGTCTTTACAGGGTGAATTCCTGGATTTTGACCCAGCAATAGTGAAGAAACAGTGATATATTTCCAACTCAGGATAGTGAGTGGCTTGGAGGGGAACTTGAAGTTGGTGGCGTTCCTGTTATGTTTCATTATGCTCCACTTAATTTTGTTTTATTCTTTCGTGGGATGAAGGTGTTACTGGCTAGGCCAGTGTTTATTGCCCATCCCTAATTGCCCAGAGGTCAGTTAAGAGTCAACCACATTGCTGTGGGTCTGGAATCACATGTCGGCCAGCCTGGGTAAGGATGGTCGTTTCCTTCCCTAAAGGACTTTAGTGAACCAAATGGGTTTTTCTGACAATCGACAATGGATTCACAGTTATATTAGATTCTCAGTTCTAGCTATTTTTTAATTGAATTCAAATTCCGCCATCTGCCATGGCAGGATTCAAACCTGGGTCCCCAGAATATTACCTGGGACTTTGCATTAACAGTCCAGCAATAATACCATGAGGCCATCGCCTCCCCCTAACCCAATGATATGATAAGGGCTTAGGTGGGGGAAAGCAGACCATTGGAGGATCTTGTAGATTGAAGACCGCCGTCCACAGGTCTTCCAATCAATAAATCATAGTGACAATGTCTAACTCACTAATGAAACTTGTATCCCATTGTTATCATGCAATAAACTACATCTTGTTTAAGACAATAGCCTCTTCTCACGAAGACTCACCAGTAGTTCTCCTCTGTCACTGTAGCCAAAGTAGGCCCTTAGATCCAAACAAGGAAAGAGGATGATGACAGCAAATGACAAATTGGTAGTGGTTGGTATGACAGCACAGACAACAGAAAGAATATTGGCACTGAGTACTATACATGCAGATTACTCCAGTTAGATAGAAATGCATTAGAGAAGACAATATCAAAGGTGCTCAGTTAATTTTTTGTTTGCTTTGCTCAAGGCTAAGTGAACTAACCTCCAGCTGTGTTAAGACACTAGTTTCTGTTTTGCTATTTCATAATATGGAAGTATTAGTTACTCTGCTGCCTGCTTACACTAGTGCTAGACACAACATTAATTGTGTCTTCTGAGGCTTCACATACACCACTTATATTAAGCAGAAGTGATGTGCTGCACATGAGTATTCTTCCCTCCTAGCAGGTGCAACTTTCACAAAGATTGAATTCAGTATTGAAGTTTTCAAAGCTAGCATTCTGAAGTTCCAAACAGTATGTTTGGCTTGTAGTCCATCATTTCCAGCTCACATCTTCAGGCCATTCCAAGAGCAGGTTCCATATGTGATGGATTACCTTTGAAGTGCAATCCCTGTTATGTAGTCAAATAGTGGTAGCTAATTTACACCAATCAATGTGCCACAATGAGCAAATGACCTGTTTTTCAAGTGCTTGGCCAGCTTTTAACATTGCCTCAGCCAGAAACTTTCACCCAAACAGGCAGAAAGAGCCTCGGCCAATCAGCGAAACCAAAAGGCAGCACTTCTGTCAATGCAGCAGTCTCCATGGTGCAGTGAAGTGTCCAGGTAGAATGTGTAGTCAAGTTCATCGGAATGAAAGACAACCTTCTAAGGCAATGGTTGGTTACAATCCAATCTGAGACATGATGATGTTAAAGCTCACTTCCAGCTCCTGAAGATGTTGAGAGGCCATAACCAGGGGACAACATCGATTGCTTTCCTCAGTTAAACAAGTAGTAATTATCACAATGTTACTTAGAAAGTGCCATTGCATTTTAAAGCAGTCTTTGCCTGGACCTTGGTCTCTGCCTCCACCAGCGATACATGCACTTATGATGCAAATTTTAGTGTCTAGAATTTTCCAGTGAGGTACATTTCCGAACGTAAGTCTAGTACACCACACCACAAAATACTTGCATTTGAAAGAGAGGTAGAGCATCAACTGCAACAGACGTCTGACAAAGACAGTAGGAGGGGTAGAAGGCAGAATTCAGAGGATGGACATTCACCCTAACATCTTGCAGTGAGCAATGGTTTATTATGGACTCATTGCTCAGTGATTCCAGTCGCTGATTTTCTCTCCCACCCTGAAAGCGTACACTGTGCTCCTCTGAGCTAATCGTCCTTGTTACATCCTTCACCACTTCCTTGCATTGAGGAACATTGAAATCTCTGGCAATGCAGATGGAAGAGCTGCAATGAAACCACATTGTACACCAAAGTGCCAAATGTAATAAATCTAATGGATTTAATCTCCAACACAATAAATTGCATTGAATTTTTTCCTTACCTGAGCGTCAGCTGGGTGGGTAGTGGGACGATTATAATATCTTGGTCATAGTTAAATCCTGTCTGCTGAAATTCAGCTAAAGGAAAATCAGTGGGAAACTTTGGGAAAATGCACTGCCTGAAAGACCTTCACTACACCAGGTAGATCATATGCTCAGGGTGGTGGAACAGGCTTGGTGGAGGGGCTGTTGGATGTTTGTGACTGCAGACGCCAAGCCTGTGGTGTGGGGCCTGAAGAAAGAGTCTTGCTTGTATAGGGTCCAGGCTTGTGGATATTGTGTACGACCCTCAATCAACCTTACAGTAGTGTCACAGAGCTGCTCCCCACAGGACATAAATCGTACATTGTTGACTGTACAGTTGGTTGAACAGAGGTGTACACGTTGAGAATCGTAATACAATAATGTGACAGTAAGATTCAAACCTGCTATACATCAGATTCCCACGAGTAGGAGTGTTTAGTGTTAATACTGCACTGGATGAAATTCTATAGAAGCCTGAAGACAATTCTTCTCCTCAAGCTACATTCTCCTCAACAGTCTCTGTCTTGAACCAAATTCAAGAATGCAGGCTTAAAAGTCACCTCACATGACAAAACACAGTAGTACTGATAAGGATGTACTATCTAGAAAATGGTGGCAGCAGTGAATATCAAGGAATAGGCCTGAAATCATTGGAGATGAAAACTCAAAATACATTCAAAAGACATTGCCATAGCTTTAAGCCCAGCTATCAGTCAGGATAGCTGCAGAGGTCAACAGCTTCTGTGAAGGAAAAAAATGCTCTGACCAGAAGATTTCTGCAAAGAAACCACCAAACCCAACTTAAGTCAATAAAAGTGCTTTATGGTCAGTAATAAGGGAAATCATGAGACCAGTGAACCTACAAACATATAACATAGGAGCAGAAATAGACTATTTGGCCCCTCAAGCCTGCCATTCATTAAGACTGTGACTGACCTGTTTGTGTTTTTAATTCCACATTCCCCTAACACAATAACCTTCAATTCCATTTCTCAACAAGAATCAACATCTGCCTTTAAAATATTCATGACCCTGCTCCTGTTCCCTTCTGAGACTCCAAGTTCCAAAGTCACACAACCCTCGGAAAACATTTCTCCTCATCTCTGCTGTGAAAAGATGACTCATAAATTTTAAAACAGTACCCCTAAGTTTTGGACTGACCCACAAGAGGAAACATCAATTTTTGTATCCTCCTTGCGAGGACCTTTCAGAATCTGACATACCTCACTCATGTCACACCTCATTCTTGTAAACTCCTGCGGAAACAAGCCTTAGAGTCATAAAATCATACAGCAGAGAAACAGACCCTTTGGTTCAACCAGTCCATGCTGACCATAATCCGAAGCTAAAATAATCCCACCTGCCCGGTCCTGGCCCATATCCCCCCAAACCTTTTCTACCCATGCTTCCATCCAAATGTCTTTTAAATGTTGTAATTGTGCCTGCATCCACCACTTCACCAGGAAGTTCATTCCACACGCGAATGACCCTCTATGTAAAAGATTTTATAAATCTCTCTCCTCTCACCTTAAAAGTGTGTCCCCTTTTCTTGAATTCCCATCTCAGGGGAAAGCCAACTACCATCAACTCTATCTCTACTTCTCATTATTTTATAAACTTCTATCAGGTCACCTCTCAACCTCCTATGACCCAGTGTAAAAAGTCTCAGCCTATCCAGCCTTTCTTTATAACACAAATCATTCATACCCAGCCACATTATAGTAAAACCCTATCCAGCTTGATAATATCGTTCCTATCACTGAGTGACCAAAACTGGACCCTGTTGTCCAGAAGAGACCTTACCAATGCCCTCTACAACCTCGGCATAACGTCCCACCTCCTATACTCAAAGCACTGAGTAATGAAGACAAGCATGCCAAATACGTTTTTAACCATCCTGTCAATATATGACACAAACTTCAAAGAATTATGTACCTGCTCCCCAAGTGTCCTCTGTTCTACAACACTACTCAAGGCCCTGCCATTAATTGTATAAGCCCTACCCTTGTTTGTTGTACCAAAATGCAATACCTCACATTTATCCAGATTGAACTCAATCTGCCATTTTTCAGCCCATTGACCCATTTGATCAAGATCCCTTTGTAATCTTAGAAAACTTTCTTCACTGTCTACAATGCCACCAATTTTGGTGTTATCCACAAACTTATTAACCATGCCATCTACATTCTCATCCAAATCATTTATATAAATGACAAACAAAAGAGGACACAAAACTGATCCCTGTGGATCACCGCTGGTCACAGGCCTCCAGTCCAAAAAGCAACCCTCCACCATTACTCTCTGTCTCTTGCTGTTAAGCCAAATATGTATCCAATTGGCAAGCTCACCCTGAATCCCACGTGACCTAACTCTACTAATTAGTCTACCATGTGGCACAATGTCAAAGGCTTTACTAAAATCCAAATAAATAATGTCCACTGCTCTGCCGTCATTAACCATTTTGGTAACTTCCTTAAAATTCTCAATCAAGTTTGTAAGACACGATTTTCAATGCACCAAACCATGCTGACTACCCCTAATCAATTTTTGCCTCTCTAAATATCCATAAATCCTACTTTTTATAATCACCTCCAACAATTTACCTACAACCAAAGTCAGACTTACAGGTCTACAGTTCCCTGGTTTCTCCTTACAACTTTTCTTAAACAAAGGTACAACATTATCCAGTCACCAGACAACTCACCTGTAGTTATAGATGATGCGAATATTTCTGCAAGAGGTCTTGTAATTTCCTCCCTTACTTCCCACAACATTCTGGGATACACTCGATCAGGTCCCAGAGATTTATTCACCTTTATATTCTCTAAGACCTCCCGAACTTCCTTTTCTGTAATGTAAACTGTCTTTAAAACATCAAAGTTTATTTCTCTGCATTCTTTAAACTTAATTTCCTTCTCCACAGTAAAAACTCACATGGAATCTTCATTTAGTATCTCTCCCATCTGGGGTTTAACACAAAGATGACCTCCTTGATCTTTAAGAGGATCTACCCTCTCTCTAGTTATCCTCTTGCTCTAAATGTATTTGTAGAATCTCTTTGAATGATCCTTAACCTTATCTGCCAATGCTATCTCATATCCCCTCTTTGTCTTCCTGATTTCTCTCTTAAGAATGTCCCTATGCTCTTTATATTGATTAAGAGATTCAATTGAACCAAGTTGTCCATATGTAAAAGAAGATTCTTTTTTATTCTTGACTAGAACCTCAATATCTTTATTCATCCATTGTTCCTTAATCATACCAGCCTTACCCTTCACTCTAACAGGAACAAAATGCATTTGAACTCTTGTTATCACACTTTTGAATGCCTCCCACTTGTCAGGCATCCCTTTACCTGCAAACAGTCTAATCCAATCAACTTTTGAAAGTTCTTGTCTCATACCATTAAAATTTGCCTTACTCCAACTAAAATCTTTAACTTTTATGGAAGGTTTATCCTTTTCCATAACCATTTTGAAACTAATAGAATTAATGACCAAGACTGTCCAACCTATTCTCCACTCATTCTAGGCATCAATCTAGTAAACCACCTCTGAACCACCTCCAGTGTATTTACATCCTTCCTTAAATAAGGAGATGATAACTGCACACAGTAGCCGAGCTGTGGTCAGACCAATGTCTTGTATAAATGAAGCATAACTTCCTTACTTCCCTGTTCAATTCCTCTTGTATTAAAATATAACATCCAATCAGCCTTCTTGATTATTTACCATTAGTGCATACTAACTTGTGACTGATGGCTACAGCACTTAAATCCCTCTATCCACTCACAACCAAGGGGATAAATCCAAATCAAAACATCACAAAAAAAAGGAACAATTACCAGGCCCCAAACCAGATTCAATCTCTTGGAGGAAAAATCCCCTCAAAAACTATGTGGAGAAGGAGAGACCTCTAGTAGTCATTTAGCAATCTTAAACTACGCAAAGAAAAAAATTGTGAGTTAACAAACAAGCAAATTAAGAAAATTCCTCAGAAATACTCGATTGAAAAAAAAGTGAGGAATTTGTTCTGCAATCTGAAATTTCAGAGCCTTATTAAATCTTTCCAGTAAGCAACATGTTTATCAATTTTAATTGTTAAAACAAGCAGGGACAAAAGAAAATGAGTACAAACCTGATGATGTTGTCTCAAATTTTGCGCAGAAATACCTCAGAAACCGTAAAACTGATCATGAAGGAAGTCACGGTGGCCATATTTGATAATCAGAAAATCATTGAATCTTATTGATTGAAGCCGTTATAAGAATATTTCTACCCAGAGATCCATTAGAACCCTTCAAACATTTAGAGATGAATGAAGACATTAATTTCTATGAAGACGTCCGATTGGCAAAGGAAAACTGCGCAGTACACTAAAAGTAACAATTAGGACTGTAGAAAATTCAACAGTTTTCTAGTTTAGCACTGCAATAATAAACATTGCAACACAGATTCAACAATAACTTTAAATCAACTAAGAGTACAAGAAGGCAGAAAAACAAGTACATTGCAAGGAAAACAAACAAACAGGTAAATCAAAAGAAAAATGAACTACAGATGTCAAACAACAAAAATTTACCAGAATCTATTTTTCCACCAATAAAAAAAATCGAGCTATCTGATCCATTTGACAGATCAGCATGTAGGAAGTATACTTTCCACATTTGCCAAAGATCTAAAATTGTTTCAGAATAATCAAATGTGGAACAAGTTAGCATACTTTACTAAACGGAAAGAGTATCAGATGATTCAATACATAGTCAACGGATTACTAAGACATTAGAGATTCATGAACATGTTAATAACTTCTCACCAACATTTAACTTCAAGAACTACTGAGACATTGATGAGATCACACTTCAATAGCAGATACTCCCAGGAAAGTCCGTAGATAGCTTTGTTAATGATTTTACACACTACCTGAATGATGTAACTGTGGAAGCAACAGCTCATTCGCAAAAGAATTGTCATCTTAGATAATCCAATCACTGAACTTCTTCAGTCAAAAGTGGACCTAACTCTGAAGCAATTCTAATAGCGATCGATAATGTGTCCAGAATTTTTTTCAAGACGCTTTAGACAGCAAAACTTCCAATTAATATAGAACATTCTACAGAGCCTGTAGACTACTGACACATGATAGAATATTTAATCAGAGCAGACTGACCTCTCATTTGAAAAATATACCATATGTGACAACTTCAAGTGAAATCCTAAACAATCTAATGCTACAATATGTTGTCATAGGTGGTGTTCGAAAACTCCGCATGACCAAAGTCAAAACTGCCCAGCCTGACACCAATAGTGTATTCACTGTAGGTAAAAAGATCACTTCTTAAGACCTGTTACAATCCAACAAGTATCAAACCAAGTTGTTTCCAAGTTAACATGTATATTCATGTCTTGGAGCAGAATCTAGACGAGCAGGTCAATAGTGCAAAGGAACACGTTTCTATAAATGAATAACAACTACTATAAACAAAAAAAGCACTATTTTTTCAAAGAAGTAATACTGTCACTCGATCTAGATGCTATTAACAGAGAAGAAACAACCCAACTTTGCAACAAATCCCTGCAGTAACATCAATGCAAGACCGTTCATCAAGTTTTACCCATTCAGGTTATATGGTCTGGCTGCTAGGTCAATTAAATCTTCAAAGACAATTATTGACCTTGTCATCTCCTCGACCAGTCTTGAACCCATACTCAGATATTGGCATAAAAT
The DNA here is from genome assembly GCA_024137785.1 of Ginglymostoma cirratum. Classification (NCBI taxonomy): domain Eukaryota; kingdom Metazoa; phylum Chordata; class Chondrichthyes; order Orectolobiformes; family Ginglymostomatidae; genus Ginglymostoma; species Ginglymostoma cirratum. The sequence goes on along the minus strand of JAHRHZ010000038.1, from coordinate 15,037,721 downwards.
CACACAACAAAAGAGCCACAAGGAGAAATGTCTGATGAAGGTTAGAGATCTGAGCTGCTAACTCTGTCTTTCTCCAACTATTGCCGCCCAACCTACCAGATGTTTAAAGTATTTCATTCAAGCAGACAGAGCCTACCTGGGTGGATTTCTATACTTCCTCACTGTCCTCACTTGTCGCAAATGCTATAGTGGTTTCTGCGCTCAAGCAATGGAGTTAAGATTGAAGTCAAATGTCAACATTGTCATCAAAACCAAACATTCCCATGCAATAAGGAAGTAATCTGGTCAAGCGGGGGTTCTTGCTGTCTGTTCAGAATAACAAGTCAAAATTGTAAATTGTTCCTTCCCCCTGGGTGGGAAGCAAACTGCGTAAGTAACCAGTTTATGATAGATGGGTAGGATTTAAAAACAAAATCTCCAAAACTTCAACACATCACATACAGCAGCATATCAGAAGCCTACAATTCTCTAATTTATCCACCTTGTGCTCATGGATTGTGGAAACTGAAACATTGAATTACTGATTGCAACAAGAAGCTCTAATCTATGTCATATGCCTGTCACTTTGGTTCCACTGGGCTGGGAATCACATAGTAAAGTGGATAAACCTTGATCCCAATTAATTTCTCCAGTGGTAAAATTCAGCTCTAATTAAAGGGAGCCAGAGCACTTGGTTTGGGGTGAGAGATTAACACATGGCAAAGTGAGCTGGTACAGTTGTCATGGATACAAAATACTAAAGGTGCAGTACTTGTTTACTCAGAAGTAAAATAACAGGAAAAATTGTAATAAATGACAGTGTAGAAATCTAATGAGATGATTTCAATAAGAATGAATGTGTGATCAGAAGGCTTTGTATGAAGCTTCTGAAACAATTTAGCTTAAATACCTCGTTTCCCATGCGGGAGAGGTTGCAAAATATCAGTGATTTCTACTTCATCTCCACATTATTTTGAGTAAATGGGATGATGAATAACTCTGACTTAATAAAATTTGTACCTATTCACTAGGTCCAAAGTGGGCCATAACCCAGCTACAATTATAATATATAACTCATAAGATTGGATAGCCCAAAAATACAATGCCTGATCCAACCGCATTCATTCAAAATAATTCTGGGACCATGCAAAAATCATGCCATCTGCATTGTGACGGACAAACTAGTGCTCTTAATATGCCAACATGCAATTTTAAAGTGCAGGTACATTCTGGCTACAATGGAAGAAAATTGCCTAATCATGATGGGCTGGAGAGAGTCATATATCATTGATCATAGAATCCCTACAGTGTGGAAACAGGCATTTCGGCCCAACAAGTCTACACTGACCCTCAGAGCATCCCACCCAGACCCTTCCCCCTATAACCCGCCAAACCTACACATCCCTGAACACTGTGGGCAATTTAGCATGGCCAATCCACCTAGTCTTCCGCCAATTTCTCCAATGCAGCACCTGAGGCTTCGGCAGAAGAGGCACACAAAGAAGTTTTTTTCATCAGATAACCAGAAGACTCTCTAATCAAATACTAAGGTAGCAGTGGGCACTCACAGCTATAACAACAAGTGCAGTACTCAGTCCTACTGACTTGGATGCTATGCTGCAAAATGTTTAATAACCACACATAAGCGGCTAAACTCATCTTTGCATGGCATTTCCTTACAAGGCAAGTAACAGCCTCATATTCTGCTCCATTGACCGGACTGTTTTCACTCACCCACTAATCTGTAGCTACGATCACTGGCACACCTCACTCTTCCATCATTACCATTGTTCCAAACCTCAGAATTATAGCTTGCTGACACTGCCAGCTTTTCAACAGTGCCAGGTACCTTACCCACACACCTTGCACTGTACTCACTGGCAGTCTTCCCTCTCTTAAAGAACAAAAAAACAAGGTGGGCAGTAATCCAAGCCTGCAATGAAAAAGGCGGGCGATAAGCACAGCTGCATGTGCTCACCCTAATGGAGGAGACTATGCCCCAAACTATTCACATTTCTACTTTGCTTCAGTTCTGAAGAGTCCTTCTTAATGTGAAATGTCAACTCTGTTTCACTCACCAAGTTGCTGCCAGACATGCTGAGTACTTCCAACATTTCTGTTTTTATTTTGCCTCAGTACAAGGGAGCGGAATGAAGAATACTTACAACTTATTCAATGGACCATGCCAAAATGTTTATTCATGTTACTTTTATGGAAAATGATGGTGTACAAGAACAAAGTCTGCAGTACTAATGGGACAGGTTGAAGAATGAAGCATTGAATAAATGATGCTTAGCTACATCAAAACAAAGACAACGTTAAAACTCTCCTGCTAAGGATATGGGAGACAGATTAAAATGAAGCTGATGTATTCTAAATGCATGCTATCTTTTCCTGACTTGTGGAGCTGTTAACGTGAACAGCTCAATGCTCTCATACTGAGAACATCATTTTTCCACATCATTACTTTCAAAGGTGAATTGGCAAATGTATGAATGCATTTGTAAATATACCTTCTGTTCCTCTTACAGATGATTGTGCAGGAATCAATGAACCACGGCTGGAACTAGAGAAGCACAGAACATTTATGTTAAGAAGCATCTCTGGATACATTGCTTTAGAGGAACAGGAGGAAGCACTGAATATTGCTCTGACTAACATTTTGATAAACCTTACTGGATAAATTCTATGTGCCAGTCATAAACACTGTGAGTGCCTCACCAGTTGCAAAAATGTTGAATAACCAACTAGTTTTTCACTTATCTCAGGGAGAGAGTAAGCACATATTTCTTAAAGATCTAAGGCTAAAGGAAATTACAAAGGTAGGGAATGGCGAAACAATGGAGAGATTTGAAAGCAAAGGGTGAAAATTTTAAGATCAAGGAGTTACCTAACTCGTGCTCCCACAAGGATGTTAAGCTTATCAAGGCTGGAATGTAGGAACACAGCCAGGAGTGTATTGAATTAACCAGGTCTAGATGTAGTGAAGAGATTGAATGCCTTTCTCTAACAGATGAGCAGGGGCAGGTCTGGCGTCCAGTGATGTCATGTTGACATAACCAAAAAATCAGATTAAGTTCTACTTTAGCCCAGAACCTCCACAGATGAATTCTGGAAAGTGCTTTGATCAGAGAAACATCCCAGAATCTCAAGCACACAGATAGGTAAATACAAATTGAAATTAAGGTAGCTAGTCAACACTCCAATCAGAAACAAATCAAACAATGGAAAGAGAAATTATTCCCAAATTCTAGACGCATAACAGAGAAGTGATGCCATGTACATTGATACATGGAAGTAAATCATTCACAGATTTTGGGAGTAATAAGAATTTTTTTGTACCTCTTATCTTTATAGCAACTTCCTTGAGTCTAGGTACAACGCATAAAGCATGCAACATTGAGCTCTGTAGTGTCACTGGAACTGACACAATGGCAGTTGGAGATCTTCCAAGTAGGACAGCACCTCTGACTAATTATGGTGAGCTCCATGTGATGGACTTTATCAGGAGGAACAATCCATTATCTGACCAGTACGGGTTCCCTAATGAGCATTAGGCAGGGAGCAGTGTGGACCACTCTGGTATAGTCCGGTAAATGAGGTTGGTTGGTTAACAGGCTGCCTGTCTCACCAACTATAAGGTTATGACCATGCTCCTTGTACCTGAAAGCAGGCCTATTCAAAATTTTAAACCAAAGTGTTTAGAACTTAAATGCTCCCAGCCTAATTTTTCTACTTTTTAAAATACTATCATGGAAGGTCTGTATGGGGAAAAATCAAGATATGCACTGAATTTCTTCGCTCTCAGCTCAGACGCCTCAAACTGAGACTTGGTACAGATTCTGTAGTGAATTGGTATACCTGAAAGGTGACATTTTTTAAAATTTTTTTAACAGGATTAGGACCATTTCAGCGGGTGGTTAATAGAGAATTACATTGCTGTTGGTCTGCAGTCACATGTAGGGCAGATCAAGGGTAAGGATGGCAGATTTCCTTCCCAAAAGGACATTAGTGAACCAGATGGGTTTTTACAACAATCAACAACGGTTACATGGCCACCATTACCGAGACAGACTTTTCATTCAGATTTTTGAATTGAATTTAAATTCCACCACATTCTGAGATTTGCACCCAACTCCCAAAGCATTTGCCTGTGCCCCAGATTGCTGGTCCAGTGACAGCAGAACTGCGCCACTGTGTCCCTAACTTATGGTAGCCTTGACGTTAAAACTATCTTTAAAATTTTCTATGGCTTCTGGATCTGCCTTCTGATATCAGAAGATCTTTCCCCTTGATTTTTAAAAGTGCAGGGTGGAAGATCATTACATCAACATTGAGTAATTCCTCAGGGCTTTTCCTCTTCTGTTGTCATAATCTTGGTGGAAATGTCATTTCCATTCTTAAGTGAATGATTCTGCTGAACATCTGACACAAATTTAAGCAGCAGAGTGGGAGGACTGCATAAAGAGTTCCTGACACAAACCTGATTTCAGACTTTATCTAGTGAATTTATTGACCAATAATTGAATCAAGATACAGCAAACAGCAATATTGCGCATTTATTTATTATAGATATAGCTTAGTGATTCATTAAAAGGAAAACAATCTATATTTTCAATTCCTATGTTAAATTATTACATTATAATTAACTTCATATATGTATTTAGTGGTGTCACTAGACGCAAAGTGAGGAAAACCAAAAGACCTCTCGATGCAATTTAGATGATCTCTATAATTAAACTAGCCATAACCCTGATACGCGTGCATTATATTACAAGTGGCAAAGCATGAGAAGTTTGAAAGGAAGATAATGAGTTTCACTCAGGAAATCAGACTTACACAAGGTGAACACATCAAAGAGCTGAGGAACTGCCTACACATGGGACTTAGTTTTAATGATATATACACCTGATAGGAATCTACAGATTGAAGTCCAAACTAAAAGCCTGTTTTTAACTTCATTTAAATATGGATTGCTTGTCTCTCAACTTAAAATGAAGGTGAAGACATTGTTGCAGTCTTTATTTACTCTGGAAGGATCTGCTATTGGCTGCTCACGTTATAGAGAGGGTTGTGAAAGGAGGACCGATGGTTGTAAGGAATTCAGAGACAAAAAATGAGAATCTAATTACATAATACTACTGGTAACTCCCAGAACATGAAGAGAGTTGTTGAGTGAAGCACAATTCTCAGAAGGACAGTGAAGTCAGTTAGCTCAGTTGGCTGGACAGCTGGTTTGCAATGTAGAGTGATGGATTCAATTCCCACACTGGCTGAGGTTACCACAAAGGACTGTTCTCCTCCACCTCGCCCATCACCTGAGATATGATGATCCAGAGTTAAAACACTACCAGCCATCACTGTCTAATCAGAGAGCAGTCCTCTGAGATTATGGCAACTTTTAGGTGTACCCTGGCCTTCTCCCTCTCTCAGCTGGTTTTGCTAAGTCCAAAATTGACTAACCAGAACATTTGATAATTCAACTATTCCTTGATTGCAACCAACAAGTGTATATTCGTTTCTTGCCGTTGAAAATGTGTCCAAAGATGTGATCTTCTTGTATTTCTATAAGGAGTATTAATTGAGGACTATACATTAGCAAGGAAAGGATGCTAGAATACAGTGTTTGGGGGAAAGGGTTAATTAGGGATGGATGGTGGATTAGTGGCAACATCTGGAAGAGCATCAGATGGAGAACTGGAGGCTTTTCCCAGCCCAGTGATGAGGTTGCTTCCAGCTGCACGGCAAAGAGTTCCTATTCAGCAGAGGCTTCCAACCGGGCATGGTGGTCTTGTCTCAATGTGCGCCAGCGTGGCATTCTCATTAAGGAATGGCGGCCTCGTCCTGATGGCATCGTGAAGGTATTCCATCTATGCTTAATCAGCTTTCCCTGACCCCAGGTACTGATTTCTGAACTGTGATGAGCCTTGTCTTCATTTTATTTTTTAGTCCTGTCACTAATATAGGCACCACAGTGTGGCAACTTATAAAACTTTTCCACTGTATTTTTCAAGTAAAAGTACATGTGACAATAAATTTCTGTTCTATTATACACAGGCCTTTTGCTCTAGTTTAAGTGTCCACTGAGAACTCATTCAATTTTTTCTTACTGACTTGTGGGATATCAGCATTATTGGCTGGGCCAGCATTTATTGACCATCCCTAGCTGCCCTTGAGAAGGTGATGGTGAGCTGCTTTTTTGAACCATTGTAGTCCATTTGGATCCACATTGCTCTTAGCAGGGAAGTTCCAGGATTTTGACCCAGCCACAGTGAAGGAACGATGATATGTTTTCAAGTCAGGATTGTGAGTGGCTTGGAGGGGAACTTGCAGGGAGTGGCATTCCTAAGTATCTGCTGCCCTTCTTCTAGATGGCAGTGGCCATGTATTTGAACATAGAACATAGAACAGTACAGCACAGTACAGGCCCTTCGGCCCATAACGTTGTGCCGACCTATTATCCTACTCTAAGATCAAACTACCCTGCATACCTTATATTTTACTATCATCCATGTGCCTATCCAAGAGTCGCTTAAATGTTCCTAATGTATCTGACTCCACTACCACTGCTGGCAGCGCATTCCATGCACCCACCACCCTCTGTGTGAAGAACCTACCTCTGACATCTCCCCTATACCTTCCTTCAATCACCTTAAAATCAAGCCCCCAAGTAATAGTCATTCCTGCCCTGGGAAAAAGTCTGACTATCCACTCTATCTATGTCTCTCATCATCGTGTACACCTCTATCGTCACCTCTCATCCTTCTTCGCTCCAATGAGAAAAGCCCTGGCTCCCTCAACCTTTCCTCATAAGACCTGGCCTCCAGTCCAGGCAGCATCCTGGTAAATCTCCTCTGTACCCTCTCGAAAGCTCCCAGATCCTTCCTATAATGAGGCAATCAGAACTGAACACAATATTCCAAGTGCAGTCTAACCAGGGTTTTATGGAGCTGCAGCATAACTTTGTGGCTCTGAAACTCAATTCCCCTGTCAATGAAAGCCAACACACCAAACACCTTCTTTACACCTCTATCAACTTGGGTAGCAACTTTGAGGGAATTATGGACGTGGACCCCAAGATCCCCCAGTTCCTCCACACTGCCAAGAATCCTGACATTAACCCTATATTCTGCATTCAATTCGACCTTCCAAAATGAATCACTTCACACTTTTCCGGGTTTAATTCCATCTGCCACTTCTTTGCCCAGCTCTGCATCCTGTCAATGTCACGTTGCAATCTACAACAGCCCTCCACGCTGCCCACAACTCCACCAACCTTCATGTCATTGGCATTTGGAACATGATCTTTAAGGATCTTTGGCAAATTTCTGTGGTGCATCTTGTCGATGCTGCACGTTGCTGCTACTGAGTATCAGTGGTGGAGGGAGTCAATGTGTATGAATGTGGTGCCAAGTCAAGTGGGCTACTTTGCCCTGGATGATGCCTAGCATCTTGAGTATTGTTGGAGGTGCATCCATCCAGGCAAGTAGAAATTATTCCATCACACGCCTGACTTGTGCCTTGTAGATGGTGGACAGGTTTTGGGGAGTGCGGAGATGAGTTACTCAGTGCAGTATTCCTATCTTCTGGCCTGTTCTTGTAGCCATTGTCTTTGTACGGTGTGTTCAGTTGAGTTTTTGGTTATTGGTAACCCCCAAGGTGATGCTTACGCTATCAAGTCAAGGGGTAGTGGATGGACTATTTCTTATTAGAGGCACCCATTGCCTGGCTTTTGTGTGGTGTGAATGTTATTTGCCACTTGTCAGCCTAAGCCCGGATATTATCCAGAGCTTGTTGCATTTGAATATGGCTGCTCGGTATCTGAGGAACCACAAATGCTGCTGAGCATTGTGCAATCATCAGTGAACATCTCCACTTCTGCCCTTAAGATGTAGGGAAGGTCATTGATGAAGCAGCTGAAGATGGTTTGGCTTAGGACACTACCTTGAAAAACTCCTAGAGCTGAGATGGCTGACCTCCAATAATCACAACCATCATCCCATGTGCCAGATATGACTCCAACCAGCAAAGAGTTTGGCCTGATTCCCATTAATTCCAGTCTTTTCTAGGCTTCCTTAATGCCACACTCGGTAAAATGCAACCTTAATGTCATGGGCTGTCACTCTCACCTCACCTCTGAAATTCAGATATTTTGTTCATGTTTGAACGATGGCTCTAACAAGGTCAGGAGCTGAATGGCCCTGGTGAGACCCAAACTAGACATCACTGAGCAGGTTTTTTTTTAACTTATTCATTCACATGATGAGGGTGTCACCGGCCAGGCAGCATTTATTGTCCATCTCTAACTGCCAGTCAACCACATTGTTGTGGGTCTGGAGTCACATGTAGGTCAGACCAAGTAAGGATGGCAGATTTCCTTCCCTAAAGGACATTAGCGAGCCAGATGGGCTTTTCCGACAATCAGCAATGGACTCATGGTCCAGATATTTATTGAATTCAAATTCTACCCTCTGCAGAGGCGGGATTCAAACCCGGGTTCCCAGAACATTACCAAGGTCTCTGGGTTAACTGTCCAGCACTAATACCACTCAGCCATTATCTCCCCAACAGTGCCATGCAGGTGCTGCTTGATGGCACTGTTGACAACACCTTCCGTCACTTTACTGCTGATCAAGGGTAGACTGATAGGTGGTAATTGGCCGAGTTATATTTATACTGCTTTTTGTCTACAGCATATACCTGGGCAATTTTTCACATTGTCGAGTAGATGACAGTGTTATAACTGTCCTGGAACTGCTTGGCCAGGAGAGCAGCAAGTTTTAGAACACAAGTCTTCAGTACCATTGCCAGATTATAACTTTTGCTGTATCTGGTATCGCCAACCATTTCTGGATTTTATATTGAATGCATCAAATTTGCTAAAGACTGGTATCCAGGATGCTGCAGACCACTGGAGGAAACCGAGATAGATTATCTGCTCAACTCTCTTGGCCATCTCAACCGTACAGTTGCTACCCACAACTGAGAGAGGGAGAAGACCAATGTGCCTCTCACACTAACTGTTCCACTGAGAATCAACGTTCTTTAAAAGAGAGATGGAAAACTTTATCAATGTTCACAATGTACTTGGAAGTTTAAGCTTTAACACAGGTCTGCACCTCCACGTGAGCTGCACTCTTGCCTCAGAAGTGGCCAACTTGTCTTCTCTTACTGCTTGCAGCTAGTCCATTCAGTAAGAGATGAAAAATCTCCATCTTGGGGATAGTGTGGTACCTACAGACATTCCCTTTCTGATACAGGTGGCATAACCCTGAAAAAAACTGGGTACAAGATATGGACATAAGGTATGATGCTGGGAGAGGTGGGTGACTGAAACAACATATGGAGAAATGAAATCTTATAAGGCCTACAACATGAACTAAAACATTTAGAAGTTAATTATCCCAGAAAATTGTTTTGAAAGGAAAAGATCTCTATTTTTGATGCCTTTAGGATGCTCTCCTTTAATTTGCTCCCAAGAAACACACAGGCCACAGAGCAAAGAAAAAAAGTCTTTAGTCGAAAAGTCAGCATTAGTGCAGCTTTAATATGTGAAATGGTCTTCTTCTGACTTACAATTTTTCTGACTCCAGAGATGGTACGAGCTCTCAAAGCTTACAGATAAATTCTAGACAATTAGCAGAGTGAGGGAAATATCTGTGCAAAACTTTGTTAATGGCTTCTTAATGTCTGTGATGGCATTATTAAAGTTAAATAGCAAGAAAGACTTAATTATTTTCTGCTCGTGCGATATAAAAGTGCATTCTGAATGTTATAGTAGACAGCAAAGTTCTTTAACAAAAGGAAGGACAGCATTCGAAGAACATCAGCTAAATTCCATTGGCAAGGTTTATCTGTGTCCTGTTGACAGCTCTCAACCAACTCCTAGTAATAATTTACACACCCAAACGGCTCAAGTCCCTCACTGGAAAGTCCAGAACTAGGGTTCATTGTCCCAGATTAAGGTGGCAGCAATTTAAGATAGAAAATTTCATCACCAGATGCTTATGAATCTTTGTTATTGTCTAATCCAGGGCTGTTCATGCACATTGGGAGAGTATATTCAAGGCTGCAATCAATAATTTTTTTGGCACCAAGTGAATCAACGCATGATGATGATTGGATGAGAAAGTGGATTTAAGGTAGAAATTCATATATAACCTTATTGAATGGTGGAACAGACCTGAGGTCCCTGCTCCAATTTCTTTTGCTCTCATGTTAAAACAGGAAGGTGCTGCTTCAGCCTGCACTATCACCAGAATCCCTGAATATAATAATGAAAGTCACTGAAATTAATAAAGTTGTCTAGCAGCATCATCTGTGTTGTGTATGGATCAAAAGGATGATTAATCTTTGATTTGGAGCAATAAACACCACCCCTTGTGATGATATCGTAACGACTTGGTGAGAGAACAAAGTAGGATCTTGTGAGACATAAACCTAAGGCTAGGTCTTTCCAACTTCATAATAATTTAGAGCCTAGTAAGTTGAAGCTCAGATCAGACAATGCTGCCATAGCACATGGATACCAAGAGGTACAACTCCAAAAATGATCTAACAGGATCAAGAGAGAAACTTCCATAATCAAGAGCAAAGAGACAGGGAAATCATAAACTTAGTTGTTTAAAGTGGGTGACCACTGGACAATTTAAAGGACTGGGAGATGAGATAATTATTTAAAGATAATTACATAAACCAATGGATAACAATGATAGTTATCAGATAAGAGTTTGGTGGGGAATTATTGCATATGTGTCTAATGCTTGCTTGAGCACTACCCACTATGATAATGTCATAAGGACATCAGAGACAGTAAAGTGGGAGGCAGACCTAAGGCTAGATCCTCTCAGCAGTTTTGTAGCAATGTAGAGAATATTCTTGTAACCAGTAAATAGCTTCATCAATGCAATTAATTACATTGTGTTTACTCTACAAGGCTTTTCGTAGAATAGAACAGAATCATGGAATCCCTACAGTGTGGAAATAGGCCCTTCTGCCCAATAAGCCCATACTAACCCTCAGAGCATCCCAAAGGTAGTCCAGAAGGAGGCTACCCTTGTACACAGTAGAAGATGCTAAGTGAGCTCTTAAATAACCCACACAGTTTGAAGATGTGGATTAGAGTGCACATGACAATCCCCACCATATTCATAAAACCATCAACTCAGCTGTGAATTTGTATTTAAACATTAATTGAAAAGAAATGATCTCATTGCTGTTTATCAGAACTTGCTGTGCATAAATTGGCCACCACGTTGCCATCATTACAAAAGTGAATACACTTCAAATGTATTTCATTAGCCATAAAGTGATTTGGGATATCTTGTAGTCATGAATAGGGAATATATAAAATCCAGTTTTACTTTCCTAAAGAATAGATGGTTCTCAGAAACACATTTTCATCTGTTTATGCAGCAAATAGACAGTGTGGATCAGTGACACTCATTTTGAATAGGAACATGCAAAGCACCCGATGAGTTCAAGATCATGGAGATGCTGCTGATCTTAACAAGTAGAATTATTTGAATATATGAAAACACACACACACGCACACACACTCACCACCTGGCCACAGATGGGAGTAGAGATCTACCTAACCCTAACCCTAAGCCTCAATCTGGCACCTAAGTCAAAGGGTCTTGGTCCTGAATAGGAAGATGATCCAGAGCTCAGTAACTGGGAATCAGATAGAGGAAGTGTTTCTGACCAAGTCAGGTAAGGGGGATATGGGGGGTGAGTTCAAGGGCTCCTTGGGGATTTAGGGAGGATCACTCCTGGCCTTCCTGTACCACAGAGAATTCTAAAAGGATCAAATATTTCAAACTTACTATGGCTTCTTCTATCCAATTGGTACTTCGCTCTGTGGTCCTGCTGCCAAGTTGCGGATGTGACTTTCCACATGTTATGTCACACCCCCGACAATGTCATCAAGTCTTGAACTTTGCATGTTAAGCAGACTCCTGTCTATGAGGTGAGAGCCTCATTGATGAACTTAATTGCAGTCTTAATAAAGACAGTGGCTAATTGGAGCAAATGGACTTTTCAAATTCTAGACCCACTCTCACATCATGGTTGTTGGACTAGGAATGATAAAATCCTGGCTATTTAAGATCAAATCTTGCAGACGGGTGGAGGAACGGTCCTGGGCTATGAATATTTGATTTTAAATCGTAACTATGGCTGTTCACTGCAAAAACCTTTTGGGCTTCCCTGCTTTAGCCTTACATTCAACAGTGGTTACGTGGGTGAACACATGACCCTCTTATGCAATGCCTGGGCTGCATAGAAGATGATGCGCACACTTAACTGCTGGCAAGAGGACTGATCAACTAGTCAATAATTATAATTGAGAGCCTTGCAAAAAGAATGCATGGGACCAATAGTTGTGGTTGGTGTCTGTCAGGAAGACAGTGGGCAGGATATCCCCTCCACTAGCTGTTACCGACGGTCAAAGGATGGAGTTATTTTCGTGGTCAGTCCTCTTTGGCTAGTTGCCAATGCTCAGTAGGCCAATGGGCTTCTCAGTTACTACTTGAGAGGAAGAAATATTCATGCATCAACACAGGCACTACTCGAAATGCAGTTTCCTAAAACAGATGTAGGATAGTGGTAATGTCTTCAGAAGCGTAAGCTAATGCCCTGGGAACATGGGTGCAAATCCCAATAATGACAGGTAGTAGAATTTAAAATTAATGAATAAAATCTGGAATTGAAAGATGCTCTCAGTTCACAGTAGCCAAGACACTGTCATCAACTGTCATAAAAACACATCTTGTTCTTTAATGCCCCTGAGGGAAAGAAATCTGCCATCATTACTCCATGTGGTTACCTGTGACCCCACATGGTCAGCTATTCGGAATACTCTTAACTGCCAGAAAGCCACTCAGTTCATGCCCACATCCTATCAAAGAACACAGAAAAGTGAAAAGCAATTTTCTGAAGTGGTGGGCAGAGTGCCTCTTGTTAAAGTAAATTATTTTACAAAATAACCTCAGGAGTCTCAGGTACAGATTAATGATCATTTTTTTGAGCCAACATTGGGATAGCTTATCCCAGAGAGGATTGTGAGGTAATACTCTGTCAACCGGCAAGAAACATCAGATATTTTATACATTATAAGTCACGCACATTGTTCAAATGCTGAAATGGTTTGATTCGGACAAATTACATGTTTCCCACAGATAAGAAATAGCAGGGGCATCTAAAGTCCCTGGTCTTAATCCGCTCCCCCTACCTTCTGTGCTACTGCTCCAGCCTGGAACTCCTCATAGCTGTGAAGGCAGTCTGCTATGTTAACAGGAGTTCAAGTTTATTTGCATGTCGTAATTCTTTTTTAACTTGACAACCTTTCTTGAATGAAAGCAAAATGAATTAAGTAATGAATCTTACTTTGATCAGGCTAACTAAATTCCCTATTTAGAGTCATAGAGATGTACACCTTCAGTCCCACTTGTCCATGGCGACCAGATATCCTAAATAGGTCTTGTCCCATTTTCCAGCATTTGGCCTACATCCCTCTAAACCCTTCCTATTCATATACCCAACCAGATGCCTTTCAAATGCTGTAATTGTACAAGGCTCCACCATTTCCTCTGGCAATTCATTCCATACATGCACCACCTTGTTCTTTCTTGTATAATTGCTTAGTCCATCTTAAGATTTTATTAATCTTCCCAAATAAATTGAGGTGAGTTAACCTGTGCCATAGTCAATATTTTCTTCCTTACATTCTGTTTGAGGCCCTGGATATTTCTAAAGGAGCTACATAGATGTTCTACGAACCAAGTGAATGGCCTTTTCCCATCAATGATTAATACAAGTTAGTTAGCAGTGATGGAGGAAAGCAATGAAAAAATCATTCAGATTTCTTCCAAGACCTAGTTGAAGTGTAGGGAAAGACATGAATGAGCTCAAGAGAACCTTTAAGGTAAGTTTCCTCCAGCAGTTGGGGTGAACAGTAGGTACATTTAAGGGGAAGCTAGACAAGTATTTGAGGGCAAAGAGAATCGATGGTTGTAATGTAAGCTTTAGATGGGTGGAGCTTCCAGTGGAGCATAACCAACAGTGGGGACTAATTAGTCAAATTGTCAGTTATTGTGCTTCCTACGTACTTACAGATCTGTCTTTCTCTCTGTACATCCTGAACATCCTTATTTAGAAGAGCCTTTCCCGGTCTCTTGTGATAGAACATTTTGTTGTACATCCTTCATCTCGTACTGACATACACAAGACACACTATTTTCTTCACGAATACTGCCCCACCTCCAACATTGGCCATGCTTGTTGCTTCTTCCTCCTAAAATGCACACTGTCCTAAGTTGCCTCAGACAGCTCCTAACCACTACCAAGAGACACAGACTGACCCCTTTCTTTTGTAGACGAGCTGGAACACACAGGAGGAATAGTACCCCAGATTTGACTTTAAATCTTAGTTTTAAAGTCACAATAGTTAGATTGCATGGAAAGATTATCGCAGCTCTAACTTCACCAGAAAATCAGCACAAACTGAAAGAGAACAATGCGGACGATGTAATTTCCAGAGACTGTCTACCAAAGTTGTGGAACAGGCAACCAGAAGAAGCCCTTTCTACCTAAAAATCAATAGTGATGATCCAATATTTTCAACTTTTGTTGAATTGTTAAATCTGCTTCTCACTCCGGATATTGAAATAAGATTGAACACATTGATGCATTGTTCATTAAAAATAATATATTAAGTTCAGCACTGTAGCCTCAAAAAAACCCCACAAGATATTCATCCTGGCATGAGTTCTGGGATACACCTCCTATTTAGCTCTGGCATTGACTCCACTAAAATCTGTTCACAGGAGGTGTTTGGTGCCTGCTTCATTACCAAAAGGGGCTCAGTCGAAGAGGAGTGTTGAAACCATCTCCTCAGTTTCCACATGCTCCCTGCACACTCTTTATAAGGCACTGTAAATTACAAATAAAAGTTCCACAACCTTCAAAGCTCCAGGTCACACTGCTACTGAGAACATTATGGTAGCTTCATATCACCCAAAAACCTGGAGAGTCGATTTGTCCAACAGCATACTCATATAGCAGTTTTTGCTAATTCAATTCCCATTCAAATATATAACCTTGGTAGATACATGCTCAATTTGTTTGGGAAGCAGGTTTATAATGTACAGAGCAGCATTTGCATTATTAGCTGATGACTATTCACAGGACAAGTCACCATGACAACTTTGCATTTAATCATTCTTGATAGAAGCTTCAAAGCATCCTTTGCCTCTTTGAGGCCTTTTTTTTTAACTTATCCACCTACTTTTACCAATATTGTGCATTTTTCTACACTTTTACATATTTCAGCTGCTCCTTCACTATGTTGACAAATTAACATTTAAGGAATATTGCTATTCCTTATTGAAATTATCTGCCACAATCTTAGCAAGACAATGCCTACATATATTTCTGTAACATTAAAGAAGGGCAGCCCAGCTGAAAAGCTTGTTTTCAACAAATGAATCCATAGTGTAAGAGCTGTGGGATTCTTATTATCAAGGAACATAATAACTGTGGAGAAAGTGCCACAGATTCACCAAGGTGATATCAGGAATCAGTGTTCTGTGTTACAAAATGAGAGTGACTATGGCCATATACTCCCAAACTATGAAATTTGAGAGGACAAGCAATATATGTGTCAAAAAGGATAAACATAAAGGAAAATCTAGCCACAATATCAGAATCAGGATTAGATAATGAAAATTAAAAGAATCTTACTTAAATAAAAGGATTATCAGAATGTAGAATGCTTCTACTCTGAGTGGTCAGTGATTCTAAATCAATTGCAGCATTTCCGAATGGATGTCTAATTACAAAAATACAAAAAGGAGTGAGGAGAAATCAAGAAAATGGAATTATTTTGGGCAGAAAGCAGGAACACAGACCTGTGTAAAGTCAGCACAGAGAGCAGCTTAAGTACAGCACAATCAAGAACGAAGGCACAGATAGTAGGAACTGCAGATGCTGGAGAATCTGAGATAACAAGGTGTAGAGCTGGATGAACACAGCAGACCAAGCAGCATCAGAGGAGCAGGAAGGCTGACGTTTCGGGCCTAGACCCTTCTTCAGAAGAAGAATGAAGGCATCCTGTGTTACCATTTTCTAAATATTTAAACATTGTTCAAATCACCTGGCTATTGCTTCCATAAGCACCTCTTTAATTTTAGAATTGTCGATGAATAAAATTGAGTTTGTAATTCACATGCTCGTTGAAGTATCATTCATTTGTCTGTCTGTTTGCATGTTTTTCTTTCTCTTTCCCTCCCTCCCTCCCTCCATGAAGCCGTTGTCTGACAAAAACATCTGTCTCACCAGAGAGGAGCTACCAGTACTGTCTGGCTCTCTTGCCTTATGCCCTCCCTCAATGTTGGTACTTGCTACTGAAGGCGCCATTGCATCAGCTTTGCATCAATATCTCTGGTCGGCCTTGTTTTCTGAGCCTCAGGAAACTCAGTAGCTGTGTCCAGTAGAGGCACTTTGCAGATCCAAACAGCAAGCTGGCTATTTTTATACATTCTTACTGGATTCAGCGTCCTGGGCTAGTGAGCAACCCCCACTGATCAGGCAACTATCAACCCACATTGTAACCTTTCCCATTCTCCAACATCACTGCCCAAGCTGCCAATTCTCTCCCAAACTCCTCAGACTACTGGCATCATGTCACTCAGATTTTCGTCCTCTCGTCTGCCTCTGCAAACCCTCCCACAAGAGGCGCAACAGTTTCACTGAATCCTCCCCACCCGCACCCTAATTTTATAACCTCATTTCCAATGGCTGCAATCTCCCCACCAAGGCTCCAAGGATTTCTTCCTGAAAGCTCTCACAGTTCCTGGCTGAAAACATGGACAATCAAATCCCTGCTGGCTCCAAACCCTCCCATTGTCCCCATTCACAACCACCATCCACGTCCCCCAAACCAGGCCTTCTATCTTCCTTCCAGCCTACAACCCCAGACCTTCGATTCACACACCAGTCCCTCAGGCCCCTGCCGTCCTCACCTTAGATCTCTGATTGCTCCCCAGCTGAGGTTTCTGATTCCGTCACCTCCCTTGCTTCATCCGATGTTGTCCCTCAAATCCCCATATCCAAGGCAATTAGGTAGAGTTAAGATATAAATCAGCCATGATCTAACTGTATAGCAGATCAAGCTTAAAGGTTTACTCTTGTCTCAATCTTCCCATTGTATGACTGAACACCTATATCCTTTGCTAATAAAAAGGCTTTTCTACCTATACAGCATTATATTTGATAATTCACCGCAGAATACTGCACTAACACATTTTGAAAAAGGAAGAGGAAATTGCAAGTTTTTCACATGGGAAAACCATTTCTTTTCTATGCTTCTTTCTATTCTTCAACTCCAATAATCTGCTTTTGATGCAGAACAAATTGTGAGCAACCTTTTAGTGCTATCAGCTGAAATGCTGTGGATGTATGCAGGCTTGGTTATAGACCACAATGATTACATCCTACCCAAAAAGTCAGGGAGGAGTTACATTATAATGAATAAAATATGTTGTTTTAAGTTAAACTGCTTCACAATATAGTTCAGGCTAATGGGCAGAATATAATGGTACTGAATAAGCTGTTCAACCGCATTGCTTAAATTAGACTATATGCACTTTTAAAACAACGAATTAAAATAATGAACTTTATTGATGGTTGCAAGAATGAGTACATTCTATAAAACTCATTGAATACAGTAAATCTCCATCTACATCTGCAATCACCCTCCTCAGTAAAATCGAACCTCAATCACCATATTATTTACATTTATGAGGCAGCAAATACGCAGCTTCTCTGTATTCCATTCAAGAACTATAGCCTTTTACTTGCTTGAAGAGGAATCACTCAGTATTGTGAATACTTGCTTTTAAACACCCCATACATGTAGGCCTCAGGAGATGGGATCTAACAATCTACCTAGCACAAATCATCACATTGTCAAACATTTCATACTTATATTTATCAAGCACATGTTTCAATAAGAAACCACTTAGAACCAAGTAATGGAAGGTGGAGGGAGAAGAAGGTGAATGCAGCTTTAATAAACCCAACCCCTGTCAATGTAAATCACAGTTAACTGTTTAATATCCTTCCAACATTTATCCAAACTGACCTGTACATTTCACTACTAGTCAGTCAAAACATCCCAAAGACTCCTAACTACTGTATGGTATGATGCCCTTTGAATTTTTAGATTGTTATATTATTTATGTAATTTGGGCTCAGAATCAATGGCCATTCCCTTAAATTAATTTTGCGTCCAGTATAATATGGTAAATATTTAAAACAGAAAACCTTGCCAACATGTATCAGAGATAAAAGGTACTGCAGATGCTGGAGAATCCG
>JAHRHZ010000038.1:14987830-15018964 GCA_024137785.1 Ginglymostoma cirratum | reverse complement strand
CAGCCCCATGCTTGTTACCTTGCCAACATGTTTCAGTTTACCAACGTATAGCACTTGGTTTCCTCATTTTCATTAGTTGGAAGAGAATATGTTCTCTCAGATTAAGCTCGAGTTATAGGCCAAGAGATACTATTGAACATCAAGAAGAAACAATAATTCAGTACTCAGTATAGTTACAGTGGTTATGGTCTTTACTACTCATCTTAAAATGTCAAAGAAATTAATATACTTCTCTTGTTCTACATTTTAGCACAACAGGCATCCTTGAAACTTGGTTGTTAATTTTGCACATCAATGGAATGCTTTGGTAGAGTCAGATTAGCTGCTTCTTTCTCTCTCTCTGCTGGCAATAGGCCATCCAACTGTTTCACGTAGCCAAGTATAAGACCATAATCACAAGCATCTGGCCACCAAGCTGCCCATCAAATGCACTATAAAGCTTCATTGGCCATGCTCCCACACATACTTGAACCCTGTCTGCTCACAATAGCTGTCAATCATAGCCACTATCTCAGGATGACAATCATTTCAGATATTTGAAAGTGAATTCCTTGGCTTAATATGTGCCACATGCTTTGAATACTTGCTAACAGAATCCCATTGAAGCATTCAGCATACCATCAAACTACATATTCCAGCGGCTTCCAAAACAATGTAAGATCCTACCATGCCCTTGGATGACAATATTTGCAGACTGCTACATAAATTCTATCTAGCTTGCAAAAGCCAGTTACCAATAACTGACCCTGAAGCCACAGGTATGTTAAATATAGCAATAAGGGAACCACTGGACGATCGAACACAGAAAAAAAAGTTAGCAGCAGAATCTTAAAAAGGTCTGAGAGGCACGAGCTACAGTGAGATCCATGGAAGAATTGGAAGAAAAGTTCAATGAGGCTTTGGTGGAAGCTGGGGACAGTCGTAGAGATAGAGTGAGTGTGAGGTATCGAAGGGAAGATGGTGGCACTAATACTGATGGAGTGGAAAAGGTTATCGATCATCTTCCTACACAGCTAGGCATTCCTCAGGACATCATCCAATGGTGCGGCCTCTTCTGCAGGTCCTGGGGATGAGGAGCTTCAGCCTGTGCACCATCCCATGCAGCTGCAAAGCAGTGCAATGATTTCCCCGTTTCTGCCATGTCCTGGCCAAATGTAAAGAACTGTACAGGGCAGCTCTAGACTGGCAGTGCTTGTCCAGGTGCACACAGGCTGTTAGTGATGGCACAGGCACAAGGGATGCCAGTGAATTCCAGGATATCTGCTGAGTGACAATTTGTTCCTAATACAATGTATGGTAAGATGAGGCTAGAATCAGACATGATGGAAACCATAGGAGCAGGTTAAGTAGTTAATGAGGTGAGTTTGATAAGACACGGTGAGAAACCTTTTAATGGGGTCCAAGCAAAACATCTTACAAAAGCCATGATGCAACTCGCACTTAGCCAAAAAAAAAGCACCAGATTTTGTCACAGCCTTTTTCTACTATGGATTGACTTGTTTTCTCATTTATTACAAACATTTGGCAGGGACGTCCAGTTTGTGTGTACCTGGCTTATGATGGTCCAGCTGTATCTCTCTATTACCAACATTGTTTAGTCCATCTGTATTCAGTTCCCTGGAGGTCCAGCATGCAATATGTGTCCAACTTATAGATGGTTAAGTGGAGTGTACTTGTCACACTCATTACCTCTCTAATCACATTTCTTCAAGCGATTCACTGGTGACCTGGCGGTGTGTCTGACCTGACAATCTGGCAAAATGTCTGTGCATGATTCCTTAGCAGTCTGATTCTGTGCCTTAGGTCCCCAGTGGTACAACTGTATCTGATTTTCACAACAGTGCAGCCCAATGTGTCCATTTCCTGTCAACCACCCAATATGTCCATGTGAATATGAAGTGCAAACACTGTGAAGTGCAGAATCTTCTTAATCATAAGCAGGTTTTTATTTGTTGAACATAAATGGAAAAATATAGTTGCTGGTATGCCACACATTTTAATTTTTATCAACAAATATTATAGTTAACTTACCTATTCTTTGAATCAGGAAATTTAAGCAGGTTCCTGTCCATTCTAATTCTCTGCTTTCTGAGAATATTGATGATCTGCATAATCTCACCTCACTTTTTATCACATTACACTCAGTATAACAGCATTTAGTTAAATCAGCGTGAAAAAGTGTTCACTTCGATATATAACACATCAGTCTTTGTGTGAGAGCAAACCAACAGGAAAATCTAGTGAGGAAGCTGTACGCTTCAATGTCAAAAAAATCTAAGTAAATTCAGGATCACAGAATATATATCAACACAGTATATAAGACAATTCCATTTCTTCAGCATCAAAATGTACGTTTTGACCCAAACTTGACAAATAATTCAACCCACACCCAGCCTATGATATTTAGCTAATAGATGAATGTTTAGATTTATACATGAGGATTGGACCCAATATTACAACTCAGAAATTCATATTTAGGACTATAATGACCTTCAAGGTTGGTGCTTAGGATTAAGTGGGAGATGTGGGCCATGTTTCGAAGTAGATTCATGAGAGTCGGGGACGCGGCCTCAAACAGCACACCACATATGGTGACCAATGACCAGAAGTGAGTCCATCAACAAAAAGAACTGAGTACAAAGCTAGCTTCAAGCTGAAGGCTGTAATTTTTGCAAATGTAAGTAATGGCGCTAGAGTGACAGAAAAATGTTAGTGGAAACCTGGTGGGAAATGGAAGATCTGGTCAACATTTGACTTGATAATTGGCAAGTAATAAATGTATCATATAAGTTATAGGCAACAATTGTTTCCAATGAGAGAATCTAACCATCTTCACTCGACAATCACTAGCATTGCCACTGCCGAATTTCTTGTCACTCCCACCACCAAACCCTTGTTCTTACCGTTGACCAGAAAGACTGGACCAACCACATAAATATTATGGCTAGAAGAACACAAGAGAATTCTCTGGAGAGTAATTCATCTCCTGATTCGCCAATATCTGTGAACCAGCTATAAGACACTACAGATGAATGTGATAGAATGCTCTCCACTTGTCTGAATAAGTGGTACTCCAACAACACTGAAGAAGCTTCACTACAGTAAAGGATAAATCACTATGCTTGATCAGCACCTCATCCACCATGTTAAATATTCAATCTCTCTTCAACCAAATGCACAGTGGCAATAGTTTGTATAATATATAGGATGCATTACACACATAACACTCAGTATAACATCAATTGCCAAGGTTCCTTCAAGAGCACATTTTAAATCTGCAACCTCTACCACTTTGAAGGACAAGCACAGCAGATAATGGGAGCACTGCCATCAGCAGTTCCCCTTCAAGCCATACATGACTCTGACTTGGAACTAATACACCATTCCTTCGATTTTGTGGGCTAAAATCTTTGAACCTCTTTCTAACAACACTTTGAGTGTAACTATGTGACATGGACTGCAGTGATTCAAGAAGGCAGTTCACCACAAATTTGTCTTGGCCAATTAGGGGTGAAAACAAAGGTTCATATCAGATACTTCAGAAAAATTTTTCAAAATTATTTTTTCCAACTGCATTTTCTTTTATTTATTCATAGGATGGGCAGAAATAATGCCCATCAATAATTTATTTACCATCCCTAACTGCCCTTGAAAAGGAGGTTGTGTATGAGTTTCTTAAATACCTTCCTAGTCTATTTTGGAGAGAAATTAAGAGTCAACCACATTGCTGTGGGCCTAGACATACATAAAGTTCATCTGTAGTTGTTCATTACTTTCTTGATTTACCTGTTTGTTTGTGTAGCAGAGGCTGGAATCCCATCACCTAGTCAACCTTTACTTACAAATGGTGACTCCTCGACACTGATCCAGCTCTCTCAGAGCCAGCTCTCTGAGTAAACAGGATGCCTGACATTCCTGTTCTTATTCAGTCAGCCAGGGTTCCCAGATTGGACCAGATGAAAAGCCCCAATCAGGGAACTCATATTCTATGAGATCCACCTGGCTGACTTTGTTTCAATCACTACATCCCTCCTCCTCTGGGTATGAGGACATAGGCCAGATGTTTTTTGGTAGCTCCTCCTGGATTTCTCCAACTCTGCCTCTGATACAGGCAGTGTATGACGGACAGTAACCTGCCTCTTGTGCTTGGAACATTTCTCTTGGAAGAGGTTCATTCTCCTCTTCAGGCGGCAAAGGCATCAACGTGATGATATCCGTTGTGTCCATCTCAGATTCCGAGGTAGCTTTAACACTTGATGGAGACCATGAACCGGCAGGTTTCAGAAGAGTTGGAAAAAGGGGACCTCGGAATGTTTTGGTCCTGCACTGTTTGTGAGTTTGTGGCTTTCATATGGTCCACATGCTTGTTTAGGACTGTCACACTTGCCTGAACTTTACACGTCAGTGCACCAGACCTTGTGTTGACCATGCCTCTTACCCATGTAGGGCCATTCCTGTGGTTCCTACACCAAACCTTGTCCCATGAAGTAAACTGTCTCTCTCAGACAGTGTCTGGCACTGGCATTCCTGATGCCATTTCACCATTCCCCCCAGGCCTAGGAAGATCATATTTAATCCAGTGTGGGGTCTTCTCTCCATTAGCAACTCTGTAGTTGAGTGAGGGGTGGTCTTATAATCAAATAGGAACTGGAACATTTTGGTGATGCTGTGGGCCGTTTCTTTAAGCCTGCCTTCAAAGTTTGCACTGCTCTTTCTGTCAGACCATTGGATGATGGATGATATGGAACTGTCCTTACATGTTGAATGCCATTTGATTGTAGGAAATATTCAAATTTCCTGCTGGTAAACAATGCCCCATTATTTATGATCAACACTTCCAGGAATTCATGTCTTGTAAAAGATGCAGGCAGTTTTTCTATCGCAGTCCCCGTTTTTGATGAATGAACTCGATGCACGTCCAGTCACTATGAGTGGGCATCCACAATGAATAAGAATATTGAGCCCCTGACAGGACCTCCATAGTCGACATGCAACTGAGTCCATGGTTTACCCGGCCATTCCCACAAATGTGGGGGGCTGCTAATGGTAATTTTTGTCCTCGTTGGCACTCTGGGCACTGCCCCACCAAGCCGCACATACATGGCTATGTTGGCATCCAATCTTGGCCACCAGACATAACTTCTCACTAACATCTTCATTTTGGAAACCCCTGAATGAACCTAGAGAAGTTCAGCCAATATCTGGCAGCAACCTTTGTTTGGAACAATCGCTCTTGCTCTCCATAATAATATGCCATCTTCTACTGTGATCTGGTCTCCCCGAGTCCAAAAAGGTTTCAATTCTAGTTGTGATGGCCCTTTGATTATACCCCATCACCACCAGCCATTTCAGTTTTGCCAGGACCGCTTCTTTCTGCGTCCAAAGTCGGATATTGTCAGCTGTAACTGGAAGTGTGTCCAGAAAATTTAAAACTATTACAGACTCTTCCAGTAGTGGTACCACAGGTAGTGTAACTGCCAGTAGGAGGTGGTTCAATGCCTCCGTATTTGTTACTTGGTCTCCTAGACAGTGTTTCAACTTGTAATTATACGCACTTCGTATTAGAGCATATTTAGCCTCTGCATTAGCCAATGTCCTGGATGCATACACTATCAAGAATTCCTCTCCATTGGGTCACCTATGAGCTATTACTACACCAATGTTGTACAGGGGGGCATCGCATGTCAAAATCAGACCTCACTTGGGATCAGAATGTGCCAATACCTAAGAGAACAATAGATGTTTCTTCACTTCGCTGAAAGATATGGCTTGGCTATGCAACCCCATTTCCAAAATTGCCCCTTTTTGATCAGGTGATGCGAAGGTTCCAGGATGGAGGCCTGGTATTGCATGAACTTGCTGTAATAATTCACCAGGCAAAGGACAGGGCCAAGCTCCAGTAGAGACGTGGGATCTGGGGCACCTTTGATTGTCCTCCCTTTATCTTCCAATGGGTGTAACCCAGTTGTGTTAACTCTGTAGCCCAACCAGGTTACTTGCAAACAAAAACAGAAGTTGCTGGAAAAGCTCAGCAGGTTTGGCAGCATCTGTGAAGAAAATTTAGATTTAACATTTCAGATCCAGTGACCCTTCCTCAGAACTGATTGGAGCTAGGAAAATATCAGTTTATATGCAAAAGATATGGAGGAGGAGGGGGTAAAGAGTCAATAATAGGCAGTGATAGAGCCCAAAAGAGGCAGAAGAGCAGTTAGATAGATAAAGGAGTTGATAATGATCTGGCTAGGAGGCTGCATCTGCAGCTCTTTTGTTTTTTATTTAGGTCACTTGGGTACCTGGAACACCCATTTTTTCCTTGTAAGGCATACACCCACCTGGGAGAAACGTTGTCCAAATTCTCAAAGTGCTCCTCATTGCCCTTCCCTGTTATTAGCATGTCAGCTAGATAAATGGTGACCTGAAGTAAATCCTGTAAAATGTTTCTATCATCCGCTGAAAAATTGCTCAGACTGACAATACCCTAAGCGGCAGTCTCATATATTGGTACAAACCCTTATGGGTCTTAGTTGTAGTAGACTTCTGGGAATCCTCATCTAACCATAATTGCAAGTATGCATGGCTCACGTACAGCTTTAGGAAGGATAGCACCGCTGCCAGCTTTGCATATAAGTCCTCTATGTGAGGGACTGGGTATTTATCTAGCTGCAAAAAGCTGTTTACTATTTATTTAAAATCCCCACAAAGGTGAACCGACCCATCAGGCTTCACAATCAGTATGTCTGGTGCTGCCCATATCATAAATTGGACTGGTTTGCTGATTCCTTCACATTCCAGTCTTCTGATTTCTGCCTCTACTTATGCCCTAAGGCAAACGACACTGGGTGGGCCTTACAGAATCATGAAATTGCTTCCTGGTCAACATGCAATGTGGCCTTGGCTTCTTTGATAGTCCCTATCAAAACAGATATCCTATCCGGAAAAATGTCTGAGTATTTAATTAGAACTTCACTCGGGCAGTCATTTTCTAATTGAAAAATGTTGACTTAATCTAGGTGAATCTTTCTTAACCAATTTCACCCCATCAGGATTGGGCCTGAGTCTTTTACCACAATCAGTGGTAACTGAACCAGCTGCTTATCTGCTTCTCTTAAGAGACCAGAACCAAAGTTGTACCCTTAATCTTTAAAGGTTCCCTGGTATAAGTTTTCAGTCTAGCCGAGGTCTTACGCAAATTTAAGGATTGGAAACCAGAATGAATTTTGTTAAAGACTTGTTCTGCAATCATTAAAATGGTCACGCCAGTATTGACCTCCATTAGATCTAGGTGACAATTTAATCAAACGTTTATTTTGATTGGTTTTGATGCAGATGTTGGTGAGCAATTTAACTGTTCCAAACCAAATGTAGGTAGACTTTGCAGGGTGTGAACTCTCCTGAATACTGGCCTATGGGTCCTCTGACTCAATTCAGCTCTAGAGGAATCCTTTGCTGTCTCAAATCCACATACCAGCAGCAAACAGAATTGCCCAGCCCGGATCTTTGTGAAAATTTTAACTATTTGGCAAAGGCTTGGCTTTGTTTTGGGGTTTTGCTGTGGGCTGACCTAGAGTCCCTCTGTTTAGGATATGTCCTGAGTGAGGCTATGCAATTGCATTCACTCAAGTGGTGATAGGGTCCATGTAAGAATTGCCAAAGTGTGGCCATCAGAACACTTTGGCTGTCAGTTTGGGAACTAAGACTAAGTCTGTGTGCCAATGTCATGCCAAAAAAATCAAGCACTTGAATTGTTTTTAGAAGCTTATGAAGATTAAGTGGCGGAGAATCTATTAGGCATGCTAGCTAACTTGACAAGGATCCGCACCATTTTTTAATCACACCCGAGTTGAGCTGGTCATGTAACCAAAATATCCAGTGATCATGGACCAAAGTAAATCTGCTATGGAGAGTTTGAGTCCAGGGTGTGGTCTCAGCATGCTCAAAAGAAGCACTACAAGGACACGTCAAAGGAGTTTCAGTTAAAGTTTGGATATCAATTTTGCGTTCAGGGCAAGGTCATGCAAGATTGTTGTAAATAAAAGCAAAATACTGTGGATGCTGGAAATCTGAGGAAAATTGTCCACACGGACTTGAAACAATAACTCTGTTTTTCTCTCTACAGATGCTGCCAGACCCATTGAAGTTTCTCCTATACTTTCTGTTTTTATTCCAAGTTTGCAAAAAGCAGTGCAAATGCTTTTGAAAGCAAGTGCCTATCAGAAACAGAAAGAAAACATGTGGGAAGGAAATCTGAGCTGGAAACTCATCTTAACCTCAGTTGTCTGCAGTATCGTCTCCCACTTGCAGGAGAATCTGTTAGACCCAGCTCAGTCTTAGTTGTCACCTCTGCGCTCCCTGGAGCACCAACTAAAACTGCCAGTGATAAATGTTACCACTGCAGCCTTGAAAGATGGTCAAGACTACTTATGCTGGCTTTCTATCCCAGATTCAGTTAATTATCTGAATTTAAATTTCCCTGCTGCTGTGGTGGGATTTAAACACTTGTCTTCGGACTGGTGGCCCAGCTTACTATCTCTGTAACACATCCCACAGAAGGATCAGCTGTGACCAGTATTCAGGTTCTGAACCAGAAGCATGAACAACTAATCCTAAGGAATTGTTAACAGCCTTTCCTATTTTTAAATAAGGTGCATGTGGATTCAGCAGGAAAGGTCAGATAATATAGATACCGATGTCACATTATTAGATAAACTGCTTAAATGGATAGTAAAACCTGGGATGCTATATGTCGCCTTGCATTACTGTGCATTGTCAGGATTCAAAGTATAATGTATTCCCTGCTCTACTGGAGAAGTCCTTGAGGTGTATAT
Source organism: Ginglymostoma cirratum (assembly GCA_024137785.1). Classification (NCBI taxonomy): domain Eukaryota; kingdom Metazoa; phylum Chordata; class Chondrichthyes; order Orectolobiformes; family Ginglymostomatidae; genus Ginglymostoma; species Ginglymostoma cirratum. The sequence continues at coordinate 15,010,139 of JAHRHZ010000038.1, read as the reverse complement.
GAAGTATAGGAAGTAGTTAGTACGCATTGTAGTTCCGGCAACCTTTTCCTGACGGATTGATTTTCTATGATTGAGGTCAATGTCTTTTATGACACTGAATAAACAGAGTGTCTGCTCTGTGCTGTTCCTTCTATTTTTAATTGAGATACCTTGATGTAGGGTCAAAGCCAATAAGTGCAGTGTTCTTCCAAGGTTGAAAAGGATGAAAGAGAAGAGGTAAATTAGAAAATAGTAATTTGATAATACCATGCGAGGCTCTTAAAAATCTGAGAAGCGTAAGAGGAGGAAGCAATCCAGGAAGGTAATAAATCCATTGTATTTCAGACTGTGGAATGAATAAACATTGTTCATCTTGATTTCAACATTGTAAGTATATGCCTGGAAATTTATCATTCAAATTTTAGAAAGTGGTGGTCTGGGTTTTGATGGAGGTGGCTAAATTCATTGTGCCTAAGTATCCACAAGCCTTTGATCCTACAGAAACTGCCTGTTCTCTCCACCAGAAGCAATTGAAAAGCATGTAGTCTCACAACACAACTCCCTGACTTGCATCCTGGGGTTGGGACCATAAGTCCTTAAGATGTAGGAGCAGAAGTAGACCATTCTGCCCATTCAACCTGCTCTGCCATTCATTGAGATTATAGCTGATGCAACAAACATCAACTTCGCTATCCTGCCTTTTCCCCATAATTCTAATTCCCTTACTAATTAAAAATCTGACTCCCTCAGCCTTAAAAATACTTAATGGCACAGCCTCTACAGCCTTCTATAGGAAAGAATTCCACAGATGCACTACCCTCTAAGAGAAGAATTTCCTCTTCATCTTTATCTTGAATGGGTGACCCCTTACTCTGAGATTATGAACTCAGGTCACACACTCTCTCACAAGGGGCAACAATCTTTCCACATCTACCCTGTCAAATCCCCTATTTCTCTTGTTTCTTTCAATAAGATTGCTTCTCATTCTTCTAAATTCCAATAAGCACAGGCTTAACCTGCTTAACCTCTCCTCATAAGAAAGTCCCTCCATGTCCAAGATTAAACTGGATTAAATTAGCTGGACTGTTTCCAATACCAATACATCCTCCATAGATAAGGAGACCAAAACAGTTCAAAGTATTCCAGATGTGGTCTACTTCTTACTTATGTGATTTTAACAAGACCTCCCTATTTTTTAACTCTGTTCCCTTTGAAATAAAGGCCAATATTCCATTTCACTTTCCTGTTCCCTGCTGAACTTTTGTGTTTTATGCACAAGGACCCTCAAAACCCTCTGCAGTTTTTCTCCATTTAAATTATATTCAGCTCCTCACTTTTTCCTGCCAAAGTGCATAACCTCACAATTTGACATTTTATATACCATCTGCTAAGCTTTTGCCCATTCACTTGACCTACCCATATCTCTCTGCAGACTCTGTGTCATCCTCACCACTCATCTTCCCACCTATTTTTGTGCCATCCACAAACTTGGCTACAGTACATTCACAATCCAAGTCCAAGTCATTGATGCATATTGTAAACAATTGTGCCCCCAGCATTAATCCCTGCAGCATTCTACTAGTCAAAGGCAGCCATCCTGAAAAGGCCTTCCTTATCCCAACTCTCTGTCTTCCAAAGTTTGTCAATATCCTTAATCGATGTTAATATACTATCTCCAACTCCATGGGCTCTTATCTTATTATGTAGTCTAATGTATGGTACCTTATCAAATGTCTTTTGAAAGTCCAAATATTTTACATTCATTGCTTCCCCATTACCTATCCTGCTAAATACCTAGATTCATAGAGACATACAGCATGGAAATAGACCCTTTAGTCCATGCTGACCAGGTATCCTGAATTAATCTAGTCCCATTTACCAGCATTTGACCCATATCCCTCTAAACCCTTCCTATTCATATACCCATCCAAATGCCTTTAAAATGTTGTAATTGTACCGGACTCCACCACTTCCTCTGGCTCCTCCTCAAAGAATTCTAATAATTTTTCACCTTTGCTGACTCGTCTGGATCAAATGTATTTCTAAATGCTCTGCTATTACATCCTCTATAATAGGCTCCAACATTTTCCGAAGAGCATATGTTAAGCTAACTGGCCAAAAGTCTTTTTTTTTTGCTTCTTTCCCTTTTTAAATGAAAAGGTTACATTTGGCAGTTTTCAAATCCTCTGGGACTTATCCAGAAATTAAGGATTCTTGGAAGATTACTATCAGTGCAAACATTATCTCTGTAGTTACTTCATTTGATATCTTAGGAGGCATCCCATCACATCCAGGGGACCAACTGGTCTTTAGCCCTATTAGTTTCCCTAGCACTTTTTCTTTAGCAATTGTTATTATACTTCTTCCCCCTCCTGCTTTTTCCGCTTGATTATTTAACATTTTTGGAATGCTATTAGTGTTTTCTACTGTGAAGACTGATTATTTATTCAGGTCCCCAACCATTTCCTGGTTCCTCTTTATTGTCTCCCAGTCTTATTTTCTAAGGGCCCCATGTTACACTAGTACATTTATTTCTTTGCAGCCCATATAATCCACAAGTCAGGAATCCCAAACAAAATCCACCTTCTGGAGGAGCGGAAGGCGATGTAGTAGTAATATAAATGGGCTATTTTAATTAAGAGTATTGGGTTATAATCTACTGGGGACTTGGCTTCAAATTGCACCAAGGCTGATGGTGGAAAGTTGACTTCAATAGAATTCTAGAATTAAAATTTATTAAGGAACCATTGGTGTAAAATCCTAATGTCATTTATGGAAGGAAATCTGGCTTCCTTATCTGCTCTGGCTAACATTTACTTCCACAGCAATGCAATTGACTCTTAACTGTCCTCTAGGTAGTAAATCTTGGCCATTCCGATCCTGAAAGGGTTTCGGTTAACTATGCATTCTGACTGTGACATCAAATTCCTAAAGCTGTCTGATTTTGTTTCTACCATTTCTGTTTTGCTAAATATAATTATTTTCATAAAGCATTTACTTCCAGAAGATTTTTCTCCCCTGTTTCGCCTTTCATGTTACTTTGATAGTAGATTTTAACATATACGTCAGTATCCATCAACCTGCTTTTTACTGCACTGTTTTCTGTCCTTTATAAATACATTGACACAACGCAAATTCTACCGGATTCAGGAAGAAGGGCACAACTTTGATTAAAAGCCTAATTTTGCTAATGAGTCCTTTCCCTTTATTCAACACAGGCGTTAATGATTCAAGTAAAAGATTTAACTTCAGGTCTTCACTTGAGTGGAACTTCAGAGATCATCCATAATCTAGAGGGATGTTACACACTGTTACATTTTGTGCTGAGGAACAAGGTTGTCAAAATACAATTGAATTAGACTATAAATTAAACAGGCTAAATTCTGAGAAAAGACGTCACAGCATGAAGCTCCGGGGTGATTCGGAAAAACAAGGGGATGAAAGAACTACAAAGAAATCTACAAAATAGCAGCGGAGCCAGAAACAAATTTCTTATTTAAAAAAAAATAAGGTTAAAAGGATTAGAAAAATCTAAAATAAAAGAATACCCGCATGCAGTAATTAAATAAGGACATTAGACTGATATCAAAAGAAAAGAAAGAGTGTAGTGATGGGAACAAAGTCAGCCATGTGGATCCATAGAATATGAGTTCCCCAATTGGGGCTGTTAAACTGGTCCAATCATGGAGTCCTGACTGACAGATCAGAACAGGAGTGCAGGGGTTCTGCCTAGTCCAGGAACCTGTTCAGTGCTAGCTGGGTCAATGTCATGTACTATGCACATGTAAATAAAGGGTGACTTGGTGATGGCATACCAGCCTTCATGGGAGTTATTTCAGTGGTGATGAGTGACAAACATGCCCCCGAAGAAACTTGCTTGCATCAACTTTCTTTGAATTTGGCTAAGCATTTCTGGCATCATGCTGGTATTTGGGAAGCTTGAGTCGTTCGATCCTACTGTCAAAGACTGCGCCCAGCATGTGGAAAGAAAGTGTTACTTTTTCTGAGGCTAATGACATTGGTCAGATGTAAAGCAATGAGTAATTCTCCTGACTGCATGTGGACCAACAGATATTTCAGTTACTGGGAGCCTAATTTTCAATGAGGCACAAGATACTAAAACCTTTCAAAAGTTGACGGATTTATTTAAGGAATATTACAACCCCAAGACTCCTCTAATTCGGAGACACTATTGGTTTTATTTGACAGTTCAAGAACTAGGGGAATCCGTATCGGGGTTTTTGATGAGGTTAAAATGACTGGCAGGGACATGTGATTTTGGTTTAACCCTAAATGAGATGCGAAGAGACTGCTTGGTATATGAAATTAATGATGTGACCTTGCAAAAACACCTACTAGCTGAAACCCAAATGGACATCAAGCAGGCACCACAACTGGTCTTGTCATTAGAAAATGCGGCAAGTGGAGTTTGAGTGACATGATATGCTGAGGGAAGTGGACACCCTCGCCAGGCTGACTGAGCTTGGGGAACATCACTAGAGCAAATGCGATTGCATAGCCTCACTCAGGACATATCCTGAATGGAGGGGCTCTAGGTCAGCCTAAAGTAAAACCCCAAAACAAAGCCAAGCCTCAGCCAAACAGTTAAAATTTTCACGAGGATCCAGACAGCAAGCCATTGTGCTTGCGGCCGGTATGCAAATACAAAACAGCAAAAGAATGCCAATGATGCCCAAATTGAGTAAAATAACACACAGGCCAGTATCCAGGAGAAGACACACTCTGGAAAGTCTACCTACATCTAGTTTGCAACAGTTAAATTGCTTGGCAACATCTAAATCAGGACCAATCAAAATAAACACCTGGTTAAATAGTCACCCAGTTCTAATGGAGTTCGATACCAGCACGGCTGTTTAATTGATCGCAGAACCAGTCTTTAACAAAATTCACTCTGGACTCCGAGCACAAGACCTCAGCTAGACTGAGAACTTATACTGGGGATTCTTTACAGATTAAGGGTACAGTTTCGGTTCCAGTTTCTTATGGGAAACAGCTGGTTGAGTTACCACTAATTGTAGTAAAAGACTCAGGCCTAAACTTGAAGGGACAAAATTGGTTAAGAAAGATACGTTTGATTGGCTCAATGTTTTTCGATTAGAAATTGCCTCCCCCAGTGAAGTCCTAATTAAATACCCTGTGGATTTTCATGGAAGTCGAGGGAATATCAAAGGAACCAAGGCAACCTTACATGTTGACCAACAAGCAATTCTACAATTCTGCAGGTCCCACCCAGAGCCATTTACGTTATGGGCAAAGGTAGAGGCAGAGACCAGAAAGCTGGAAAGCAAAGGAATCATCAAAATAGTACAATTTGCAGAATGGGCAGCACTGGTCGTATCAATTGTGAAACTTAACTGGTCGGTTCACCTTTGTGGGGATTTTAAACAAACCGTGATTTGCTTTTCACAGCTGGATAAATACTCAATCCATTGCATAGAGGACTTACAAGCAAAACTGGCAGGGGGTGCTGTCTTTCACGAAGCTATGCATATCTGCAATTGCGCCTAAATGAGGATTCCAAGATGTATGCTACAATTAATGCCCATAAGGGTTTGTACCAATATATAAGACTGCCTTTTTAGATATCATCAGCCTGTATCATTTTCCAGCAGAAGATGGAGAACTTTTTACAAGGTCTATCACAGGTCAACATTTATCTGGATGGTATGGTAATAACGGAAGAAAACATTTCTGAAGAAAGGTCTAGGCCCGAAACGTCAGCCTTCCTGCGCCTCTGATGCTGCTTGGTCTGCTGTGTCCATCCAGCTGTACACTTTGTTATCCTAAGTGACCGAGTTAGGTTACAGAGTCAAAGTCAACAAGACTGGGTTATATCTGTTGGAAGATAAAGTGAGGGCAATCAAAGGTAGCCCAGCTCCCATTTCTGTACCTGTGCTTAGGTCTTTCCTTGGATTAGTGAATTATTATAGAAAATTCATATGTAATGTGGCCTCAATCCTGGCACCCTTACACTTGTTATCAACAAAGGGTCAGCCTTGGAAATGTTCTCAGAGCCAAGATGTATCCTTTAAGGAAGTGAAGAAGAAGCTATTGCCGTCTAAGGTATTGGCACACAATGATCCCAAGTGATAAAACAGACTGGAGCTGGAGGAGCACAGCAGGCCAGGCAGCAGCAAAGGAGCAGGAAAGTTGATGTTTTAGGTCAGGACCCTTCTTCAAAAATCAGAAATTCAGAAATCCCCCATTCCTGAAGAAGGGTCCTGACCCGAAACATCAGCTTTCCTGCTCCTCGGATGCTGCCTGTCCTGCTGTGTTCCTCCAGCTCCACACTGTGTTGTCTCTGACTCCAGCATCTGTAGTTCTTACTATCTCTGAGATGATCCCAAGTGAGATGTGATGCTGACATGTAATGTCTCTCTGTACAGTACCAGGGTAGTGTTGGCTCACCGGTGGCCCAGCGGGGAGTAATTCCCAATAGCTCATGCTTCCCTGGCTTTGGCAGATGCTAAAGATAAATACTCCCAGATAGAGAATGAATGTTTGGCAGTCACCTTTGGTGTGAGAAATTTCCATCAATACCTTTATGGACATAAATTTGTAACAGTTATGGACCACAAACCCCTCATTAAAGAGGACAGGGCAGTGTCACCCTATGCTTCAGCAGTGAGCTCTTAGTCCGAATGCATACAACTACAAGTTGGAACACCATTCGTGGGGCCAAGTGGCAAATGCAGACTTGTACCACCTCACACAGGCAGATAGACCCCAGGTGATGTCACCACTGGAAGAGTCAGAAATGGTTTTAAACTTTCTAGATACACTTCCGGTCACTGCTGAGTATAAGACTGTGGCCAAAAAGATCCCATCTGGCAAAACTAAAACAGCTGATGGTTATGGGGGAAACAAAAGGGCCATCACAACCAGAATTGAAACCTTTCTGGACCCGGAGAGACCAGTTCACCATAGAGGATGGCATATGACTGTGGGAGCAAGAGTGATTGTCCCAAGCAAAGGTCACTACCAGAAACTGGATGAACACCACCAGGGTCATCCAGGGGGTTCCAAAAAGAAGACGTTGGTGAGACTTTATGTCTGGTGGCCAGGATTAGATCCAACATAGCTGCTTTGGTGAGTCAGTGCCTAAAGCGCCAAGTAGGACAGAAATTAATGCCAGTAGCTTCCCCACATTCCCAGGAATAGCCGGGTAAAACCTGGGCATAGTTATACATCGAACATGCCAGTTCTTTCAGGCTTTATTTTTTTAGTTACTGTGGACACCTATTCAAAGTGGCTGTATGAGCATAGAGCTCATTGGTTAAACACATACTGAAAGATTGAAAAGTTGTGAGCGTCTTTTACAATCTTTTCCCAGAGATGTTGCTCACAAATAATGGGCCATCATTTACCAGCAGGGAATTTGTGTATTTCCTAAAGTTGAATGGCATTCGGCTTGAAAGGACTGATCAATACCATCAATCATCCAGTGGTGTGGTAGAAAGAGCAGTCTAAACTTTTAAAGCAGGCTTAAAGAAACAGCCTACAGCTTCACTAGATACCAAACTGTCCCGATTCCTCTTTGATGATACCACCAACCGTCACACAACTGTATCGATAGCTCCAGCAGAGTTGCTAATGGGTAGAAGACTCTGCAGTGGGTTTAACCTAATTTTCCCGGGCCTGGGTGGGGGTGTTTCTGGACGGTAAGATGGTATCAGGAACACCAACGCCAGACACAAAACTCGTGTATGCAAGACAGGCAGTTTACTTTAGGGGACGAATTTTGGAGCTGGCTCTGAGCCAGCTGGGTCAATGTCATGTACGATGCACGTGTAAATAAAGGATGACTTGGTGACAGAATACCAGCCTTCATGGGATTATTTCACAGGGATTTGATAAAGATATATGCCGACAAATTATGGTAAAACCTGGATAAACAGATGTTTTTTGCAAACAGACACATTGATAAACCAAAATCAGTTACATAGTTAAATATATAGAAAACAGCTTCAAACTATTCCTTGGACAGCCTTCAATGAGTCAAGCCCTTTTACCCTTTAATATACAAGACACAAACTGACGCCACTTTAAAATCTTCAAAGTGCATAGTCGATATGATGCTGATGATTGTGCTAACCAATGGATTGTACTGGAATCTTATGGCCCTTTGTGGTATTGGTGTTCAAATCCAACAGCAGCCAATGAAAGTGCTTGTAAAAGCAATGTTGTTGACTATGCTAAAAGATATGTACCCTCATGATGTCAAAACAATTACAGACACCAGCTCACATGGACTGAGAAGATCCTACTATACACAACTTCCCACAATACCTACCATGGGGACCCACAAGCATGTGAGACTGAAAGATGTAAAGGCTCCCAATCTTACACATCATGATTGTCCGTTGCCAAATTGCATTGTGAGGAACTGGTTCTACTACCTCAGCATTTTCTGATGAAGGGTTTAGGCCCGAAACGTCAAGTTTTCCTGCTCCTATGATGCTGCTTGGCCTGCTGTGTTCATCCAGCCCCACACCTTGTTATCTCGGATTCTCCAGCATCTGCAGTCCCTTTTATCTCTACTACCTCAGCTGTTGCGCATGGCACATCAGTTTTGTTGCTTCCTGTTTGCAAACTTAAGTTATTTGCATTGATGCAGTTGATGATACGCTGATCATTGTTTTGGCTGATTCATCGAGGTTGCTGGGAATATTTTTGTAAAGCATCCAGACTATTTTGAAAGAAAGGACACCTGTCAAAAAAAAACACAGCTGATACCAGCTGTCAGAGAGGTAAGGCACAAAAAGAGACAGCTAGATGATCAGAGAGGATAAATTTGATGAGAATGTGCAAAGGGATTGTATACTTAGACAATCTTTGTTCAGAGAAGTGGACCATCATAAGAATAACTTGGCTCCTATCATTTCCCAAAACCGTACCTTAAACTACTCATTATTTTCACTTCACACGTGCTGCCAAACCTGGTGAGTTTTTCCAGCAATTTGTGGTTTTTATGTTTTTTTCAGATCCAGCATCTTCTTTGCATTTTTAAAATTTATTTGTGGGGGATATGGGTGAGCCTGGCTGGCAAGCATTTATTCCTCATCCCTAGTTGTCCTTGAGAAGGTTGTGGTGAGCTGCTTTCATGAACCGCTGCAGTCCACCTGCTGTGGGTTGACCCACAATTCTATTAGTGAGGGAATTCCAGGATTTTGACCGAGCAACAGTGAAGGAGCAGTGTTAGAGAGATTCAAGATGGCATCGGAGTATCAGCGCAGCTTGAGGCTTCTGCCCGAAGCTCACCTGCTCCATTTATTTTTACATTTTTTTCTTCAATCACTGTTTCCTACCTTACTTTTAATGTGCTTACCTTCTGTGAAGAGCAAGTTTGCACAGCACAGAGGAGATCAGCGCGGAGAAAAGTGAGCCCAGCGCGTGGGAGATCAAGCCATCATGGGGAGACTGAGTGCAATATGGCGGTGAGAGAGTTCCCATGGCATCTGCTGCGGCGGTGAGAGCAGGCAGCCCCACGTCTCCCAGCACCTGAGGTAGAAGCAAGCGCTGGGGAGATCAAACTGACTTTCTGGAGCGATCTTGGTTTTGGAGGCAGTGGTGGCAACAGCATTGCAGCTTCATCAGGTCCGGAGCGCGGAAGCAGCCGGGGTCCTGGATCAGAATTTTGATGGTCAGAAATTGAGCCCAATGCGGGAAGACCGAACCCAATGTGGCCGTGAGGGGTGTTCCCTAACATCTGCTGTGGTGGCGAGAGTAGGTAGTCCGAGGTCTCCCGGAGACTGGGCCAAAGCGGAACAGATCGAGCCCTTGTAGGCAGTGTGAGCTCATCATGACTAAGCACTTATAGAGTCATAGAGTTTTACAGCATGGAAACAGACCCTTTAGTCCAACTCATCCGTGCCAACCAGATATCCTAAATTAATCTAGTCCATTTACCAGCATTTGGCCCATATCCCTCTAAATTCTTCCGATTCATGTATTGATCCAAAACTGGAGGGAGTAGATTTAAAATGAGAGGTGAAAGATTTAAAAAGGACCTAAAGGATGACTTTTTGTCACAGACAGTGGTGCGTCTATTGAATGAGATGCCTTCCTATTCATGTACCCATCCAGATGCCTTTTAAATGTTATAATTGTACCAACTTCCATCACCTCCTCTGGCAGCTCATTCCATACACGCGCCACCCTCTGCGACAAAAAGTTACCCCTTAGGTCCCTTTTAAATCTTTCCCCTCTCATTTTAAACCAATGGCCTCTAGTTTTGGACTCCCCTACCCTGGGAAAAAGATCTTGGCTATTCACCCTATCCATGCCCCTTGTGATTTTATAAAATTCTATAAGGTCACCCATTAGCCACCAACACTAAAGGGAAAATAGCCCCAGCCTATCGCCTCTCCCTATAGCTCAAACCCTCCAACTCTGACAACATCCTTGTAAATATTTTCTGTGCCCTTTCAAGTTTCACCACATCTCACAGAGAGACCAGAATTGAACGCTGTACTCCAAAAGTGGCCTAACCAACATCCTGTACAACCACAACATGACATGCCAACTCCTATACTCTATGCACTGACCAATAAAGGGAAGCATCCCAAATGCTTTGTCCACTATCCTGTCTACCTGTGACTCCACTTTCAAGGAACAATGAACCTGCACCCCAAGGTTGAACTTTAAACTTTATTTTGTTTATTTTTCTACTTTGTACCTAAGATTTTGTACCTAGGATGGCGCTGGGAAAGACAACATTGTACATCATAAGACCAAAAGACATAGGAGCAGAAGTTAGGCCATTCAGCCCATCAAATCTGCTTACCGTTCAATCATGGCTGATAAGTTTCTCAAAGCCATTCTCCCGCTTTCTCCCCGTAACCCTTGATCCCCTTGACAATCAAGAACTTATGTATCTTTGTCTTAAATGTACTCAATGACCTGGCCTCCACAGCCTTCTGTAGCAGTCAATTCACCACTATCTGGTTGAAGAAGTTTCTCCTTATCTCTGTTCTAAGAGGTCTTCCCTTTACTCTAAGGCTGTGCCCTCAGGTCCTAGTCTCTCCTATCAATGGAAACATCGTCCCAACATCCATACTGTCCAGGCCATTCTGTATTCTTTAAGTTTCAATTAGATTCCCCCTCATCCTTCTAAACTTCATCGAGTATAGTCCCAGAGTCCTCAAACGTTCCTCATCTGTTAAGTTTCTCATTCCTGGGATCATTCCCGTGAACCTCCTCTGGATCTGCTCCAGGGCCAGTACATCCTTCCTGAGATACCAGGCTCAAAACTGTACTCAATATTCCAAATGTACCCTGACCAGAGCCTTGCAGAGTCTCAGAAGAACATCCCTACTTTTATATTCAAGTCTTCTCAACATAAATGCCAAAGTTGCATTTGCCTTCCTAACTACTGACCCAAGCTACAAGTTTACCTTGAGAGAATCCTGGACTAGAACTCTTAAGTCTCTTTGCACTTCAGACTTCTGAATTTTCTCCCCATTGAGAAAATAGTCCATGCTTCAATTCTTCTTACCAAAGTGCATGACCTCGTACTTTCCCACGTTGCACTCCATCTGCCACTTAAATAAAAACCAAAAGAACTGCGGATGCTGTAAATCAGGAACAAAAACAAAGTTGCTGGAAAAGCTCAGCAGGTCTGGCAGCGTCTGTGGAGGAGAAAACAGAGTTAACATTTCGGGTCCGGTGACCCTTCCTCAGAACTGTTGAGCTTTTCCAGCAACTTTGTTTTTTTCCATCTGCCATTTCTTTGCCCACTCTCCTAACCCGTTCAAATCCTTCTGCAGCCTCCCCGCATGCTCAGTGCTATTTGTCTCTCTACCTATCTTTGTATCATCTGCAAACTGAGCCAGAATGCCCTCAGTTCCTTCATCTAGATCATTAATGTATAAAGTGAAAAGTTGTGGTCCCAACACTGACACTTGCGGAATATCACTTATCATGAGCTGCCATCCTGAGAAAGATCCTTTTATCCCCATTCTCTGCTTTCTGCCAGACAGCCAATCTTCTATCCATGCTAGCACTTTGCTTCTAACACCATGGGTCTTTATCTTGAAACTCCGGGCCACATGGGTCATTACTTCCTCAAAGATTTCTAACAGATTTGCCAGGCATGACCTCCCCTTGATGATATACTTTTCATTGTACACATGTACTTCTGTACGTGCTAATTTAATTCTAATCCTAATATTTCCAAGCCAGGATGGTGATTGGCTTGGAGTGGAGCTTGCAGGCAGGGTGCTCCTGTGCATCTGCTACCCTGTCCCTAGATGGAAGTCATGGCAGGCTAATGGAGAAAGTGAAGTCGCATGGGGTCCAGGGTGTAATGGCTAGATGGATAGAGAACTGGCTGGGCAACAGGAGACAGAGAGCCGTAGTGGAAGGGAGTTTCTCAAAATGGAGAACTATGACAAGTGGTGTTCCACAGGGATCCGTGTTGGGACCACTGTTGTTTGTGATATACATAAATGATCTGGAGAAAGGTATAGATGGTCTGATTAGCAAGTTTGCAGATGACACTAAGATTGGTGGAGTAGCAGATAGTGAAGGGGACTGTCGGAGAATGCAGCAGAATATAGATAGATTGGAGAGCTGGGCAAAGAAATGGCAGATGGAGTTCAATCCAGGCAAATGTGAGGTGATGCATTTTGGAAGATCCAACTCAAGAGCAAACTATACGGTAAATGGAAAAGACCTGAGGAAAATTGATGCACAGAGAGGTCTGGGTGTTCAGGTCCATTGTACCTTGAAGGTGGCAACGCAGGTCAATAGAGTGGTCAAGAAGGTATACGGCATGCTTTCATTCATCGGACGGAGTATTGAGTACAAGAGTTGGCAGGTCATGTTGCAGTTGTATTGGACTTTGGTTCGACCACATTTGGAATACTGCGTACAGTTCTTGTTGCCACATTACCAAAAGGATGTGGATGCTTTGGAGAGGGTGCAGAGGAGGTTCACCAGGATGTTGCCTGGTATGGAGTGCGCTAGCTATGAAGAGAGGTTGAGTAGATTAGGATTATTTACATTAGAAAGACGGAGGTTGAGGGGGGAACCTGATTGAGGTCTACAAAATCATGAGAGGTATAGACAGGGTGGATAGCAAGAAGCTTCTTCCCAGAGTGGGGTCTCGATTACTAGGGGTCACGATTTCAAGGTGAGAGGGGAAAAGTTTAAGGAGGATATGTGTGGAAAGTTCTTTACGCAGAGGGTGGTGGGTGCCTGGAACGTGTTGCCAGCAGAGGTGGTAGAGGAGGGCACGATAGCGTCATTTAAGATGTATCTAGACAGATACATTAATGGGCAGGAAGCAGAGGGATACAGATCCTTGGAAAATAGGCGACAGGTTTAGATAGAGGATCTGGATCGACTCGGGCTTGGAGGGCTGAAGGGCCTGTTCCTCTGCTGTAATTTTCTTTGATCTTTATTCATCGTACATTTGGAAGATGCTGCTAAAGAAGCCTCGCTGACTTATTGTCAGTGCATTTGTAGATCATACACATTACAGCCACTGAGTGCCAGTGGTGGAGGGAATGGATGTTTGTGGATGTGGTGGCAGTGGAGTGCGCAGCTTTGTCCTGAAAAGCTTAAAGCTTCTTGAGTTTTAGAGTTGAGCTCACCCAGTCAGGTGGGAAGTACTCCACCACTCTCCTAACTTATTTGTTATAGACGGCAGATTAGGGTTTAGGGAGATAAAAACAACATTCCCTTTAAGCTGTGTGCCCACAGCCATTCTGATGTTCCGCAAATGGTAATTTGTGTCATTTCTGGAAGTCCATAAGAAACAAGAACGGGGAGGCCATTCAGCCCCTCAGGTATGCTCTGCTATTCAATAAGATCATGCCGGTCTGACCTTTCTCATGCCCACTTTCTTGCCTTCCCCCATAACCCCTGATTTGTGTGCTGATCAAGGAACTATCTATCTGTCTATCTATCTATCTATCTATCTTACCCTTAAATATACTTAAGGACTCTGCCCCCACAGATTTCTGTGGCCAGGAGTTTCAAAGATTCACAACCATCTGAGAGAAGAAATTCCTACTCATCTCAGTCTTAAATTGGCACCTCTTTAATCTGAATCTGTGCCCTCTGGTCCTAGACTTTCTTGTGAGTGGAAACAACCTCTCAATATTTACTCTATCAAGCCCCTTAAGAGTCCTGTATGTTTCAATGAGATCATCTCATTCTTCGAAACACCAGTGAGTAGAGCCCCAAACTGTTTATCTTTTGCTCATAAGACAATCTATCCATACCAGGGATCACCCTAGTGAACCTTCACTGAACTGCCTCCAATGAAATGATATCTTTCCTTAAATAAGGGGACCAAATCTGATCACAGTACTCCAGATGTGGTCTCACCAGCACCTTGTACAGTTTCAGTAAGACTTGCATACACTTATACTCTAACCTCCTTGAAACAAGGGCCAACGTTCCATTTGTCTTCCTGATTACCGCAGCCCCCCTATGCCAGCTTTGTGTTTCATGCTAAAGGACTCCCAAGTCCCTTTGTGTTGCATCTTTCTGCAGTTGTCCGGTTTAAATCACAGGCTGTTCTTTTGTTCTCCCTTCCAAAATGGACAATTTCACATTTTCCCACATTATAGTCCATTTGCTAACTGTTTTCCCATCGATTTAACATGTCAATATCTCTCTCTAAACTGTTTGTAGCCCCTTCACAACTTGCCTTTCCACCGATTTTTGTGTCATCTGCAAATTTGGCTATGGTACATTTGTTTCCTTCCTCCAAGTCATTAAGTTGCTGCTGTACACAGGCTTGAGGCCAAAGCAGTTGACAAGAAAATTAGAGGGAACACTGGGCTTGAGGTGAGTTATTCACTTCAGTATTCCTAGCATCTAATCAGTCCTTGTAGCTGTTATGTTTATATGAATAGTCCTGTTTAGTTTCTAGTTAATGGTAACCCCCAGGATGTTGATAGTGGGGGATTCAGTGATGAATGTCACTGCCATTGAACGTCAAGGGACAATAGCTAGATTCTCTCTTGGTCGAGATGGCCATTGCCTGGCATTTGTGTGACGCAATTGTCACTTAACACTTTTCAGCCCAAGCTTGGATACTGTCTAGATCTTATCAGATCTCATTGAATTGCAGAACAATCTCACTGGGCTGAATGGCTGATGTCTGGTCCTGCATTCTATAGTCTTAGGAATAACAGGCTCTACTAAAACATAGATAGTCCTATAATTTTGATGATGTTGTTAAAAATGAAATGGAATTCTTATGCAGGCTCAAAATAAATCAAAACTCTCCCCAAGGAGAAATAGCATTTATCCCAGAGGTCTTAAAAGTACAAGGGAATAAATTTGTGAAGCAGTGACAATCATTATACGAGAATTATTGGACACAGGGGAGCGCCAGCAGATTGGAAAGACACTAATTGGTGCTTTTGTTCAAAAGCAGAAGCAAAACGTACAGAGACAACTACAAACCCATTAGTCTTGCATTCTGTCCAAGTATCATGATGGAATCAAAAACCAAATTGTTTCTACTTCAACCCAGTCCTGCTTTAACTGCCATCTTGCTATACATATGTCTATATCTGCAGAAGATTTCTGTATTCCCTTTACATTAGCTACCTCTCTATCCTTAAACTTTCTCTTTGCTTCTCTTCTGTTTTCACATCCTCTTTTTAATTTTCTGTACTTAACCAGGTTCTCCCTTGTATGATCCACCTGAATTTGTCAAATGCACCTTTTGGCTGCTGCACCTTCCCATGAACCTCATTCCCCATTCAGCTACCTACGACTTTGATAATCCTACCCATCTCTTTTAAGGAACGATACCCAGAATTGACCTCGAATATCTCTATTTTAAAGGCAGCCCATTGCTTCTCAGTTTTGATGACTATCTTTGATTCCAAATTGCTTTGGCCACTTCTATTCATATTGAAATGAGCCCTCCGCCAATTACAGATAGCTATTTTCACTTGAATATACCCTGTAGCATAAGTGACATGTGGATTGTTCTTTTGCACAGTTAGCCTTTTTTAAAAACCTTTCACAGGACTTGGTCACATTTATTGCCCTTATGAATACTGGCTCCTAAATGTCCCACACTGACATGTGTTCCACTTGCCCCATCTCATTCCCCAGAACCAGATCCAGCAATGGCTCCTTCCATGTTATGCTAGAAATGTAATTGATAGAGAAATGACAACACTTGTCAGAAATCTTGTCCCCCTTTACCTTTACATTAGTAGTATTCCAATCTACATTTGGTTAATTATCCCTCCATCCTCATTATAGCCACTTTATTGTTTTTGCACCTTACTGCAATTTCCTTGAAAATGTGATTTTCTGTATCTTTTCTGATAGTTGTTAGCCTATAGAATAGTTGTAGAATAGAATACCCTTTATTGCCATGTGTACTAAAGTATGGAAGTACAGGAGCACAGTGAAAAGTTTGCAATGTCACCCCATATGGTGCCATCTTAAATACAGATCTTAGATACAAAATACAGAAATAAAGGGAAATAGAAAGGAAAAAAGTTACATTATAATGAACAACTGTAAGTAAAACTCACAAAAATAAGAACAAAGTTAAAAAGATAAGCATTATAGTCTTTCAGTAGATCAGAGCAGGGGTCTTCCACACATGGTCTGCCCAGGCCTGCAGGCTGCACCGGTCCCCAGTCCAACAACTGTCTTGCTCCATGCGAGTGTCCAGCCCACTGACTGCCCCCACCCTGTTCAGGGCCCTGCTGACCGTCCTCACCCTGCTCAGGACCCCGCTGACCGTCCCCACCCTGCTCAGGACCCAACAGACCATCCGCACCCTGCTCGGGGCCCCACTGACCGTCCTCGCCCTGCTCAGGACCCTGCTGACCTTGCACTCTGCTCTGGGCCCTGCTGACCATCCCTGCCATGTGCGAGCCTCCAGCCGCTCTACCTCAGGAGAGAACATCAAAGTGGGAAAAAGGGGAAAAATGAGAAGGAAACAGAAGGACCTGAAGCACTCCTACAAATGTTAGCTTATTTTTCCTTCTTTCATTGTTCCTCTTTGTGACCTCTTGAAGGCACTCCCTTTCTCCAGCACTCTAATATTATCCTTAATCCATACATCAACCCCTTCCAACTTTCTTTCCAAATATTTTGTTTCTTTGTGCACATTGCTGCATCCATTCCTAATTGCCCTTGAACTTAGTGTCCTGCTAAGCAATTTCAGAGGGCAGTTGAGTGCTGTCTGACCATATCTGGAATCACATGTAGGCCAGATCAGGTAAGAATAGCAGATTTCCTTGTCTTAAGCACATTAGTGAACTAAATAGCTTTTTACAAAAGTTGATGGCAATATCATGGGACTAGCTTTATTTCCACGTTTAATTAACTGAATTCAAAATCCACTAGAAGCGATAGTGGGATTTGAACTTATATCCCCAGGGCCTTAGCCTGGACCTCTAATATTACTAGACCAGCAACACTATCACTACACCATAATGTCATCTTTATCCATGAATATTTAGCATCCAGTCATGCCATTCTTAAAGTCACTGTTCTGTTATCACTTGGTTTTCTGTACCCATAGTTCACCAGTCTTATTGACCATTATCCACACATTCACCTACATGGACAAAATCCCAATTTAGGCACCATTGGTCTCTCTCTTACCGCCACCTTGCTATTGCTTATTTTAGTGCTACTTGTGCTATACATTGCAAGGAAAATCAGTGTTCTCCATGCAAGTTATGCAATTATCAAGGATGAAGCTAGAAGAGATACAAGAATTTTACCCAATTTAGTGCTAAACTCATTCAACAAACACAGTGAAACAATCAGTAAATGCATGGTAATGTTGAAATTCATTGCCAAAACAAATGAATGCAAGGCAGAGGAGGTAGCACTGAAATCTTGCGCTCTCTCCAGACTACAATTTGAATTCTGTGTCCAGTTCTGGTTGCCAAGAAACAAGGGACATATCTAAGGACTGGAGGCAACGCACAGCAGAGTCATGACAATCATCCCTAACGTCAGTGTTCTAAACGTTGAAGAGAGTCTTCAAAATTTGAGCTTTTCATCATTGAGAGTAGGTGGTGATCGCACAGAGGTATATAAGATTAAGTGTATAGAAATCATTAACTTGAAGATTGCTTTAAATTGAACTGTGGGAATAGAACTAAGGGACACAGGTTCCAATTCACAATAGGCAATTTTATGAGTCAGAACATGAAATTCTTCTTCAGACAAAGAATCATTAATCTGTAGAATACATATCCAGATAGATAACTGCAGGCAAAGGTTCTGGAATAATTTAAGGAACAATTGTATACTACAGTTAAGATCAAAGGGACTTCCTCATTCATAATTATTTAATGTGCTTAAGAGGGAGAGAGGTCTCACAAATACAGATTACACTGATTGTAATAATTCTAGGGAAGTGAGGGGTGTTTGTAATTTAGGAGAGCGACTCCACAACTTGGCGAGAGGTTGTTTGAACACATGAAAATGACTGAAACTATGGCATTTACAGCCAATTCCTACATTTAAAGCTTTCCGCTCACTTTGTAATTTCTCTTCTTACTACCCCTAATATCATTGCAATCGTTATTCCGGAGGAGAGGGTGCTTCAGCTAGACATGACCAAACTTGGCAATTTTCTACTCCTTCGTAACTTGCATGTATATACGAGTCTACTTTGAATCAATTCAAGCAGATGTAAACATTCCATACGAACAATTTAGGCCATGTTTTGTCATAAAAATATGTGAACCAGAACACTAAACTTCACATTCCCATGCACTAATATATAACCAGCAGTAAGTTTAGCCATGCAAAAAAGATAAGGCAAATTTATTCATATTAATCCCTCAACAACGAAGAATAAGCTGCTTAACCCTTGTTAATAAAATGGATTAAAACCCAGAAGCAATCAACTGTGCAAAATAGATTTCAATCCCATATGGGGATAATTTCAAACTAACATGCACAGTAGGAGACTGATGGGATCACGCCAACTGTCGAATTTCACTTTATATTCTCTTCAGTGGAAAGTACAACGAGGGCAGGTGTTAATGGACAGTTGACCCTGATGTTCGCCCTCAAGGTAAAAGATAGAATTGTTGTGTTCAATTGTGCTATTGTTCGGTGATTGATTGTGTGTGCCTGTTGATTGCTCACTGTGCCATGTGCTGTGAAGCTAATCTGTAGTTGTGGTTCGAGAGAAACAGGCACAAGCAGCAAACATGGGAACTCGTACATTTTAAAACCATTGTCACTCCTGTTTACACAAGGAACCTCGTGAATTCTGCATATCTCCAAATTTCAAAATGCAATAATAATCATGGAATCCCTGCCGTGTGGAAGCAGGCCATTTGGCCCAATGAGTCTACGCCACCCCTTTGAAGAGCACCCCACCCAAATCAACCCCTCTACACCAACCCAATAACCCTGCATTTTCCATGATTAATCTACCTAGCCTGTACATCCTAGATACTACGGGCAATTTAGCATGGCCAATCCACCTAACCTGCACATCTTTGAACTGTGGGAGAAAACCAGAGCACCCGGAGGAAACCCACGCAGACACGGGGAGAATGTGCAAACTCCACACAGACAGTCATCCAAGGGTGGAATCAAACCTGAGTCACTGCTGCCTCACAGCAGCAGTGCTAACCACTGAGCCGCTGTACCACCCAAATAATAATGTCACATTTTAAGAAGAAATAGCTGTCAATGTTGTTCCCACAGAACATGTAAAGAAGAATCATAATGGAAGAAATACAAGTAACTTGACTGCATTGAAATTATGAAATTAAAACAGTGCAAACATTATGTATGTGTTATGATCCCAGCTGATGTTATGACTGAACAAGTTGTATCCCAGACTAAAATCTGGTTTGATAGATTAATTTGGGAATGTTTGACAATGTAGTCTCTCACTGAAACATATGCACACATAGTTGCAGATTTGATTTAAAACAAACAGAAGCAAATTATGCAAAAGTAATGAAGATCAAAATAGAATAAATCAAACTTTCTATAACGCAGGTTTTAAGTTTTTAACAACATAGTAAAACTATAATTCCATTAATACCAACAGAACTCCTTTACAATTTGGCACTGGAGGGTTTTATTTTCTTTATCACCCCTTTAGATTTTAATATGACAACGGCTTTAACCCCCAGTTACAAGAATCTGATAGCCTTTTCCTGAAGGCTTCATACAACTAATCTTCAACTTTCTCAACTTCAAATAGCCCCTTCAGGGTTTTAGCCAAATAATTCTGGTCTGGAACTTTTACTAAATACATTATTCAGAGACAACCTATTTTTAACAGCTCAAAACTAATCCTTTTCCTTGGAGTAACTCTTTTGCAATCAGGTCTGGCAGCATCTGTGAAGGAAAAAACAGAGTTAATGTTTCGGGTCTAGTGACCCTTCTAGCAACTTTGTTTTTGTTCCTGACTTACAGCGTCCGCAGTTCTTTCGATTTTTTTTATCTTTTACAATCAGCTTTAGCCAAGAACCCTGCAGAGCTACCCAAACTGAAATGAAAGAAAACCTTTTTCTAAACTTTAGACGCTTTTCCTAAACAAAAGAAATCAATACCTGATCTTCTAAACTGTTGCCCGATGCGCAATCGTTTAACTTGTTCTGTTGTGGAATGTTCCTGTTGTAAACAAAACCCATTATTCCCCAGGAAATATTTCTTTCATACATTATATTTTAAAAATACTTTTACAAAAATATAAAATTACAAAAATACTTACAAGTTACTCATCAAACACCTTCAGACACTCAGAAAACTCATATTCCACTAGTTTAAAATTTAAAACTCCAAACCCAGGAATAAATAATATTTAAATACATTTAAATCACATGTCTTTCATCACACATTATCATGTAATTCAAGGATGTGATAAAATATAAACAATGTGATGACATGATAATGGATGCCCCTAAGGCACATGAAGTCCCAATTAAAACTGTCATGGCTGAATCATTTTCATACACTTCCTCAAATATATCACATGAATTATTTCCCTCATTTTTATAGTTACTTCTATGGAATAAGGGCGATAGTGGAACGCTCACATGTCTTGACTATCCCTCGTTATGTGACTAGTGGATGATTGCCATCAGTCTCTGTTACACGTTTTCTTGAATCAATGGATACCTTGTCATGATCATACACAAGAAACAGAGTGTTGTCATGACTCACACCTTTGGCAGTGTCCTGTGCAACTAGACACTTCTTAATGTCAGGAACAAAAACAAAGTTGCTGGAAAAACTCAGCAGCTCTGGCAGCATTTGTGGAGAGTAACCAGAGTTAACGTTTTGGGACTGCAGCCCTTCTTCGGTTCGAAACTTTAGGACAACCAATACACACTAAGGCAGTGGTTAGGTATGAGGCTGAGTGAGCCTCAAGAAATCTTGTAGTGAATTTCAGGATGTTTGGTGCATCCAGGATATGAGTATCATTACACCAAGGGAAGGTGACAGCCTAGTAGTATTATCATTGAATTGTTAATCGAGAAACCAAGGTAATGTTCTGGGGACCTGCGTTTGAATCCCACCATAGTACAATTCAATAAAAATCTGGAACTAAGAGTCTAATTAGATGATTCATTATCTATTGATGACCATGAAACCATTGTTGAATGTCAGAAAAATCCATCTAATTCACTAGTGTCCTTTAGGGAAGGAAACTGCAATCCTCACCTCATGGCCTACATATGACTCCAGACCCACAGCAATGTGGTTGACTCTTATCTGCCCTCTAGACAATTATGAATGGCCTCATCCCATGAATGGAACAAAAGAACTAGTTGTTGGATCCAACATGTCTAGACTAGGAGCTCCTGTTATTGGACAATGCCTCCATCCTCTCTCATGAGCCCCCAAATCCAGCCCTCTGGCCTTTCACCTGACCAGGCCTTGAAACCCATGACCAGGCCTCCACTCTCCCCAGTTCACCTTCAGATCTTTGCCCCTACATACCTGAGTCTCTCATTCCCCTCCCACAGGATGCTAGGATGTTCCCCAAGCCATGTCATAAGATTGTTTCTCTCCTCTATCATCACTGAGACACCCAACATTTTAGAATATCCCCACATCCAGTCAGGATTGACACACCCACTGACCATTAATCAATCCTTTCTTCCCCTTTGGTCAACCCACCTCCCCAGGCTGTATTCAAACGCCTTCCTCCCCGAGAATCACCCTCTGCACACCCACCCACCAATCAATCCAATCCATCCAATCAATCAATCTACTTACCTTTATTCCTGAGGGTTGAGCTTCCCTCTCTCCAACCCTGTATTCCTCTCCAAAACCTCCCACCTCCCAGTATAGACTTATTTCGTCATGTTTCCTT
>JAHRHZ010000038.1:14975330-14985330 GCA_024137785.1 Ginglymostoma cirratum | reverse complement strand
TGGGCTTTAATAAAATTCTAGCCTTTGTCCCTCACACATAACTAAATCTGGCACTCTAATCTCTGTAGCTGCACAGTAGATAGAGTCTGTGACACGACTCTCCTGGAATCCAAACTGAACAACAGACATATCAAAGCAGCTTCTGTGTGGCTGTTCTTGAGGATCAGTATATCAAGCATTCACCGTTTTGTTTCCCATTTTTCAGTCTATCTTTGAGATCTACCAAAAGCTTTTTCTGAACAATATTAAGGCACTGTCACACTGCCAGTTCCACTGGACCTTGACACCTACACAGGGTTTAATCACTACCCCACTCAGCTCCTTCCACCCAATCTCCATCAAATTTAAAGGCACATAATTTTGACACAAGTTTCTCAGCGGTAATTAGCACACTGTTCTCATGTGAATCACTCCAGCTCAAATTCTCCCCATTATTGATCTGTACCTCTAAGCTAATTCTCTCAAAAGCTTTGCTCATCCAAAGATTGTCAAAAATCAGGTGACTCAGCCAACTCATACTTTCGCTGTGTCATTGTCATTACTGCTAGCCCGAGCCGACAGTGCCCTCTAAGCTGACGCAATCTCCCCACTAATAAACTGTCCCTTCCCATACCGTCCCTAACCAATCAATGTTACTGATTCACCACAATCACTCTTCTCCCCACTCTAAAGAAAGGGCTAGTTTCTGTATTCCTGACTAGAATCAGCAGAACAACATTAAATTCTCAAAGCAGTTATGGCGCTCTTGCTTGTGTTGTCACATCTAATGTTCTAAAAGATGTGGCTGAAGACAGTAAATATTCTTGCTCCACGAGAATCTAGAATAACCCCTGTGGTTTTAGAAAGTAGGAAGTGTGGCCCTACTACTGAAGAAGGAAGAGGGAAAGAGAAAGCAGGGACTGTAGGCTAGTTAGGCTAACATCACCAATAATGAAAATGCTTGAATCTATTGCTAGAGCTGTTATTAGGGCACATAGAAAAATGTAAATAATGAGGAAGAGTCAAAATGGAATTTGTTAAAAGATAAATTATGTTTCTCAAATTAATAAAGGTTTTTGAGAATATAACTAATACGTGATCATTGGGCGCATGTAGGATGTTTGGATTTCAAAAAGTGCTCATTTAGGTGGTACAGAAAAGGTTACTCTACAAAATCAGGCCTTATAGGAACGGAAATAATATATGAGCGTTGATGGACTATTGGATAATAGAAAAACCTGGAATAAATGAATAATTTTAGTGATGGCCTGCCTAGTCTTTGTGTCTTAGTTATGCATAATTTATATTCACAATGGAAGAGGAAATTGAGTGTTCAAAGTTAAGTGGAAAAGGAAGCTGTGAGGAGGATGCAAAGAGGCTGCAACAGAATATTATTAGAGTGAGTGAGCGAGCAAAATTATGGTGGTGGAATATAAAATGGAGAGGCATGAAGTTATCCACTTGGAGGGAAAAATAGAAAAACAGAACTGCATTTTAAACGTGGGAGATACTGGAATTCGGTGAGACAGTCAAGGCCTTATTCAAAAATAACAGAAATTTAACCTTCAGTATACAGCAGGTGATTATGAAAGCAAATTACGTGTTAGTCTTTGTTACAAAGGACTAGAAGGATAGGAGTAAAGAAACCTTTCCACAATTGTCAATGGGAAACCCCATTTCAAAAGATTCACCATTGATCTGCAGTACCTTTTACAACTGTAGAGAAAACTGTGACTAGCATTTACACTGCTGAGTTGCTGTCACATGCATTCTGTGCAATATCTGTAACTGCTCTGGGCCTACAACACAATGCTCAATTCTAGCATAAAGACACAGATGCTTGCACAGGAACAGAAGTTGGGAGGCCTTAGCTCATGGCTTCCATGAAGGGGTGTATGTCAAACTCTTTGATTAGGCAAATAGTCAAAAAAAAATACTTTCACATGGTGACCAGACCCTCACTTTTTTTTGTCCCTCTCCCTAACCCCCTATCTTTCTCCAATTTCAGTCCTAATGCCTATAAAGTGTCAAAGATGCCATGAAAATTACCCCTATTTGCCCCCAAAGCCTACAAGCAGCCAATCATGTGCATGCTTATCCAATAACAGAAAGATTCTGGCTATCATCTCAGTTAAGAACCAAAAGCCTATAAATTAAAACTGTACCAGACTCTTGTGAATACACATTTTTCCTGACTTAATATTTGGCCAAATTTACCTACCTCTACTTTTATTCTGTAATTGTGTACATAGATTTTGAGTTGCATTTCAGGAATTGTATGAACTATTTTATGTTTTTACCCAGGTTGGCTTCAGAACAGAACAAAATTGAGATCCTACTCTGTTAAAAGCTTAAGAAATCTTGTCTGGCTAATCCCTTAAAACCAGCACATGAACAGTTAACTATATACATTGAATCAGCAGTCCACATTTCAAATTTTAAACATACCTGATACAATCAAACAAGTAGAAAAACATTGGAAAGTTAGTCTATCTATCCTCACCTGGTGTATCTGAGCCCAAGGCAGAAATGTAACATTCTTTGATTGTAGACAATGCTTGAAAATCACTCCAGCTACATTTTTGTAGTTTTTTTTTTTTTTGCCTGAATTCTTCAGTTCTGACTTAGAGTTTTAGCTCATTCATTCTCCCTACTCTCCCCCTTCAGCTACCATATGTTCAACATTTTAAATTACTGCTTTCTCAGAAGGTTCTGTTTCAGGGTACGTTTTTCCAAACCCTTGATAATGTGAATTAAGGAGGGATTACATTTTATTCAACAGCAGTAGACTAAAAAGTAAGAGCTGTAAGAATAACCTCCCTTCCTCATAAGAGAACAGTCTCTCTGTTGTGATTGATAGCACTCGCTGTGTGAAAACAGCATTAATTTCTGCGCACAGCATACAGTGCCGATGATACAGAGGACATCGGGGGCTCTGGAGGTTCTTCTTTGCCCTAGAACATGTGACATATCAAGATTGCTGCAGTGAGTGCAGTATTAGTCAGCATATGAGCATACAAGCCCTGTGCCAGTTCTCCTGATTGCCTGGTGGGCTGGAGGAATGACTTAAATGACACTTGTACACAGCATTAGGGAGCCTGCTGGGAGAGAGGAGTATGTGACTGACAGCTGGAATTTATGCATGGAAAGAGCAATACTTATCATAGATATTACACTTTGACGCTAGTTTCTTCCATTTATAAAGCGCACTCAGGGGGTTCTCCATTTTTTCCATCTTTTTTAAGGAAAGTCTCCATCTCACCACTACCCCCCACCAAGTCCCAACCCTAATCACATCAGGGCTTGGATTTTGCTGAGCTGAGGGCCCCGATCAAGTCAACTAAGCCGCAGGTTTTATGTCATTGAGGCTATATGGCAGGCAATCAACACGAACAGATTTCACAAACCACAACTCTCAGAGCTAATGCTTCTATTGCAAGTTAACTCATCAAAGACTGAAGGAGCCTTTCTTCATTAAATTCTGTCATGATCACTGGTGGTTACATTCATCTGAAGCATGCTATGAATTCTGAATATCTTCTGTCTGTATATTTCTCTGCCTCTTTGCAATATTCAATTTGAGAAACTAACCTTAAATAATTATTTGCACATGTTTGAGTGATAAAAGATTAATACATTCCCTTTCTTCGGAGTTAGGTAACTAGGCAGTTATTAGATTCCTGTGAAGCCAGTCTGTAAGCAGCTCTTAGGAAGTTCCACAAGAGCAGTGAAAGTTATCTATCACTCACTCTCTCGTTTCCACCAGCTGCTTCTCCCGTGCAGCTGAGATTTAAAAGTCCATTGTCAAGAGAATTGCATGGTTAATGAATTCCTAACATGTTACTACTCCCTGGATCGATTCATGAATGCTGAGCCTGTGACCAACCTACCCTTTCTACTGGTTTCTCAGAATCGTTCAGCTATGGTTTAGTTTCTGATCAGTCATTCGTTCACCTGAGCCAAAACAAATTTTCAGGCTACTTCATCACCCCTTCTTACTGTCCTGTAACCAATTGCATGCACCACCTGGATATCATTGTCTCTCAGAAATGTCTTTATCTCATGCATCCTCCAAAACTCAACCCTTCAAATACTGGACTTTAGCTGTCTGTCATAGAATCATTGAATCCCTACAGTGCAGAAGCAGGCCATTTGGCCCATCGATCTCAGACCAACCCTCTGAAGAGCAAGACACCCAGACCCACTCCATCCCGTAAACCTGCACTTTCCGTGGTTAATCCACCTAGCCTGCACATCCCTGGGCAATCCACCTAACCTCCACATCTTCGGACTATGGGAGGAAACCAGAGAACCTGGAGGAAACCCACACAGACGCAGGGAAAATTTGCAAACTCCACACGGACTGTCGCCCAAGAAATGAATCAAACCCAGGTGCCTGGCATTGGGAAGCAGCAGTGCTAACCACTGAGTCACCATGCCACCTCAGACAGTCAGCTGTCAACAGTTGGTCAACAGTTCGTTTATTTTCTAAGTCGACCATCTCCCCGACCCACAATCCCTCCCAACTCAACCACAATAACTTTATTCCATTACAGGTCCTCTTACTTTAACTGTAGATTTCCTCCTATTATTTCTCCTTTATTGCCTATTTTCACAATAATTTATATAACAATTATGTAAACAGGCCAAATAACTTCAGTATTTCCTGCATCTATTTGTATGCCTTTTGCTGCTACTGACCTGAGTACCTCACATCGATTCACACTTTTTTATACTCCTTTGTCTTCACC
This sequence comes from Ginglymostoma cirratum, assembly GCA_024137785.1. Lineage (NCBI taxonomy): Eukaryota > Metazoa > Chordata > Chondrichthyes > Orectolobiformes > Ginglymostomatidae > Ginglymostoma > Ginglymostoma cirratum. The sequence continues at coordinate 14,980,600 of JAHRHZ010000038.1, read as the reverse complement.
TCTCTTCAACTCCTCTCCCCTATCATTCTTTCATTAGTCTCCTGTCAGTCATACTGCCACCTCAAATCCCAACTGCAACTTTCTTTATTCCTTGACTTTAACCCCCAATCTTAATTCTCAGACCAGGCAAGTAGATGCTGATTGGCTAGAATGTTGCCACGGGGATGAGCTAGATATTTGGCTGTCTCCATAACCTCTTATTTTAAAAAGGTGTAATCCATGTACAAGGAGGCATCAGAGGAGCAGGAAAGTTGACATTTCAGGTTGGGACCCTTCTTCAGAAATGTTCTGACCTGAAACGTCAACTTTCCTGCTCCTCTAATGCTGCCTGGCCTGCTGTGTTCCTCCAGCTCCAAATTGCATTATCTCTGACTCCAGCATCTGCGGTTCTTACTAGCTCTAATCCATGTACAAGTTCCTTTTGACTACATAAAGCAGTGTCCTGAGGATTTATGTCTGTAGCCTCCAGCATACATAAATACATCGCTCCATGACCCTAGCTGATAATTTTAAATTGGTTTCCGATATAAGTCTTAGCACAGTTCAGATTATTTCATGTATGATTTCTAAAAGCAGAATTAAGTCTAAGTGTGGATTTACTTTTCTGAGGATTACAAGCATGAGCTGATTGAGTAGAGCCACATGTTGCAAGCTGCAAATGGTCAATGGAATTTGTTGCTTGATATGTCTGCCAGACACAAGGCCTACATACCTGGCACGACACTGTCATACAAACACATTGCTCATTTGCATGGTAGGCTATATGTCTTTTTGGCTTGATAGCAGCATTGTTTACTGAGAAAACCACTCATGGATGTATTACATTGTAGCAGCACAACACCGCTAACTTCACTTATTGTTCAAATTTTTGTGATACTTTATCCCTCCAGTGTAATCTGAGGTAGAGCAGGCACTGATCAGGGCCAAAAGTGGTGAACACAAGTGCTTTCTTTGATGAGCAGCATTGTGTATTGTCAAGAGGAACCACGATAAACATATATGGAAACCTGACAAAAGGACTGTATTAGTCACACTCCACAAAAGTGATCACATCAACAAAATGCAAACTATGCTCAGTGATGGTTCCAATCTCATAACAATAAGGCCAGCCGTTACAGATGACTGACCAGCCAGACTCAAGAGTAAACTCGCTATGCTTGCAAAGGAGTGATAACCTGCATGGTCATATTATACACAATAAGGCTTATTACATCCACACATGTGTGAACTACTCAAGACACACAAAATTAATTACCCCTTACCCCACACTCTGTCTATGACTGGCTCAACACAACATGAAATTTGGCCAAACTGCCGTGAGCTGTTGCAAGTTCTAACCGAGTTTCCACATACACAATGAAAGATTCCTTTCTGGTCAATAAAACCATACAACACTTACATTGAAAGAATGTGCTTTTTCAGCATTGCCAGCTCATTTACCAAAATACCCTTTAAAACAGCTATCGACTTCTCTAATATCACAATATCATGGCAAAATCTGAATGTACCATCCGTGTCTGAACGAATCTGTGTTCATTGAGCTCATGAACTTCACAACTCATCCAAACAAGTTCAGTCTCAATGATGCCCAAAAAAAATGGGATTGCCATGGGATCCCCATTAGGCACTAATCTTACTAACATCTTCGTTGTATCATCAGAAAAAACATTTTCAGTGATCACTCACCTCCTACCCCTTACATACTTCAGGTTGTAGGGTGTTTTTTTCTATTCATTTGTGGGATGTGGGCATTGCTGGCTTGGCCAGCGTTTCTTGCTCATCCTTAGTTGCCCTTGAGAAGGTGGTGGTGAGCTGCCCTCTTGAACCGCTGCATTCCTCCTGCTGTAGGTTGACCCACAATGCTATGAGGGAGGGAATTCCAGGATTTTGACCCAGTGACAGTGAAGGAACAGCGATATATTTCCAAGTCAGGATGGTGAGTGACTTGGAGGGGAACTTGGAAGTCGTGGTGTTCCCATATGTCTGGTGCCTTTGTCCTTCCAGATAGAAGTGGTTGCAGGTTTGGAAAGTGCTGTCTGAGGATCTTTGGTGAATTTCTGCAGTGCATCTTGTAGATAGTATACACTGCTGCTACTGACCGTTGGTGGTGGAGGGAGTGAATGTTTGTAGATATGGTGCCAATCAAGCGGGCTGCTTTGTCCTGGACGGTGACAAGCTTCTTGAGTGTTGTTTTGGGCCTGCACTCATCCAGGCAAGTGGGGAGTTTTCCATCACACACCTAACTTGTGCCTTATAGATGGCGGTTAGGCTTTGAGGAGTCAGGAGGTGAGTTACTCGCCACAGTATTCCTAACTTCTGGCTTGGTCTTTTAGCCACTGTGTTAATGTGGTGAGTCCAGTTGAGTTTCTCATCAATGATAATCCCCAGGATGTTGATAGTGGGGGATTCAGTGATGGTAACACCATTGAACGTCAAGATATGGTGGTTAAATTGTCTCTTATTGGTGATGATCATCGCCTGGCACTTGTGTAGCATGAATAGGTTTGTGATATTTGAAACTGCAACTGCATCAAAGAATTTCATTACACAGTTTAATAAACTTTATTCTGCGCTCATTGAAATAGAGCAAGAAGATGAACTTCCTTTCTTTGATGAATTAGTTCAGAAATCTAAAAATAAGTTTCAACTACTGTCTACCAAAAGTTGATTTTTACCGGTCAGTAGACATATAGGGTTTCTTACGGTCCCACGCCTTACAGGATCAATCTTACTGGCAACCTCATGAGTAAGACTCTGGTCATCTGATCACCATGTAAGCTTAATGCTACAATAGGGCATATCAAAACTATCCTGTGTAGTAATGGAACCTAATCAAATTGTCACTCACTGTATACCATGAAAACACGTAAAAGGGCCTATACCCACTACTTCTGGTCCCAAGTGATAGCTAGACTACCTCAGACTACCCTGGAAGGGGGAGGCATCTCAAAAATGTGAACAACATGTGAAGCTAGCTGTCTCAGGCTGCTGCTGTGTAGTAAAGCCATGCCTGCTTTCTCCATGAACAGAAAACTATCATCAAATGAAGAAGATATTTCGCCTGCCAAAAGTAATGAGTAAAATGAGGTACAGTGTCAATATAACATAATTTGTGTGGTAGGCAAAGCATCTGCATTACCAAGCCATTATTTATTTTCCTATTCATTTGTTTGCTAACTCTAGACTCAACTATTTCAACAGAGTCCTTCCACAACCATGAGTAAATTCGACAAAGTCATCCAAAGTTCCTATGGCTGAACTCACACCAAGTTATGTATGCACTATTCCCATATGCTTTGTGATCAACATGGATTCCTGCATAAGCAGCACCTCAATTTAAAATCATCCTCATTTACAAATTCCTCCATAGCCCTCCCTAACTTTGTAATCTCTTTCTGCCCCACAACCAATGATTCTAGCCTCTTTAGCATCCCCAGTGATAATCACTCTCCATTTGTAGTTGTGCTTTCAACTGTCAAATGACTAAACCTTAGAATGCTCTCCCTAGGTTTCTCTGCCTCTCCACCTCTCTTTCTCCCTTGAAGGCGTTCCTTAGTACCTACAATTTAAATTAAGGTTATGTTTGCTGCCCTAATCTCTCGCCAAAATTGTTTATCTGTACCTCAGGACATAAATACAAGTTCTCATTATTCCTGGTGTTGGACAATCAAACTGTGAAAACACAGAGTTCCAATTATTTTTATAGGTATTTAAGCACTCAAAAATAATCATTGCAAAGTCTTAACAGTTATTTGCTTTTGTTTTATAACACCAAATCTCTCCTGTAACTTCTGAATTTTAATAACATAACAAAAAATGGAAAGATCTTGATAGCTATAATATGTTGCTGCAATTGTCTCTTGTCGACTATAAAAGTAGACTGCACCAAGGTGACTGTAATGTTTCTCTGACTCGTAGTAAATTAATGACTTAACACTATTGTTATATTGAAAAAGGTTATTTTGACATTAACTCATATCTCTCATTTGGCTGTTCCATGAGGCATTTCTTATTCATTCTCATAGATCACAGGGGAGGTGTTTTAACCCATATAAACTGCAACAACTCGCATTTATATTGTGCTTTTAATATAGTTAAACATTCATCAGTCACAAATAGTGACTGACCAAGAGGACTGTCACTTGAACATTGTGAAAAGGACAGCTCCATAATCTCTTCAATTTATCATTTTGTTTCTCAGTGAAGACTTACTGAGACTCATCTAATGTGAATTAGTGATTGCTGATGCCAGTCGGACTTAAAAGTTGAAGCAGGATTTGTCGGTCACAGTTCACATTGTGATATATTCTGTGTCCAGGTTTGATTTGTGCTCTCCCAAATCACTTTTTGCTTTCAAAGTACCTCTTTTCTGAAAGAAAACAAGACATCCCATCTCTGAGGGGATAAAATAATATTAGATCATATTACTTTGCAGCTGTTACTGTATGTTTATTTATACCACATTTGATGATGAGCTCTCTGTTGATTTTTGTTGTTTTATGGAGGTGGCATCACATTTGAGAACAGATGCCTTTTTGCAGAAAAAAACGTTACCAATGGTGCACTGGAGGCATTCCATAAAACATGCTATCAATCTGATTCCTGTTTAAACTTATATTAATAATATTTTTGGGTTTTTTTTGTTTTAATTATTTATCTAATGTGATGATGAGTAAACATGGAACACATGCAATGAATGTATGAATGAAATACTGTCACACTTGACTTGCCAAACCAAATCATTCAGCAGAAAAAAATTGTACTGTTCAAATCTTTATCATCATCTTCTACAATATAAATGCCTATCCTCTGAATGGATAATTCCACCTTACTGCCAATGGTATCAGAGCAGCTCTGATGAAAAGTCACTAGTCTCATAAAGTTATCTTGCTGTCTCTTCACAGATGCTGCCTGACCTGCTGTGATCTCCAGCATTATTTTGCTTTCAGTACAGATTCCAGCATCTGCAGTAACTTGTTCCTTATAAAGGCATGTGTGATTATCGCCTCAACCACACCAGGGGAAAGCAAACTCTATATTTTCAAATAAACATCCCGGTCTTTGGGAAACCACCACGGCTGACAATATATTGTATATACAAAGACATTTTCAGTCTTTGCAGTTGGAGAAAAGGAATCCTTTTCATACAAGGGTTACCTTGTAGTCAAGTACAATCAGGAAAGGTTAAACCTAAAGGAAAACCCACAGTGTTGCAGTTTTCATGAACTGTTCTGCATCAGGCAACTTTAAAATGTAAGTTAACAAGGTGT
>JAHRHZ010000038.1:14941811-14974930 GCA_024137785.1 Ginglymostoma cirratum | reverse complement strand
AGGCTGAAACGTCAGCCTTCCTGCTCCTCTGATGCTGCTTGGCCTGCTGTGTTCATCCAGCTTAACACCTTGTTATCTCAGATTCTCCAGCATCTGCAGTTCCTACTATCTCTGAAACAACTTTAAAATATAAACAGGTATGACTGAATTTTTCATGTTTAGTTCATGCAGCTGCAAGATCCTTCTGGCTCTGAGGGATTTGATAAATACTCAAGTGATTTTTTGCTCAAGTTACAGGCAGAAAGCCATGCGGCAGCATTGCCTGAGCGAGCTGTTATAGAGTGTGTGGGTCAACGCTGACAGATGATTTTGGTTTTGCTGATTGTTTAAAAGGAAGCTGCATAGCTTGTCCTATCATCCTCATTGAATGCAGTTCATCCGTCTCATTGAGATGACATGCTCTTTCTGATGAGTGTGTAGCAAATGAGGACAGAAAGAATCAACAATCAGTGGGAAGGAAAAATGTGCAGATCATATCAGGCAGAATAAGCGAAGAATAAAATAACACATTAAAACCTCCAACTGCCTGAAGTGCAGCAGCATGACAACAGAAAAAGTTTGAATGCACAGGGGACAAAAGCAGGATCAGCAGTTGCCTTCACTTATCCTCCATTAGTAGGTTCAGTGGGATGGTCTCTGGATGACAGACAGCAAGATTATTGGAATATTCAAACAGTTCAGCCAGAGGACAATGATATGACAAATGTGTGTAAGGTGAATGCTGTCACTGCATAATCAAAAAATGATATCATTTCAGGTAGGTCATCTTCACCTACAGTAAAACACCGACACAGCCCTTGTAGAAACATGACTGACAAAATGAGAGCTCCACTAGGTGCAACTAACCACATGTACATATGTGTTCCTACATATCTGGTTCATGTATCTTTGTGTGTGTGGCTCTCTGGATAGAATCTTGTGCTGCTCCTGGGGACAGGAAGAGAAGTAGATGGGGAAATATAATTGAACGTGTAGCAAATTTGAAAATCCCGATATAGGATGATGTTTTCAAATTACTTTCTTTGAACTTCAGAGGCATATCAATTTTTCCATGTATTTACATTTCATGCTTGCTTTTTCAATGGAAAGCTCATAAGAATAATGTTCCTGTTCCCAACTAACAAGCCACAAATACAAGCCAAAGTTGGGTTTTTGAACATAAGTGGTGTAACACAATTAAGCTCCTTAGAGAGTACTGAGGAACAAAGAAATCTTGGTGCACATGTCCATAGATCCCTGAAGGTGTCAGCACAGGTAGACAGGGTGGTGAAGAAGGCATACGGGATGCTTGCCTTTACTAGCTAATAAAGAATATAAGAGCACGGAAGTCTTGTTAAAACTTTATAAATCATGGGTTAGGCCATAGATGGAATACTCTGTGCAGTTCTGGTCGCCACGTCCTTGGAAGGACATGATTGCACTAGGGAGGTTGTAGAGGAGATTCACCTGGATGTTGCCTGGGATGAAATGTCTCAGTAATGAGGGGAGACTGGGTAGGCTGGGGGTATGGGATCTAATTGAGCTGTACAAAACGATGAGAGAGGCATAGACAAATAGATCAAGAGAATTTCTTCCCCATTGCAGATGTGCCTAAGACCACAGGGCGTAGGTTTAAGGTGAAGAGTAAGTGGCTTAGAGGAGATCTGAGAAAGAAAAATTCACTCAGACTGCAAAAAAACAGAATGTGCTCTCTGAAAGGATGATGAAGGCAGGTACTTATGCAATATTTGAGAGGCATCTGAATAAATACTTAAAATATGAGGGCATAGTAGGCTGTGGACCAAGTGCAGGTAAATGGGAATTGTGTAGTTCAATGTTTATTGGTCAGCATAGACATTGTGGGCCAAAGAGCCTGCTTCAATGCTGCATGGCTCTTTGACTCAGCACCTACATTGAATACAGGGCCCTTAAATTTCTAAACACTCTACCTGATGGATTTACATGGGAGCTAAATTAAGATCAGACGATGTAAGAGCTTAAGCAGGCAGTTCCCTTCCTAATTAAAAATCTGCCTATGTTAGCTTTGAATATATTTAATGACTCAGTCACTACAGCCCTCTGTGGCAAAGAATTCCACAATTTTACAATCTCTGAGAGAGGAAATTCTTCATCATTTCTGTTTTGACAGCAAGACCCCTTCATCAGTGATTATGCCTTCTGGTCCTAGACTTTCCCACAAGGGGTAACAACCTTTCTGCATCTACCCTGACAAGTCCTCTAAGAATCATGTAAGTTTCAGTAAGGTCACATCTCATTCTTCTAAACACCAATGAGTATAGGCCCAACTTACTCCATCTCTCCTCATAAGGCAGTCGCTCCAACCTGGGATCAGCTTAGTGAACATTCTTTTAACAGCGTCCAATACCAGTGTACCTTTCCTTAGATAACAACCCAAAACTGTTCACATTATTCCAGCTGTGGACTGTCCATATGCCTTGCGTAGGTCTAGAAAAGTGTCCCAACTCTTAAAGCCCATTCCCTTTGTAATAATGGCCCACATTCCATTTTACTTCCCTATTACCTAGCCTTTTACCCTGTAAGCTAGCTTTTTGAGGTTTATTCATTCTCAAATCCCTCTGTGCAGTAGCCTTTTGCAATCATCTTCCATTCAAGTAATATTCAGCTCTTCTATTCTTCCTGCCAAAGTGCATAACCTCACATTTTATTCTATTTACCAAGTCAAATGGAGGCAGGGTCTGGGGTTATTTGAGAGGTGGTGGAGGGGCAGGGCCTGTCAGTTGTATAGCTACCCAGGACGGTTTTAATGTGTCTAACATTTCCTGGGCAACTATCCAACCTAAGTACATTAGAACATTTAGAGGCTCCAACTCTAACTCAGACTCAGGAACTTTGTTTTTGAGGGTCCACGAGAACTGTCCTTCAAAGTTCAAAGTTGCTGGATAATACCTGCGGAGTCAATGTGGCAGGAAGTCTGAGGGGACTTGTCATGTATCTTGGAGTGCATGTCCAGCCTCTGATGGTCTGGAAATGCAGATCTGGACCATTATCCCACATAGAAAAGGAAATATGTACTTGACCAAAAAAAAATGATCTTGCATATTGAGGAGGGCATGTCAAAGTCCTCTGAAGTCGAACATGAAAGGGTTAGAGTTACTATAAATAAAGCTAGTTTTGTATTAGCTGCCCAGGCCTAATGCACAATTTAGCGCAGGCCTGGAGCATGAAGGTCACTCATGTCACATCGTGTTTTTTAGGTGAAGTAATTTCACTAAATCACAGATTTTTTTTATTATATTTTTCCTCTTATCTCACCAGTGGTTTCATCTCTGCTGACATGAAGGCTTTGCAATTGTAGCGTGGCCTTGGGTTAGAGTGCAGCTGCTAAAGAAAGCAAACCAATGATGGCTCCCTTCCCCCCCCAGTCAACCGTTTCATCTGCTGAAACATTTCCCCTGCCTGACAGCGAACATGCACGCATATCACTTTCAGAGCACTGACTGAAGCGAAGGTGGGTTGGGAACCATGAACCGTGTAAAGGAATTAGCATGCTGCATTATCAGTATCTATTTCAAACACTTCAGTGCATTATTTCACTCCTCAGCTCTCTCTTTACATTCTGTTAATTATTCATTTTAAATGCCTTGATTTGATGAAATTCCCTGGTGCCTTTGTTCAACACACGAAGCTGGTGCTGGGTCATGTAGCTCATCAGGTCTGACCCAAACAAGGCTCTGCCATGGCCTTGAGGATCTCAGATGCTCTTTGATTTCATTCCTTCACAAAAGAATGCTCTGTTTCACTTTTTCAGAGTATCCAAACTTCTGCATTTGTTTTTCTTTATTTTCATTCATTCACGAGAAATACGTTTCACTGCATGACCAAGCTGGCATTTATTACCCACGTCTAATGACCCTCAAGAAGTGGTCATGAGCTGCTTTATTAACCTGCTCCAGACTATGATTGGGAGAGACAGTGGCTTACACCACAAGGCATTTCATGTGTGATCGTCTTTCTCTGTCTCATTGTTTTTAATCACTCACATTTATATAGCACCTTTAACATAGCAACCTACCCCAGGGCCCTCCACAGTATTGTTTTCAGACAAAGTTTGATAACGTGCCACTTAAAAAGCAAATGGGCCAGTTGACTGAAAGCTTTGCAAAGACGTAGTTTTTAAGGAACATCTTAAAGATAGGGACAGACAAGGGGAATCAGAGTGGTTAAGGGAAAGAATGCCAGGGCTTTATTCCAATGGTGGAATAGAGCAAATCAGGGAATGCACATGAGGCTAGCATTGGAGGAATGCAGGATTCTCAAGGACTTGTAGTAATGAAGTAAATTACAGGAAGACTGGAGAGTAATATCATGAAGAGATTTGAAAAGACATGATTAAGAATATTAAATCAGAAATTTTGCCACATTAGGTGCCAATGTAGGGCAGGAAGCAGGAGGGTGATGGATAAACATAACTTAGTATATGGTCAGATAAGGACAGCAGAAATCAAGCGAGATGAGGAGTGGGGATGGGTGGTAGATGAGAAGTCAACAAAGAAAGCACTCATTCACATCCAGAGAGGGCAGAGCCTAATCGGGTCTGAGCGACATGAGTTATGGTAAGATATGTGGCAACACCATGTGAGAATCTAGTGAGGCCTAACTTGATGTCAAGAGCAACTCACTCCATCTTCTATTCATTTGCTGAGTTTAGAGGTGAGTTTTGCACTAGACAGCAGCAAGAGCGCCAATTAATGGGGAACAAACTAGACGTTGAGAACAATTAATGTTGAACAAACTATATGCTGAGAATTCTCGACATGGAATCAGAGCTGGTGACTTCAGCTCATCACTGGCTGCAAACAGCCTCCATGTACACCCTTTCTATAAACATTGGCATCCATCTAACACCTCATAACCATCATGGCACCTCCAATTCACTTGCAGGCTGCTTAAGAAGCATAGGCTGGCATTGCAGGGTCAGGAGCTAGCTTTGAAAAGCTGCTACTTTGAAAAGCTCATGGATTAGAGCAGGCTGCATTTCAGGACCGTTTGTTTGCTGTTTTAACACTTGCTTACTTAATGCCTACCTGCTCACAGCATCCATACCTTACCTTGCCTTGCGATGCAGTGCCACAGCAGTTCAGACAACATTATTTCACAGCCAGTGTACAAAACTATCAATACTGCCATGTTGTTTTGTGGTTTTGCAAAGGCTCATGAAACTTCAGTCAGGGAGCTGCATGGAGGGCAGGGTCTGATCAGTCATATCTAGGGCCAGCTCAATGAAGACACTCAGAGTTAGGGACAAATGTAGTCTTAAGGATTGGTCCATTGATCACTCAGGAAGGTGCAAGAGGAGCCTATAGGTGCGGCAAGAGGGGAATCACAGCTATGAAGGTTGGGAGTGGGGAAATCAAGGCCAGAGGGGTAAAGCAGAGGCACTTGTAGAGGCGGGGGTTGGAGGCTACAATAAGCTTTGGGAAAAGGCTCTCGGCAGTGACCACCATCATGGACTCCACATGAGGAGGATGGGAAACATTAAAATCTAATGTCAGGGGTCAGAGATTCAGTTGGATGGAAAGATCTATCCAGTGATGAGCTGTCTAGTGGGTCTCATAGGAGAGCTGGGTTAGTGCGAGGTAAAATGAGACACGGAGGCTCGGGGTCTGGTATTAGGCAATATGGCAATCAGATGGAGCCCAGTGCTATTGGTCTCCACCACAAGCTGCATTCCTTGACAGCAATTGCCATTCTCTCGATGAGAAATACAACTGGAAAATAGCTGGGCCAGAACCTAGGGTGGACAGAGTCAGTGTCAGTCCAATGAACAAAAATTGCTGGATCCATGCTCGGACAAGGGGCAAACACACGATGTAGGTGTTTGCAACTTAAATGTCATGTTTGCGATGGATATAGAATGAAGGTGCTTGGGGTCAAATACTGGAGAAAGGTGATTTTCAACATGGCTTTGGTGCTTGCAAATTGAACATTAGCATCTCTACTGAAGCTGAAGTCAGCAGCAATAACTTAAAAGGAAGCCACGATGTTGTCCAGAAATGTCCCATTACTTGTGCAACTTCCAAGGGTACTGTAGGCGGCAGAGAACATCACTTCATCATCTGTCATTTAAGTTTAACAAGGGTCTGTACTGAATGCAATGAGAAGTTGAATGGTTGATGTGGGTCTGGGATGGGAAAGGAGTAAGAGCAGAGCAAGCACTCCATTTTGGATGTAAGGTGTGGCCCATTCAGCCACGTGGCTCCTTCACCAAATTGCTGCCCATGAAAAAGCTGAAACTGAATGGATGATGGAGACATGGCCCTTGGTGTCAAGGCACTCCAAGTGTCATTGTATAGAGGAACATGTGGAATCCTCATCTGCAGGATATGCCATCACTGACTCTTCTGAGACCCAAGAACTTCTTTTGCACATTGTGTTCACAAAGTAGGTCATTTCCACTGTCAGTCCTGTGCCCTGCCACTGGTGGATGTAGGTCACTATGACTGCTTTCCAAATAGATGTAGGAGGACCAGGGATGGCTAAAAGACCAGGAGCAGCAGCAGGCCACAGCAGATGATGAGAAGAATCCATCTCAGAGAGAGGTCGCAACTGCAGAATCCTTTAGGATGCTTGAAATCAACAGGAGGACAAGAGATTTCGGACTCTGACTCCATTTCCTTTGGATAAGAGAGGCACGGTGCTGATATAGGCTCTAGATGTCCAGGACACCATGAGAGAACTATGCTGGCTGCTAGACCGAGACCTGAGGACTGCAAAACCATCCTCCACTAGTGGTTGTGAAGGTGAAGGAAAAAGGGAAGCATACGACAAGTCTAGGCAGCTACAAACTGATGAAGCCCTGGAGGATTACAGAGAAATTAGGAAGGAACTTAAATGCACAATTAGGAAAGGCAAAAAGGGGTGATGAAATGTCTTTAGCAAACAGGGTCAAGGAGAATCCCAAGGCTTTTTACGCATATGTTAGGAGAAAGAGGGTAACAAGGGAAAGAATAGGCCCACTCAAAGACTAAGGAGGGAGGTCATACATAGACCCACAGGAATTGGGGGAGATCCTGAAGAGTACTTTCTATCAGTTTTCACCAAGGAAAAGGACATGACTAATGTTGAGGTCAGGGATGAGTGTGTGAATATTCTAGAGAATGTGAACATATTGAACAAGGAAGTTTTGGGAATCCTAAATTGCATTAAGATAGACAAGTCCCCAGGACCAGATGGGATCTACCCCAGGTTACTCAGAGAGGCAAGGGAGGAAATAGCTGGGGTTTTGGCAGATATCTTCACATCCTCATTGACCACAGGTGAAGTTCCAAAGGACTGGAGATTAGCAAAATTTTGTTCCCTTGTTTATGAAAGGGTGCAGGGATAATCCAGGAAACTATAGGCTCGTGAGCTTGACATCTGTAGTGGGGAAGCTTTGGAGAAGACACTGAGGGACAAGATATATGCACAGTTGGAGGAAAATGGACTAGTTAGTGACAGGCAGCACGGTTTTGTCCAGGGAAGGTCATGTCTCACCAACCTGATTCAATTTTTTGAAGAGGTAACAAGGATAATTGATGAGGAAAGGGCTGTGGATGTAGTTTATATGGACTTTAGTAAGGCATTTGATAAAGTCCTACATGGCAGGTTGGTACAAAAACTAAAATCAGAAGCGATTTGGGGTGGCCTTGCCAAATGGATAGAAAACTGGCTTGTTCATAGAATACAAAGGGTAGTGGTGGAAGGATGTTTTTCAGAATGGAGACCTGTAACTAGTGGTGTTCCACAGGGATCAGTCTTAAGTTCTTTGTTGTATGCTATATATATAAATGATCTGGAGGAAAATGTGGGTGGTCTGATAAGCAAGTTTGCTGATGACATGAAGATTAGTGGAGTTGCTGATACTGCCAACGATTGTGAAAGTATACAACAGGATATAGATAGATTGGTGACTCGGGCACAGAAATGGCAGATGGAGTTTAATCCATCCAGACAAATGCGAGATGGTGCATTTTGGAGGATCAACTTTAGGTGTGAATTATATTGTGAATGGCAGAATCCTGAGGAACACTAACATTCAAATGGATCTGCGTGTGCAGGTCCATAGTTCCCTGAAAGTGGCAATACAGGTAGCCAAAGTGATTAAGAAGGCATATGGCATGCTTGCCTTCATCGCCCGGGGAATGGAGTACAAGAGTTGGCAAAACATGTTGCAGCTATATAAAACCCATATTAGGCCACATAAGGAGTATTATGTGCAGTTTCAGTCACCACACTACCAGAAGAATGTGGAAGCTTTGGGGAGAGTGCAGAGATGGTTCACCAGGATGCTGCCTGGGCTCCAAGGCATTGACTACAAGGCAAGGTTAAAAGGTCTAGGATTGTTTTCACTGGAAAGTCGGCGGCTGAGAGGAGACCTGATAGAGGTCTACAAAATTATGAGAGGTGCAGATAGGGTGGATAGTCAGAGGCTTTTTCCCAGGGTTGAAGTTTCAGTTACAAGGGGGCACAGGTTCAAGGTCAGAGGGGGAAAGTTTAAGGGAGTTTGAGGGAAGTTTTTCACAAGGAGACTGGTAGCAGCCTGGAATGCACTACCAGAAGAGGTGATGGAAGCGGGCACATTGAAGACATTTAAGAGGCACCTAGATGGGTACGTGAATAGGGAGGGAATAGAGGGATACGGATCGGAAAATGGCAGGTTTGCTTTTAGGTTAATTAGGGCATGATGGTCGTCACAGGCTTGGTGGGCCGAAGGGCCTGTTCCTGTGCTGTACTTTTTCATTTGATCATTTTCATTTTCACTTTGATCTTCTAACACTACCAGCTTCTTCCAGGGGGCTACTGGTGAACTGAGTGGGATCTGTCAGTCATGCAGGCATAAACACATCTGGATAGTGACTGATACCAAGATCACACCAGCTCTTTTTGATGTCCCATGACAAGCTCAGTGCTCCAGCCTGGGCAGTTGGATTGAGGAACACTGCTGGCATCTCCCAGGTGCATGGTGCCATCGCCTGCTCACACATGGAACATAGAGGGGCAAATCACAACACTGTAGAATTCATCAACAGAGAGAGATTCCATTCAAACTGTGTTCCAGTCAGCTGTGATCACTGTTACCGCTTCCCAGAGGTGTCTGCCCATGACCTGCCAAGATTATTACATTCTGGAGCACTTCCTTTTACCTGCTGTACTTGAGGGTCTAGGTGCCTTACAAGGCTAGTTATTGGGGACAAGGGCTATCTACTGTGACCATGGTTCATGATACCTATGCACAACCCCTGCTACCAATCCAATTTTGATGAACATGCCTTCAACTGCCTCTTTACTCCTCAATTAGGTTACCTTAAAACCTACCCCTTTGACCAAGTTTTGGTCACCCATCCCAACAATGCTTTTTGTAGTTCAGTGTCAGAATTTATATGACAACATTCCTGTAAAGCAGCGTGGGATGCTTTACTCCATTAAAGTGCTATGTAAATGCAAAACATTGTTGTTGTTATTACATGGCCAGTCTGGAGGTAAGAAAAGTACAGATCAAGGCAGGGTTGGAGACAAGATATTTTACCTAATGTATGCCTCTGTCTTGGTGTATTTAAATTTGCTCTTGTTGACTCTTCACTCATTCCTATAAAGTATCTTATTCTCTCTCTCTCTCTCTCATTTGCTTTCTGTTACAGCTAAAGTTGAAAATCCCCACTAGTTGTTCCACAGTGTGCTCAGATGGTTCTCTGAATTCAGTTTCTTTGCATTCAATCCAAATTTAGACCACAAATAAAAATACAGAGGCTACTGGGCCCAAAATTTGCAAAATAAGATTTCAACCCACTCGTGGCCAGAAAAATATGTAAGTCAAAAATAATTAGCTTGGCAGGTTAGATTAGAGAAAAAAAAAATCAGCAAAAGGTTGCGAACCAAGTGAATAAGTAACCCATTCCTCTTTAATTGACCACTCACTCAGTTTTTTTTACAGGCAGCTAGGGCTAAAATCGACCCAATATCACATTTTTTATAGTGTCAAATTGTCCTTACTTTCTGATGAGACAGCAAAAGGCTTAAATTTCACAGTCAATGGGAAATTGAGTTGAACCTGGCAGAGATTTCCAAGGTTGCATTGCAGATGGCTAACCACATTCACCGAGACGTCATGGCCTGAAGTAGTTGAGCTTCTGTTTTCGTTGCAAAGACTGTAGAAATCACATTACGTGATTAATTCTTGCCAGTCACAATTTAGCAATCCTTGTGTTGAGGTAGGCAGCAAAATGTGGGGCAGCTGCTGTACAGGCCCTTCTGCCATAATACACTGAGGGACAGGAACCAATGTAAAATCCCTTGGGATACACGCACCAGTGAATATTTGGCATGAATATTGTATTATTGAAGGAATATTGTAAATACAACCTGCAAATGAGAGTGTGGTGAGGCACCTCAGGGTGTCAGGTACAGTACTGAACTAAATTGATCTGTCTTGCACCTTATATAATGTCAGATCTGAACTGTTATTTAATATACTTTTTACAAGTCTTTGGACAAAAAAGCACATTAGGATTCCTGTATCCTGCAGAATGCTCAAAGAGCAGATCATAAAAAATGAAGTAACCATCATCCCACTCTCTCAACAGAGACAGATAACTGGTTGTGATACACCAAGGGTCACCACACCAAGCAAGGGACAATGTTCATGGCGACTACAGGCAGTATGGGAATTGAAACTGTGCTGTTCACATCACTGTATATTAACAGGCTTCCTGTCCAGCCTATTGAGCTAGCCGATCCCCAGAGTGGATCAAGGGAGTCGATATTAATTTACATACCTGACCATATCAGGCAGCGTGGGGTTCAGGAGAGGCATTTAACTGTTGTTTTCCAGCACAACTCTGACAGACTGCAATTTTAAACTACGGACAGACAGAACATCTGCTTGATGCTGGTTCAGCCTTATTTTGCTACTTTAATCTGAGAATGGGAAATGGGGACAAAACCTACAAAAGTTTTTAAAGTTTTTTTCTCAGCCAGGAGCAACAGGATCCTCCTGCCCAAGCTAGGAATCCTCCTCTTCCTCCTCTGACTGAGTTTCCTGTTACAATGGTCTCCTGACTCCTGATTTTAACAGCTCTTAAAACTAGCTGTGTTTCCCTGCTGTATGAGCTTGCCATTCATTTACCAAACTGTGTTTCTGCCAAGAAGTTAAAATCGAGCCAGAACTGACAGAGCACCATTGGGAACCATTTTATGCCCAGATACTAAGGTGGAAGTGGTGTGCATGGCGTTTGAACTGATATCAACTTCAAAGATGGTCTTGTACTCTGTGTTAATTGAGCAAATATTTTAACTTCTTGAGATAGCTGACATTTGCTTCATTTCTATGCTTCAATCAAAAATTCAATCAAGTCCAAACAAGCAGAGAGACTGAGCCAGTTAGGCAGCGAGAAGTAAGTCCCAGATAACAAGGCGTGGGGCTGGATGAACACAGCAGGCCAAGCAGCATCATAGGAGCAGGAAAGCTTGACGTTTCGGGCCTAGACCCTTCATCAGAAATGGGGGAGGGGAAGAGGGTTCTGAAATAAATAGGGAGAGAGGGGGAGGCGGATAGAGGATGGATAGAGGAGAGGATAGGTGGAGAGGAGGCAGACATGTCGAAGAGGCAGGGATGGAGCCAGTAAAGGTGAGTGTAGGTAGGGGGGTAGGGAGGAGATAGATCAGTCCAGGGAGGATGGACAGGTCAAGGGGGCGGGATGATGTTAGTAGATAGGAGATGGGGGTGGGGCTTGAGGTGGGAGGAGGGGATTGGTGAGCGGAAAAACAGGTTAGGGAGGTGGAGATGAGCTGGGCTGGTTTTGGGATGCGGTTGGGGAGGAGAGATTTTGAAGCTTGTGAAATCCACATTGATACCATTGGGCTGCAGGGTTCCCAGGGTGAATATGATTTGCTGTTCCTGCAGCCTTCGGGTGGCATCACTGTGGCGTTGTAGGAGGCCCAGAACGGACATGTCGTCTGAGGAGTGGGAGGGGGAGTTGAAATGGCTCGCGACTGGGAGGTGCAGTTGTTTGTTGCGAACTGAGCGCAGGTGTTCTGCAAAGCGGTCCCCAAGCCTCCGCTTGGTTTCCCCGATGTAGAGGAAGCCACAACGGGTACAGCGGATGCAGTATACCACATTGGCAGATGTGCAGGTGAACATCTGCCTGATGTGGAAAGTCTTCTTGGGGCCTGGGATTGGAGTGAGGGAGGAGGTGTGGGGGCAGGTGTAGCACTTCCTGCGGTTGCAGGGAAAAGTGCCGGGTGTGGTGGGGCTGGAGGGAAGTCCTCTTTTTCCACTTAAAGAAAGCGTTGAGGGCAAATACAAATGAATTCTCCTGCTGGCATCTATTTCACACAGCCCACAAACAGCCTATCGGGGTTTGCTGAGAGAGCACAGTACCTGCTGACCAATGACTGGGATAGCTCAGCTCCATTCCTACCAGTTGCTTTTCCAGTTTCAGGCAATCAGGCAGTATTTGTCCCAATTAGTCAGTGATTGACTTTCAAAGGAAGACTTTCCAAGGTCGTGCTGTCAAGTGAGAGCCCGGACTGCCTGCCTGTCTAGAAATTATGGCACACTGCTCACAATTTGCTACCACTTGAGTTTAACAATCAATGCTTCCTTCAAGCCCGAGTCCAAGCTCGGATTGTGGGATTGGTGCACTTACTGCAGGATTTAAATACAATTCATGCGCAACATTCGTTGTCTGAGGACTTTGGATGAATTCTGCATTTTTAAAATTATTTTCATGCAGATTCCACGCTCAGGACTGCTACCTATCACTACAAGGGAGGAGTCTTAGAGATATACAGCATGAAAACAGACCCGTCGGTCCAACGCATCCATGCCGATCAGATATCCCAAATAAGTCTAGTCCCACTTGCCAGCATTTGGCCATATCCCTCTAAACCCTTCCTATTCATATACCCATCCAAATGCCTTTTAAATATTGCACATGTGCCAGTCTCCACCACTTCCTCTGGCAGCTCATTCCATACATGCACCACCCTCTTCATGAAAATGTTGCTTCTTAGATCCCTTTTAAATCCTTCCCGTCTCAGTTTAAACCTATGCCATTCAGTTTTGGACTCTCCCACCCGGGAAAAAGATCTTGTCTTTTTACCTTGTCAACGCCCCTCATGATTTTATCAACCCTTATAAGGTCACCCCTCAGCCTGCGATGCTCCAGGGACAATAGCCCCAGCCTATTCAGCCTCTCCTTATAGCTCAAAGCTTCCAACCCTGGCAACAATCTTATAAATCTTTTCTGAATCCTTTCCAGTTTCACAGTGTCTGAGGGAGACCAGAACTGTACGCAGCATTCCAACAACGTCCTGTACAGCCGCAACATGACCCCCCAACCCCTGTACTCGATGCACTGGCCAATAAAGGCGAGTATACCAAACACCTTCCTCACTACCCTGTCTACCTGCAACTCCACTTTCAAGAAACTACGCTCCCCAGGACCTTACCATTAAGTGTATAAGTCCTGCCCTGATTTGCCTTTCCTCACACTTGCAGCACCTCACATTTATCTAAATTAAACTCCATCTGCCACTCGTCAGCCCATTGGTCCATCTGATCAAAGTCCTGAGGTAACCTTCATTGCTGTCCACTACACTCCAATTACGTGTCATCTGCAAATTTACTAATCATACCTCCTATGTTCACATTCAAATCATTTACATGAACGACAAAAGCTGTGTTCCCAGCACTGATCCTCGTGGCACACCGCTGATCACAGGCCTCCATTCTGAAAAACAAACTTCCGCCACCCTCTATCTTCTACTTTTGAGCCAGTTCTGTATCCAAGTAGCTAATTCTCCCTCTATTCTGTGTTATTTAACTTTGCTAATCAGTTTACCAGGAGGAACCTTGTCGAATACCTTAAAGTCCATACAGATCATATCCACTCTCTGCCCTCATCAATCCTCTTTGTTACTTCAAAAAACTGTCAAGATAGTGAAATTTGATTTCCCATGCACAATGACATTTTGACTATTTCTAATCAGTCCTTGCCTTTCTAAGTACATGTAAGCCTGTCCTTCAGGATTCCCTCCAACAACTTGCCCATCACTGACGTCAGGTTCACTCATCTATAGTTCCTTGGCTTTTCCTTACCACCTTTCTTAAATAGTGGCACCGCGTTAGCGAACCTCGGGTCTACCGGCACCTCACCTGTGGCTTTTGATGATACAAATATCTCAGCAAGGTGCCCAGCAATCACTTCCCTAACTTCCCACAGAGTTCTAGGGTACACCTGATCAGGCCCCAGGGATTTATCCATCTTTACGTATTTTAAGATGTCTAGCACCTCCTCCTCTACAATATGGACATTTTTCAAGATGTTGCCATTTATTTCCCCACATTCTCTATCTTCCATATCCTTCTCCACAGCAAACTCTGATGCAAAATACTCATTTAGTATATTCCCCATCTCCTGCAGTTCCACACATAGACAGCCTTGCTGAGCTTCATTCTCTCTCTAGTTACTCTTTTGTCCTTAATGTATTTGTAGAATCCCTTTGGATCCTTGTTAACCCTATTTGCCAAAGCTATCTGATGTCCCCTTTTTGCCCTCCTGATTTCCCTATTAAGTATACTCCTACTGTCTTTATCCTCTTCTAGGGATTAACTCGATCTCTGCTGTCTATGCCTGATATGTGTTTCCTTCTTATTCTTAACCAAGACCTCAATTTCTCTCGTCATTCAGCATTCCCTACACCTACCAGCCTTGCCCTTCACCCTAACAGGAACATACTGTCTCTGGACTCTCATTATCTCATTCTTGAAGGCTTCCCATTTTCCAGCCGTCCCCTTACCTGTGAACATCTGCTTCCCACAATCAACTTTTGGAAGTTCTTGCCTAATACCATCAAAACTGGTCTTCCTCCAATTTAGAACTTTAACTTTTTGACCTGGGCTATCCTTTTCCATCACTATTTTAAAACTAAGAGAATTATGGTCACTGGCCCCAAAGTGCTCGCCCACTGACACCTCAGTCACCTGCCCTGCCTTATTTGCTAAGAGTGGTTCAAGTTTTACAACTTTCCTAGTAGGTACATCCACATACTGCATAAGCAAATTTTCTTGTACACGCTTAACAAATTCCTCTCCATCCAATCTCTTAACACTATGGCAGTTCCAGTCTATGTTTCAAATGTTAAAATCCCCTACCATAACCACCTTAATATTCTTACAGATAACTGAGAGCTTCTAACAAATTTGTTTCTCAATTTCCTGCTGTCAATTGGGCGGGGGGGAGGGGGGTGCGGGGGGAGCGGCGTGTCTATAGTACAATCCCGATAAGGTGATCATCCCATTCTTATTTCTCAGTTCCACCCAAATAGCTTTCCTGAACGTATTCCTAGGATACCTCCCTAGGTACAGCTGTAATGTTATCCCTAAGCAAAAATGCCACTCCCACTCCTTTCTTGCCCCTCCTTTGTATCCTTCTTATGGTATTTATACCCTGGAACATTAAGCTGCCAGTCCTGTCCATCATTGAGCCATGTATCTGTAATTGCTATGTTATCCCAGTCCCATTTTCCCAACCATGACAGAAAAATGAAAGCAAAATACAGGTTTGTTACTCTTTGGACATGCACTGCTCAAACATTAATACTGTACTTAGGTTTCAGCTGCACAACTAACTAGATTTCATAGATAATAGGAACTGCAGATGCTGGAGAATCCGAGATAAGAAGGTGTAGAGCTGGATGAACACAGCAGGCCCAGCAGCATCAGAGGAGCAGGAAAGCTGACGTTTTGGGCCTAGACCCTTCTTCAGAAAGGGTCTTCTTCATTTCTTCATTTCTGAAGAAAGGTCTTGGACCGAAACATCAGCTTTCCTGCACCTCTGATGCTGCTTGGCCTGCTGTGTTCAGCCAGCTCTGCACCTTGTTATCTCAGCTAATTTCTTAAATGTCCAACTTGCTCTGAAGCTGCTATTTCTGTCCTCGATCTATCACATTGTACCAGTGAAGCTCAGCATAAGCTTAAGGAACAGCAGCTCACCTTTCACTTTTCAGCCTTCTATATTAAACGTATCAAGTTCAACAATTTCAGGCAGTAAAATCTGTGCCTTATTTCAATTCCCTTTCTTACTTTTTACTTTCAGACAATAGCACACTTGTTCCAGGGTTCTTTTGTTTTTGTTCTTGTCCCATCCCACTCCCTGTGGCCCTGGAGGACTTTTTTTTCTGTATAAAGACTGCCAAATGAAAAAATAAATTAATGCTCAAGTAAAAATTGCACCTATGATCTATCAAACAGTTATAGAACAACAATTTCAACAGTTCTACTGAGCTGTTTATAAATATTCTTGTATAAGATAATGGTTCAGAATGGGTTAAGGTTCATGTAACATTGTTTGAACACATTCTACTGAAGTCACACACAGTTTGTGGGTGAAGACAAGAGTTCTCCTCCAGCTTTCAGAGGAAGCAGATGTATCTATAACAGCTCCCTAAGGTTCCAGTAATGAAACTAAACCAAATGTAATTGTATTTATTGCTATCATGCAACAAACCTTCATGTTATCTTACTGGCAGTACCGGATCCTTGATTCGATTCCATGCAGTAGGGTGGTGAGGACTATCGTTTTCACTCCCAGTTTAGTCTGCAATGTAAAGCTACAGTTACTCCACACTCATTTGCAAAATCTGTCGAATATGCCTTTCACGTTAGAAAGCCTATTCTCCACCTCCTTCACTTTGATGGCATCAATAAAGATGAAATTCCATGTATAGGTAAATTGTTTGACAGCATTCAACTTGGTTCCCTCAATGTCAATGGACTATATTACTCTTGGGATACAGGCCAATTGCCAGACTTCAGCTTTCTTTAAACTGAGCTTTGGTGTAAACAGTTGTGCTACATCGGTAAAAACATGTTGTACATTGCAGACCTGACTGACTGCGGACTAGCAGAGTGCAGTGAGCAGTGAAAATAAATTCACGAATGAAATTTTCCTATATATTTGTGTAAGCCTGCAGGCCCCTCTGAAACTTTAAATACCATAAAACATAGGAGCAAAAATTAGGCCATTCAGCCCAATTCTGCTCTGCTCTGCCATTCAATCATGGCTGATAAGTTTCTGAACACCATTCTCCCGCTTTAGCCCTATAAACCTTGATCCCCTTGACAATCAAGAACCTATCTATCTCCGTCTTAAATATATTCAATGACCTGGCTTCCACAGCCTTCTGTAGCAGTCATTTCCATAGATGCACCACCCTCTGGCTGAAGAAGTTTCTCCTTGTCTCCGTTCTAAAAGGTCTTCCTTTTACTCTAAGGCTGTGCCCTCGGGTCCTAGTTTCTCCTACCAATGGAAACATCTTCCCAACTTCTACTCTGTCCAGGCCATTCAGTATTCAGTAAGTTTCAATTAGATCCCCCCTCATCCTTCTGAACTCCATTGAGCACAAACCCAGAGTCCTCAAACGTTCCTCATATGTTAAGCTCTTCCTTCCTGGGACCATTCCCGTGAACTTCCTCTGAACTCGCTCCAGGGCCAGTACATCTTTCCTGAGATATGGGCACCATAACTGTGCACAATACTCTAAATGTGGCCTGACCAGACCCTTATAGAACCTGAGAAGTACATCCCTGCTTGTATATTCAAGTCCTGTCAAAATAAATGTCAAAGTTGCAATTGCCTTCCTAACTACTGGCTCAACCTGCAAGTTTACCTTGAGAGAATCCTGGACAAGAACTTTGAAGTCTCTTTGCACTTCAGACTTCTGAATTTTCTCCCCATTTAGGAAATAGTCCATGCTTCTATTCTTCTTACCAAAGTGCATGACCTCACACTTTCCCACGTTCTACTCCATCTGCCACTGCTTTGCCCACTCTCCTAACCTGTCCAAATCCTTCTGCAGCCTCCCCGCATGCTCAATACTACCTCTGTCCCTCTACCTATCTTTGTATCGTCTGCAAACTTAGCCAGAATGCCCACAGTTCCTTTATCTAGATCATTAATGTATAAAATGAAAAGTTGTGGTCTCAACACTGACCCTTGCAGAACACCACTTGTCACCGGATGCCATCCTGAGAAAGACCCTTTTAACCCCACTCTCTGCTTTCTGCCAGACAGCTAATCTTCTATCCATGCTAGCACTTTGCCTCTAACACCATGGGCCCTTATCTTACTCAGCAGCCTCCTGTGCGGCACCTTGTCAAAGGCCTCCTTAAAGTCCAGGTAGATAAAATCCATTGGCTCTCCTTGGTCTACCCTGCTCATTACTTCCTCAAAGAATTCGAGCAGATTCGTCAAGCATGACCTCCCCTTGATGAAACCATGCTGACTTTGCCCTACTTTACCATACATTTCCAAATATTCAGAAATCTCATCCTTTACAATGGACTCCAAAATCTTACCCAAGACCAAGGTTAGGCTAATCAGCCTGTAATTTTCTCTCTTGTCTCACTCCCTTTTTACACAGGAGTGTCATGTTATCAATTTTCCAGTCCTCTGGGACCCTCCCTGACTTTAGCGATTCCTGAAAGATCACCACTAACACCTCCACTGTCTCTTCAGTTATCTCCTTAAGAAATCTAGGGTGTAGTCCATCTGGTCCAGATGACTTATCCACCTTCAGGCCATTCAGTTTTTCTGGCACTTTCTCCTTGGCGAAGGCCACCATACTCAGCTCTGCCCCCCGACTCTCTCAAATTTTTGGGATATTACTTGTGTCTTCTGCTGTGAGAAAGGCCTGGTTGACTCTAACTTCGAGAGTTCCCTCAACCCACCAACTTTAACTGGGCAGGGAACCTGTCTCGATGCTAAAATTAGACAGCGACCCCTTGAAAAATCTCAATTAATCACCACTCTTCCCTGCAGAATGGCTCAGATCCTGGGCAGATTGTTTCCTGAACTGAAGAAAAAAATCCAGCACAATAATTTCCATCAATACATAGCAATGACAGAATTGATAAATAAAACTAAAAACAATTTTACATCAAAGAGTGGTGTGGGAAAGAGGGTTTCCTTTTCATGGGGCACTGGCATCAGTTCTGGGACAGAACGGATCTATACCGTTGGGACATACTCCACCTGAACAGGGCCAGGTCCAGTGTTCTAAATAGGGTGGTAGACAGGACTTTAAACTAGTAAGTAGGGGGGAAGGGAGGACTGAGCGTAGAGGGAAAATAACAATTAATGTAAGGCAAAGCAGCAGGTTAGCAGGTGAGGTGGAAGATTCAACTCCATTGAAAATTAGGAAAAAAGTTAAAGGGAAGGAGAACTCAAGAGCTGTTAGTAATGGAGGTAATAGAACCCAAAAAGAAGGTGCAAAAACTGGCATAAAGGCACTTTATCTGAATGCTCGGAGCATTTGAAACAAGGTGGATGAGTTGACAGCGCAAATCATGGCAAATGAGTATGATTTAGTGGCCATTACAGAGACATGGTTACAGGATGGTCATGACCATCCTGTGCAGAGGGACTTGGGTGTCCTTGCGCATAAATCGCTAAAAGTAGGATTGCAGGTGCAGCAGGTAATTAAAAAGGCAAATGGAATTTTGTCTGCCATTGCTAGAGGGATGGAGTTTAAAAACAGCGAGGCTATGCTGCAGCTGTATAGGGTCCTGATGAGGCCACACCTGGAGTACTGTGTGCAGTTTTGGTCTCGTTACTTGAGAAGAGATATACCAGCACTGGAGGGGGTGCAGAGGAGATTCACTCAGTTGATTCCAGAGTTGAGAGGGTTGGATTATGAGGAGACACTGAGTTGACTGGGATTATACTCATTGGAATTCAGAAGAATGAGGGGAGATCTTATAGAAATATACAAGATTATGAAGAGAATAGATAAGGTGGAGGCAAGGAGGTTGTTTCCGCTAGCAGGTGAAACTAGGACTAGGGGGCATCACCTCAAAATAAAGGGAAGCAGATGTAGGACTGAGGTCTGGAGGAACTTCTTCACCCAAAGGGTTATGAATCTGTGGAATTCCCTGCTCAGTGAAGCAGTTGAAGCTACCTCGCTGATTGTTTTTAAGGCAAGGCTAGATAAATTTTTGAACAGTAAAGGAATTAAGGGTTATGGTGAGTGGGTGGGTAAGTGGAGCTGAGTCTCAAAAATATCAGCCATGATCTTATTAAATGGCGGGGCAGGCTCAAGGGGCCAGATGGACTACTCCTGCTCCTAGTTCTTATGTTCTGATGTCCTTATGTCCTTAATTCACTGACTTCCAGAACCCCATAGCACAAAGCAATCAAAGAGTGAATGTCAGGAGCAATCACGAAAACTCCCTCACTGCTTTAATGAAATACAGTAAGATACGGGACTGTAACTCTTCCGGGGTGTGCAGCAAGAGTGGGCTCAGGAGCCAGCAAATTGTGAGGGGCACTTAGGTTTCAGGCACATGAAACATTGAGCATTCAGTCTAAAAGTGCAGAGAGAACAGGAGCAGTGAGACAGAGTCTTAGAGTCATACAACACAGAAAAAGACCCTTTGGTCCAATCAATCCATGTCAACCACATTCCCAAACTAAAGTAGTCCCGCCTGTCTGCATTTAGCCCATATCCCTCCAAACATCACCTATTCATGTACTTATCCAAATGTCTTTTAAACATTCTAACTGTACCTGCATCCATCATTCCTCTGGCAATTCATTCTACACACAAACTACTCTCTGTGTAAAAAGGTTGACCTTCTTATCCTCTTTAAGTATTTCTCCCCTCACCTTAAAAATTAGCCCCCTAGTTTTGAACTCCCCACCCTAGAGAAAGATCCTTGTCATTTACCTTATCTATGCCCCTCATGATTTTATAAGCCTCAATAAGGTCACCCCTCAACCCCCTGCGCTCCAGTGAAAAACATCCCAGACTTTCCAGTCTGACTGCATACCTCAAATCTTCCATTCCCGGAAACATCCTGGTAAATCTTTTCTGAATCCTTTCCAGTTTAATAATATCCTTCCTACAACAGGGTGGCCAGAACTGTACTCCAAAAGTGGCCTCACCAACATCCTGTACAACCACAACATGACGTCCCAACTCCTACACTCAAAGATGGGGGAGGAGAGGGTGAAGGCACCCTCAGTGCAGTAAAACAGATAAATGCCTTAATGTCACTGGTGTCATTACTGTTTTTATACCAGTGCAATCATAACATTATACAGCATAAAAAGAGGCCATTTGTCCAATCAAGCCCTTGCCAGCTTAGTGATAATCAACCAATTAATCCCAAACTCCAGCTCTTTCACCATTTTCCTGTGAAAGCTCTGTGGTCCCAGGTTGTTACTGCAGCGCCCGGGGCAGCAACCTCCAATTCTAGGAGATTCCTGGACAATATCATTGTCATTGGATCTTTACTGTCCTCATGACAGGACACAAGAAGCTTTTGTTTAATGTTAGGTAGACTTTTTAACAGTGAATTAAGGTTCGAGTCACTGGACTTCATTCAAAACTCAGAATCTACACACACACACACACACAATGAAATAAACACAGTTCATATGTTTAAATAGGCTTAAAATATGTTTCACACTTCACCAGTTCCTGTCTCCAGACAGTTCCCAAACAGTTTGCTTATAGGGCTGCTTGCCTTTCTCCAGTAATGACATCGGTGCAGTAAGCACTAGGTTTCAATGTCAGCCACGATCTATAGGGCTGGGAAGTCAGGTTGAGTCCCCAGTCAATTATGAGACAGCTGTGGTCCAGGTATTGTTGACATTACAGAACTAAAATGGAAAAGCGAGTGTGAAGTAATCACTTAATGTTCGTGCTCACCAGTCTGGGAACAATGCTGACAATTAATGAGATGTTTGTGTTGGTTTACGTTTGGTAGGAAAACAGGTCAGCCAGCTCCCAGTGCAGAGGTTGACAATCACTTAATTTGCAGGTAAGCATTCCTTGAATTCAAATGTAGGCCACATCTGCAGCACGTTGAAAGAGGGGAGTGGGGTTTCCAATTCTCTAGAGAGCTCCAAATTGTCAGATGGAATGGAATATAATCGAGGATTCTGACAAAGGATTTAATCAGGAAGCTCCATTCCCGACCAGAAATGAGAAATGCAAATTAAATATTGTATTGCAAATCCTTTTCTCACTTGTTTATAAATACATTTTGCAAATGAGGGACTTCACATAACCCCTGAGAATTCATTATGCAATAACTGACTTAACAACTAATATATGGAGTCTTCAGACATGTTTGTTTTTACTGCAGAGCTGTGAAAAGAACCAAGTTTGTGAGACTGCTAATTGGTTCTTTTTAATTCATTCATCAGACCTGCTTACCTTTAATTGTCCTTGAGGCCTGGTAGTTGCCTCCTTAAAATACTGCAATCTATATAGTGTGCAGGAGGGTTCTTGGAATACTCTCTCCTACCGACTTTTGTAAATACTAAATTTTATATATATAACATAGAGAAACAGGAGTAGACCATTCAGCCCCTTGAGCCTGTTCCACCATTCAATGAGATTATGGCTGATCTGTAGCCTAACTCTATATACCTACTTTTAGCCCATATCCCTTAATACCTTTGCTAAACAAATATTCATCCATCTCAGATTTAAAATTAACAACTGATCCTGCATCCACTTGTAAAAGGATGCTCCAAGCATCTGCCGCTGTTTGCTTGGAAGTGCTTGCTCATATCACTCCTGAATGATCTGGCCCTGATTCTCAGACTATACGCTCAGACTAGAATCCCCAACCAGTCAAACTGCTTTATCTTTATCCACCTTGTCTTTTCCTGTTGATATCTTGAAGTTTTTGATCATATCACCCCTAACCTTCTAAACTTGAGGGGAAAAGGCCGAATTTATATAATCTCTCCTCGAGGCTTAACCACCAAAGTCCAGATAGCATTCTAGTAATCCTACATTGTGCTCCATTCCAGGCCAATATATCCTTCTTGATGTGTGATGCCAAGATCTGGTCACTGTATTTCCAAGTGGGGTCTAACCAGGGTTTTGTACAGTTGCAATGTAAATTCTGCTTCCTTATACTCCAGTGCTCGAGATATAAAAGCTGTCATTCCATTAGCTTTCTTAATTATTTTCTGCATCTATTTGTGCCATTTTAAACATAGAAACATGGAAAATAGGTGCAGGAGTAGGCCATTTGGCCCTTCGAGCCTGCACCACTATTCAATATGATCGTGGCTGATCATGTAATTTCAGTATCCCACTCCCGCTTTCTCTCCATACTCCATGATCCCTGTAGTTGCAAGGCCTATGTCCAGCTCCATCTTGAATATTTCTAATAAAATGGCCTCATCAGCTTCCTGTGGGAGAGAATTCCATAGGTTCACAACTCTGAGTGAAGAAATTCTTCCTCATTCCAGCCCTGAATGTCTTGCCCTTTATTCTAAGACTGTGACCGCTAGTTCTGGACTTCCCCAACATTGTGAACATTCTTTCCGCATCTAGCCTCTCCAGTCCCACCAGGATTTTAAATGTTTCTATGAGATCTACCGTCATCCTTCTAAATTCCAGTGACTACAAATCCAATCGATCCAGTCTTTCTTCATATGCCAGTCTTGCCATCCCGGGAATCAGTCTGGTGAACCTTCACTGGACTTTCTCAATAGCAAGAATGTACTTCCCTAGAATTGGAGACCAAAACTGTATGCAATACTCAAGGTGTAGCCTCACCAAGGCCTTGTGTAACTGCAACAAGACATCCCTACTCCTATAAAGACCTATGAACCTAAGCCCCAAAGTCTCTTTGGACATCCACTGTAATTAGTTTCATACCATCTAGAAAGTACCCTTATCTATCCTTTGTGTCCAAAATGGATAACTGCACAGTTGTTTATATTGAACTCCATCTGCCACTGTTCTTCCCGTTTACTTAGCATAAAATTGTTGAGGGATATTGATACACTATCATCTACACTGTCTGCAATGCTGCCCAACGTTGAGTCATTAACAAATTTGGTTTTATCATTTTCTATGCCACTATCCAAATTGTTAATAAATAATGTGAATAATTGAGGCCCTAACACAGATCCTTGTGGGACACCACTAGTTACATCCTACCAGTTTAAGTACCTACCTATTAGCCCTTTTTTCTGTCACCTGCCACACAAACATTTTCCCAGCCATATCAGTAATTTGCCCCCAGTGCCATGGATTTCTATTTTAGTTAACCGTTTCTTATATGGGACTTCGTCAAATACCTTCTGGAAGCCTATATAAATAACAACCATGGACATTCTCCTACCTTAGACACCTCTTCAAAAAAATTCCATGGGAGTTGTCAGGCATAACCTACATGTCATGAATCAATGCTGTCTCTCTCTGTTTAACCAAAAAGTTTCAAGGTGTTCAGTTACACCCATCCTTGATGACAGACTGGGACAGTTACCCCACCGCAGATGCTAGGCTAATTGGTCCGTAATACCCTGGTTTTCGTCATTCTGAAAAAAACGGAGTGACATGTACAATTTTCCATTCCATAGAGACAACTTTTGTATCTAGGGATCTCTGAAAGAATAAAGCAAGGGCATGTACAACATGATCCCATAGGGATCTGTCACTCTTTAAAGCCATTTATTTCTTCATTCCCAATGTTTTACTTAAGTTAATTTTATTCAATCCCTTGTTCCCGATTCACTTCTAATTTCCTCAGTATTTCTGGCAAGCTATCCTCCTTTTTATTGTAAATGTTTGCCATTTCCCTTTGCTGTCCCTTACCTCTTTAATTGTTCACGATTATTTTTCTGTTGTCCATGGCTGTTTTTCCGTTAAGTGGAGCTTTTCCCTCACAGGGATATAAACAGGTTTATAAATAATTTAGTAAGCATCTAGAAGGCTCCATCCTGGAGTCATCTCTGAACACAGTAACAACATGGTGTAGTAGAGCCACAATGCTGTAAGCTAGGGAGCCCCAGGTTTGTAACTCAGCAACAGTAAAATAACAACAGTGTAGTTGTAGCATATCAGGGCATTGTGTAGATTAAACAGGAACTTTCAGGTTGTGGTGCACCCATGTCACTTCTGCACATGTTATTTTAAATGGTAGAGTTTAGAATGTGCCTTCAAAGTAGTCTGGTGAGTTGAAGCAGTGTACCCTGTAGATGGTACACACTGCTGTGACTGCGCCAGAGGTGGAGAGAGTGAATTTTTAAAGCAGTTGTTGGAATGCTGATCAAAGGTGCTCTTTTTTACAGGTTATGTTGAGTGTCTTGAATGTAATGGAGCTGCACTCATTCAGGCAAGTAGAAAGTATTTCATGGAGAGTGGGGGAAGGAAATGACTTACTCACCAGAGAATTCCAAGTCGCTGGTCTATTCTTATAGTTATTATATTTAAGTGGCTGGTCCAGTTAAGTTTCTGGTCAACAGTGATAACCAGGATGTTGATGGTGGGGTTTTCAGTGATGGTTATTCCATTGAACTTTAAGGACAATTGATCAGACACTCTATTTTTGTAAACAGCTATGACCTTGTACTGTATAGTACGAATGCTATTTGACAGTTTTCAGCCCAAGCGTGTAGACTATTTAATTGTTGTTGCATGTTGGCATAACTTCTTCATTCTCTGAGGAATTGCAAATGAAACAGAACATGAATTATATATTAAAAACTTTTAATTGCGTCCAGCTAGTTGGTATTAGCTGGGAATTAATTGAGCCCCCTATTTGTTAACACGGACCAAGACTTTGATTATTGAGCTTCGGAGATGTATGCTTGAACTGTGTAACTCTGAAACTAAATATAAAAATGTTTAGCTCCAGTTCAATCCTTCACCAACAAGCTTCCAGGAACAGACACTTTAATGCTGTGCAAACCCAGCAAATGCCCCACTTCTGACCCTACAATAGGTGGAAGGTTGTCGGGGTAAGGCATTGCCCTGATGAACCCCTGGAGTGATACCTGAGATTGAGATGATTGCCATTTAAGAACCACAAATATTGTACTTTCTGTCTAGGATGATACCTGCCAAAGGATAGGGTTTTCATCACAACCACTGACCTAAATTTTGCTTGGGTTCCTTGATGCCACATATGGCCAGGTGTTATCCTAAGTTAAAGGGCAAGCATTAACACCCTGTCTCTGAACCTCAGCCCTTTAGTTCCATTTGGACTTAGGCTGAAAAGATCTGGAATCAAGTGGCCCCGACAGAATCTAAATTAATAATCATCCTCCAGAATCTATCAGCATAAATCAAAACTGTTTGAAATGTGTCATTACCTCACTTGTGAATCACAACAGTGCCCTAACAGATAATGTGGTCTGCCTTCCCTCCCCATAGTGTGAACTAAAAAGAGGTTTGCTAAACAATTGTGCAAATAAAATATTCAATGGCACACTCAGGTTGATGCTTGGCTTTCAGGGGAAAGTAAATACTGCAGATAATGTCAGGCAACAAGCAAGCTGAGACTGCTCAAATTAAGCTTTTGCCATAAAGTCTTTTACTCAATATCACAGGAGGGAGAATATTGTTAATCTGAAAGTTGAAAAGAAAATAATGTGGGAAACATAAAGAGACTGGCAGCTGATGAGCTGAAAATCATAGTTGAATGTATGACATGTTGAAAGGAAGAGATAGATCCTTGCAAAGATAACAATCCAGCGACCTTCAAACAAGACCGAACTCTGCCTAATCTACATGGCTCAGTGTCATGTCTTGCATTGTATTAACCTGCTGAACATTCATGAGACTAATTAATGTCAGTAATGTAGAATCTGCAAGGTCTTGTGCTGGCACAGTAGGCAGAATTCCTATTGAGACAGACATTCTGGGTTGAAGTTCCACTCTACACTAGATGACTAAGGAAGTTGCACTTGTAATGCAAACAGACACAGTATTAACTTGTAAATCCTTCCACTTTCCACCAACGTTAGGCTGTAAGTGAGGTAGGAGAGCTTCCTGGTCAGCAAGTGAAGAGACAAATTAGAGCCACTACCATCACTATTCATAGTTGCATGGTATAACATATATATGTAAAAGTGCAAGTTGCCACGGCAACTCAGGTCTTTAGGGGGATGTCAGTTGGCTGGATAGCCAGTGTAAATTGATACCAACAGATTGAAATCAATAGCACAGGGTTCAATCCCTGTTCTGGCTTGTTTGGATTGGCATCTGCCTTTTAGTTTGTCCATGGGTGGGACCTGCCTTCAGTCAAAGAACTAAAGAAGAATAAGAATATAGAATCTATGCAAACACCATAAATAATACTGCCACCGCTCTGAACAAACAGCAGCAGCATTTGATGCACAATAACTTTCAAGGCTACAGAAATTAGGATGAAGCTGGGCAGGTTTCCTATAAAAATTTAAAATTAGGACCAGAAGGCGACCAATACAGACATGGTTTCCTTTCGTGCCAGGAATTCTACAATTCAATGGAATTTCTTCCTTTTATTCTTCTATCATACGTATATTTTTCTACTTTTTTAAAACTATGGACTGAAAAGAGAAAAAACTGTGGTTGCATGCTTTGAAAGCAAGGAATTTGACACTTTTTGTGAAATATGTTTGTGTAGGTTCCAGCAAAGTGCAAACCTACTGGAGCTGAGTTGTTGTTTACACGTGAAACTGATTGGTTAATTGACCACCGATCAGTTATCAATGACAAAGTTTTTCTGCCCACCAACAACAATGTGATTGGTTGTCAGGAAGCAAAACAGCTTAGGCTGTCAGCAAGCCAGAGAAGCGTCCCGACCCGAAACGTCAACTTTCCTGAAGCTGCCTGGCCTGCTGTGTTCTTCCAGCTCCACACTGCGTTGTCTCTGACTCCAGCATCAGCAGTTCTTACTATCTCCAAGAAACCAACAGGCCTATTTTGGTTCTTTGCAGTAAGCCACATTCAACCAGAAGAAAACCGGCTTATCTTTCCTTTGGCAGATGCTGCGGGTTGCGACTTTAAATGGGATAAGTAAGAGACCTTTATGAAGTGAACCAGCCACCCTGTGCCTCTAGTAAACCAGTGGAAGCATTCAGAAAATAGAAGGCTGAGGAAAAACCTTCTAAAATTCAACCTGGCGTGGACTGATGCAGCCCGGAGCAGGACATGCTCGGCAGTATTGCGTGGGCTGGAAAGCCCAGAGCAGGACTCTGGCAGTGGTACAGAAGCAAAGAAGAAAAGTTGAACTTTCTTTAAGTTATCTTTCTTTATTTTATTCTGTGAATGGCACTCTTGTTAAGTGCAGAAACCCAGTCCATGTTTTCCATCAACCTGTGTCTGAAAATCAGGTAGTTTGGGGATTTTGCCTATTTCTTTTAAAATCTTTAACTTTTGTGATGACTCCAGAAATAGCAGAGCTTGATTCCAGTGCACTATTCCAGTGAGTTGTGACATTATGACAGTTTATGCACAAAATTTGGCTTCATGATCCTTTTCTGTTCTAAACTAGCTAATCCCAACCAGGCGATAATGACCGGACTACAAATGCATTAGCAACCCCAGGATATGGAAGAAGAGAAACATTGCCTGATCACTATCTGGGAACTTATGAATACACAAAGTCCAAACTATGATGTTAAAGCTAGGAGATGGGAAATTTCAATGTGTATCTCTGTAAATAAATATAAAATTGTAAAAAGATTGGAACCAGTTCTTTTCCAGCAACTTCGTTTTTGTTCTATCTTTCGCCAGTTAGTTTTTTGGATTAGAACACTAAACACTGCAAGCATCATCAAATGTTTTAACTTCTGATGTCATGATAGGTGCAAGGCTATTGATGAAAGGGCGAAAAATAGTTGGGATAAGACACTGCCCTGAGGAACTCCAGTCGTGACTCCCTGGGGCTATATTTGGCTTCTAACAACTGCAACCATCTCACTTTGTACCAGAAGTTACAATATCTTAACATGGGCAGCAAACGAAGATAAGTAGATTCCATTATATAGATCATTGTGATCAGTTAGCTCAATTTAACACGGAAGAAATAAACATTTGGTAACATACATGATGGGTACTGACACCTGAAGATGCTTAATCTGAAGTTTTTAGCAAGCCTATTAAGGGCCTTCTTTTGGTGTAGTGGTAGTGTCCCTAATTCTGGAGCAGAAGGCCCTGGTTGATTAGAAAAATAGGTTAAATGCTTTTAAAAACTGACTATTTTGGAATGGGAGTACTGCTCAGAGAAGTAATATATGTTTTTGACTAGCCCAATTGTTCATTAAGTCTTGCATCCCTGTTTACATGTTCCTTTTTTGGCTATTTTTTTAAACAAATGTAGAGACGAAAATGTAGTCCAATGGAATTACAGCTGTCTCATTGGAAATTTTGCTGAATCTGATCTGGATCTCCAGTGATATCCCTTCCCATCTGAAGGTCAGATTATTACAGCATTGCCTCTTCTTGTTTTGCTCTACCATCTGAATATTTATTTACATCTGTCGTGAAACTAATTGGCCTGTGGGTTCTATTTGTTTTTTTCTTGCAGCTTTCTTTATCCTGCTTCATTCCAAGAAGTGAGTTACATGAAAGTTCCTATTGAAACTTGACTGTGGGCTCCACATAATCAGACATCTTCCCATTGTTGTCCCTCAAATGTTTCAATTTTACCATATTTTCTCTTATCTTTATTTCATCTGAAACAATTTTTTCAATAATTCTTTAACAATGAAAAACATATTCATCTTATTTGAGGCATGCTGGATGGCACGGTGGTTCAGTAGTTAGCACTGCTGCCTCACAGCCCTAGGAATCTGGGTTCAATTCCACCCTCGGGCAACTGTCTGTGTGGAGTTTACACATTGTTTGGGTGGGGTTTTCTCCAGATACCCTGGTTTCCTCCCAAGGTCCAAAGATGAGCAAATTAGGTAGACTGGCTATGCTAAATTGCCCATAGTATAAGAAATGTGCAGGAAAGATGTATTAGCCATGGAAAATGCAGGGTTACAGGGATGGAATGGGTCTGGGTGGGATGTTCTTTGGAGGATCAGTGTGGACTCAATGGGCTGAATGGCCTGCTTCCAACCACTGTTGGGATTCTATGATCATCTTTTGCTGTACTCTCTCTCTGTCTTTTCAGATGTATCTTTCTGAGAATGGTCCACATTAATATCAACTTCACTCAAACTACACTGAATGATAGCAATCAATAGACATTTTTGTCATCAATTCAACATCAGATATAGGGGACTGTTGTGCATATTTTAATAATATTTTTCTAAATAGTAATTCAGGAGCCATGTGCTTCTACTCTCAATAAAAATTGAATTAAATATTCTTTTAAATTGATTATCACATATCAAGGAAGTTATTACTGAAGTTTTCTCAACCTGTCAATCTTTTTAATGTAAGATGTTATAGCTCAGAAAATAATTCAATAAAATCCTCTATGAATGCCTATGATAGAAATTTATGGACATGGCCAACTATTCCTTGGATTCCTCTGTTTGCTGAATGAATAATTCATGATCTTTCTAGAAACTTCTCTCCATGAAAATGATGCCGTTGGAAAAGAAAACCAATATCGACTATTGTTTCCAATGCTGATGCTCTAATCTGAAGACTTCCATGTTGGCCTTTATTTCATTCAAGAATTCAACCAGTCATTTCAATGAAGTTCCAGACCTTTATACAACTCACTGATGTGTTTTTTTTTAAATATCAGACAAACAATCTGTTGCCAAGGTAAGCAACAATCCATGTCCATATCTGTAAGTAATGTTGGGAAAAGCACTTCCATTTCATTTTTTGAAGGACGACTGACAGATGTTTGGCTGTATTTACAAACATAAGAAATCAGAGCAGATTTAGGCCATTTGACCAATTGAGACTGCTCCTTCGCCCCCATGTTCTTGGCTTTGCTTGCCTGGCTCAAAGAGCAAATCATAGTGGCAAATCACTGGGATTTGATTTAATCCATCATATATAAATCTGTGGTCCATTGGATTACAAAGCAAGATCGGACTTCTTGTCAAGGTCGTTAATAGTCTTCTCAGTGTATTGAGAGCTTCCGTAACCTGTGCCATCTACATAAGTTTGACTTGAAAACATGTCTACATTTAAGTGAAAGTTATTGCTATTCAAACTAATCTCTCAGGCTTCTCACCATTGCACAGATCTTACCTTTTGTTCTTCCTCCACTTTCCCTTCCCTGCCTTTACGTGTGCCTGAAACCTGTTCCAATTTGTACCACTTCAAAAGTTCTCTCCCCACAGATGTTACTAGATCTATTGAGTATTTTCAACTCTTTCTGAAATAGCTGCACAGAGGCCAGTCACCCTTTTATTTACATGTACACAGGCTCTGACCAGCCCCTAGGATGAGAAGATTTTCTGGATCTCCTGTTTATATCTGTCAACCAGACCTCCCTGATTGGCCCACGTTAATAACCCCATCAAGGATCTCATAGTTAATAAGATCCACCTGGCCCTCATTCCAATCAGTACGACTCCAGATTGCTAACATCTGCAATATTCAGGTTGTATATTAACATTCGTGCTCATTGTTCAGGCACAATTAACCTCTGCCTGAACATGATCATTGGCTTATGTCAACATAGGGAGTTTGAATAGGATTTCTGAACTGAAAAATAAATAAAAGTTAAAATGATGTGACAGCCTACAATCAAATAAGAATCTAATGACCTGAGTGTCATGTGAGTGTGACCTGATTGTGCTGCATTACTTAGAAGCGCTGTTGAATTAGACAGCATTAGATGAAAGTACAGTGATAAAATGCAACATTATTGTTTCAATCACATACTCATTAAATGACCATATGTAATGTGAAGCTTGGTGAGAGTAAAAATATTAATTTACAACATGGACATTTGCTGAATTTAATGCTTGGTCATATGGTTTTACAATACATTTCTAAATCCCTAAATGTTACTCAGAATTAATGTTTGATTCACTTTTTTCTGATGTTTCTATTGATAGCTTCTTAACAATTTCAATAACACAGAATTTTACATGATGTGAAGGTGCTAATGCTGGACAGGGGTGGACAAAGTCAGAAGTCACATGACACCAGGTTATAGTCCAACACGATTATTTGAAATCACGAGCTTTCGGAGCGCAGCCCCTTCATCAGATGAAGAATTTTACAGCACAGAAACAGGTCCCTCAGCCTAATTTGTCCATTTCTAACCCACTTCACTTCCTCTCACTCTGTCAATGTATCAGTTTCCTTATCCCTTTGCATACTTGTATAGCTGCTCCTTAAAAGCTATTTGCCATGTGGCCATGGTCTTCATACTCTCACTGTTTGCTCATTAATGCGGTTTCAATGGAAGTGATATATTCATGATTATTTTCTACTTACAGATTTTATGTTTGAACCCTCTACATGTGAAAATAGGACCAGGAGTAGGCCAATCAGCCTGTCGAGGCTGCTGTGCCATTTAATATGATTATGGCTGATTGAAATGCCTTTTCAGTGTCTTTTATCCACACTATCCTCCATAACCATTTGCTTAATTGATAATTAGAAATCTATCAATCTCTACCATAGACGTACTCAAAGACTGAGCTCTGGGGTAAAGAATTCCAAAGGTTCACCACCCTTTAAGTAAGTTTTGGTCCTATATGTTATCCCCCTTATTTTTCAATTATGTACCCTAGTTCTAGACTTGGAAAAATCTTACCTGTAGCTACTGTTATAATCATATATTATATTTCTGGTGGTTCATCCTATGAATTGTA
Source organism: Ginglymostoma cirratum (assembly GCA_024137785.1). Lineage (NCBI taxonomy): Eukaryota > Metazoa > Chordata > Chondrichthyes > Orectolobiformes > Ginglymostomatidae > Ginglymostoma > Ginglymostoma cirratum. The sequence goes on along the minus strand of JAHRHZ010000038.1, from coordinate 14,942,387 downwards.
CCCTGTCTGTCCTTTTAAATATGTTGTAACTTTCAATTATCAACTCTCTCTCAAGATACAGGCCCAGTTTGCACATTCTCTGAAACAAGTCTGGTGAAACTTTGTCGCACACGCTCTGTGGCAATAATCACCTTGCTGAGGTAAGGGGACCAAAGCTGTGCACAGTATTCAAGGTGCAGTCTAACAAAGTTCTTGTGCAATTGAAACAAGGCTTCATCACTCTTTTACTCAAATCCTCTTGCGATAAATGCTAACATTCCATTCGCCTTCTATAAAGCTCGCTGCACTTGTATGTTAGCTTGAAAAAGTGCAACATTGCCTTCTCCATCACTGACCTTCATGATTTTCGCAACTTTAAAAATTTCAATCAGATCACCTTTCCGTCTTCCTTTTCTAGAAAAAAAGAGTTCCAGTTTGTTCAATCTTTCCTAGAATTTGTTGTCTATTAATTCTGGGATCAATCTAATAAAGTACAACACTTTGGACTTTCTACAATACTTTTTGTTGAGACCAGAGTTATATAGCATACTGGTGATAGGTACTGCAGATGCTGGAGAATCCGAGATAACAAGGTGT